>JALGQZ010000014.1:24643130-25160630 GCA_023105745.1 Austropuccinia psidii | reverse complement strand
TGCATATTGTCAATTAATGAAGATTTTCAAAACAGCAATAACACTTTAAGGGTGGTCTTGGATAAAGCTGTGCTGGAACATAAGGTTGATAATTTGCAGGTAAAGGTACCTGGGTATTTCTTGGTCTGAATGGTTGTGCATTTGGTGCTAAGCCTGATCCTTGTGTGTTTTTTATCTTTACAGACCTTCTCTGGTGGATTAACAACCTCTGATACTTCTTTTGGCTGGTCCAAAACATCCTTCACTTGATTTACTTCTTTTTGGGATTCATTAACATGGGCTTCTTGAGCTGGTGTATTCCTTACTTTCTTGGTGATATACTTTATTTGTTTTATAGCCTCCTCCCAGATTTCATCTTCAAATATTGATTTATTTTTACTTTTGATTTAATATGAATTTGATAACTGTGATTTTCCTTTAAAAAATACTTCTGCCTCAAATTCTTCCTCAATACAATTTTGAGAATATCAATTTCAGGTAAGATATATCTTCCATCTCTTGCTTGAACCATGGTCCTGTCTTTTATCATTTCTTTAGTAACACTACTTCTAGTTTATGGTGATAAATAATCAAATGCATCCTTATGGCAATAATTTTCATTTTTGGTATACCCATACTTCAGCAGATATTTTGAAATTATGTTATATTCCACAGTAAATTCTCTGTATTGGGACAAAATCTTGACTCCTCCTTCCTGTTGAGTTTGATTAAATATTCTTGTTAATGAATCTCTCCTGTGTCTTTTTTCTGGTTCCACCTTTCCCCATTTACTGATAATTTCCTTTTTCAATTGATCCCAATCCTCCATTTCATGTACTGGCATTCCTCCAATTTCATATCTGATATCCTTATCTTCACTCCAGAATGCTATTTGCATGGACAAATCCCTTTCATTGGCTCCTTCAATTGATGCTATCCTTTCAGATCTCTTGATAAAATCTTCAACTTCACTTCCATCAAGTTTGAGGCTATAGTCCTTTGCTTCTATTTTGAAAATCTTTCTTGTGGGTATTGTGACTCTTTTGAGTTGCTGAGCTGGTGTTATAATATATACCATTTTTTGAAAATCTTGCAGCTCTTTGCAATGTTCCTGGTGTGGATGTTGCAAACATCTTTGGGGTTGGTGATGGCGATGATTTCTGGGGTCTGAGCATTCTTTCAATAGTTGCATCCCCAGTAGTTTCAGATGATAATTGACTTGATTTTGTCTTCTTTCAATGTCATTTTGCAGCTCTTTCCGTAGCCTTCTGCAATTATAACCTTTTCTTCTGAAAGTCTTCAAGATTTTGTAAATAAGAAAAGTCCTCTTCAATTTATTACTGACATAATTCTTCAATTGTGGTGTGATCTTTCTCCAATTCCTCATTCAAAGTTAGAGCCTTCTTTGATGATGATGATTCCTCCATAATAATTGTGATAAAAAATGTTTTTTTTCTTTTTTTTTTGGATTTATTCTTTTTGATCTTTTTTGATTTTAAATTATTTTTTTATGATTTTTAAGATTTGACCTCAGATTTGTAATGTGATCTTATTAATGATACTTGAGGTTGAAAGGCCACTGTTGGGACACCAGATTTGGGAGCTACTTTTGTTATGGCATAAATGATAGGCAGTACCTTGAGGCAGAAATTATTTGTGAGTCTATTTTGGATTTCAGAATTAGCCAATAACCATGAATGCTAAGGTGTATTAGATGCCCCTCTAAATATACTGAAAAAGATACCTTCTTGATAAGATCACAAATAAGTTATTTAGTTTTGTGGCTTTTCAATGCAAGATCTCCATCACAATACCAGGATGGAGATAATATGTCTTATTCTGAAAAGGACGCCTTGAAACAGCTTCCTGAGGCCTCAAGCTGGCCCAAACTCTCTGGAACTGGATAATATGATGATATGGAGCTCATATATTATATTGATAGACTCTTCATTGATGTACCAAGGATACCAGACTACTGGATTACTGCTAGACTTAATACAAAACTTAAAGGTCATGCTAGTATATGGTACACAGAAATTGAATAAATCCATGGAAGGAGAAACTGGCCATGGTGGAAGAGTCGAATTATCCAAAAGTACAGCAATGGTACTTGGATATGGCAAAAGACCATGTCATTTGAAAATGACAAATACTCAGTGGAAAAAGATCCATATGAGTGGTGTCTTAGACAGTCCAAAAGACTGAAAGCCATTGATCCTCAAATGAACACTCAAATGAGGAATCACAAACTTCTGACACAAATTCCAGGAGAACTAGAGCATGCAGTAAAATGCAGATGCAAACAAAACTGTACTCTAGATGAAATTGCTAATACCTTACAAGATGTAAGGAAAGGAACTAACATGGGGAAATTCACTCCATATAGAAGCAGTAGTTTCAAAGAAAAACAACCTTTCAGGGTAGAGTTTAAAGGCAAACCCAAGGAAAGAGTGGCAGAAGTGGCTAAGAAGAAAAATTCTTGTCACAATTGTGGTTCAACAGACCACTACTCCAACAACTGTCCAAAGGCAAAGAAAAAAGTCTATGCCATTGAGAACATCCCAGAGGATTATGAATCAGAATCTATGGGTGATGCCATCAGAGAAACATCTGATGAGGACCAAGACCCAAGAGAAGGATTTCTAGTAGAATGCCATTAGGAAACCCAACTAGAAATCCAGGACATACAGTTGGAAGCAGGCATGCCACAAGATACTGCTAATAAAAACCTGTGCAAACATACACAGGATGCACAAACATTCCTGGTCACACCAACTAAAGGAATGGCATACATACATGGAACAGCCACAAAGATGACTGTCTGTGTTGACAATTCTCAACATCCATTGATCATTGACAGTGGAGCACACTGCTCCATAGTGGCCAGAACATATCTGGACACCCACTTCTTCAGCTGGGAAAAATAGCTCTTGCCCACAAAGGCAAAAAACTTTAAAAGTGCATCAGGGAAGATGACTTTCATTGGGACAATTATCAAAGCAATGATTATACCCCATAGGAAAGGTAACATCAGACTCAACCCAGAGTTTGTAGTGCTTGATGATTCCCACATCCAAGGTTTCTTACTAGGAACACACTACCAGAGGATGTATGGCATAAATATTTACAACAGTAAAAGTAGGTATATTACCATTGGTTCCAACAAGGAAAAGAAATTCTCACTTGATATATACTAAATATCTTCTCAGGATCCACTTGAGGAACTACTGAATGAATGCAGAGAGGGCCAGTTTAGCACTACCCTCACCAGTAAACAAAAACTAAGTTTACTGAAGATACTGAGAAAGAACAGACCAGCATTTGCCATTGGTGAAGAGCCATTAGGCAATATTAAAGGCCATTATATAGAACTATATCTGGATGTGGAAAGGCCTTATCCACCCATGCTCAGGAGACCTCCTTACGCAGAATATCTGAAAATCAGGAAAGAAATTAAAAACATATCAATGAGCTCCTGGATATGGATGTCATCAGAAAGATTGGACACAATGAAATAGTCCAAATTAGCACTCCAGTACTGATCACCTGGCATGATGGCAAGTCTAGGCTGTGTGCAGATCTCAGAGCTCTGAATAACTACACAAAGGCTGACAGGTATCCTATAACCAGGATACCTCATGCCTTAGACAAACTGGCAAAAGCTAAATACATAACCAAAATGGATTGTATAAAAGGCTCCCACCAAAATGGAGTTAAACCAAACTCCATGAATTTACTCAGAATCATATGCCATATGGGCATATATGAGTACACCAGGATGCCATTTGGCATCACAAATGCACCAGACCACTTCCAAAGGATGATGGACACAATATTTCAGGATGAAATACTGGAAGCCTGGATGGTGGTATATATTGATAATATCACTATATACTCAAATACATGGGAAGACCACGTTAAATACATAGACATAGTGCTCAGTAGATGTACACCCATAAATATGAAATTCTCACTTAAAAAGTGTAATTTTGGCCAACAAGAGCTACTAGCTCTAGGACATAAACTCTCAGGTATTAGTCTGGCAATTGACCAGAATCAAGTGGCAGCAGTACTGCAAAAACCAGTATCAAGAAACATCAAAGATATGCAATATTTCCTGGGGTTTTCTAGCTACTATAGAAACCACATCAAACATTTTGCCCACATAGCTAGTAGTTTATACAAGTTATGTCCAAAAGATGTAGTTTTAAACATTAGCAAGGAAAGAAGGGATGCATATGAGAGGATCAAACATGAACTCACAAATGTACCTGTGCTCATCTTGCCTGACTTTGAACTACAATTCAAGTTATACATAGATGCAGCATGTAGCCAAGGCTTAGGAGCAGCCCTTCACCAGAGACAAATTGTAGATGGTGAACCAAGAGAGGGAGTAATATTTTACATCTCTAGGCAACTGAAAGATTCAGAAGCCAGGTATGGGGACACCCAGACTGAATGTCTATGCTTAGTCTGGGCTCTGGAAAAACTCCATTCCTATTTGGTGGGTGAAGTCTTTGAAGTCTACACAGACTCCCCAGCCTTGAAGTCTTTACTAAACATGAATACTACAAATAGACACATTCTGAGATGGGAAATAGCTATCCAGGAGTATAGAGGGAATATGACAATTATATACATAGAAGGTAAAAGTCATACCAATGCAGATGGCCACTGGATAATGTCAAAAGCAATCCAGCTTATGACCCTGAAGTTGCCTCCAAGATCCCTATCCATTTCATGGAAATAGATAGGAAGAAGAACTTCAGATTCTCTGAATGGGCACCAGAAAGTGGTACCCTTCACAGTGAAAACACTGATTCAGAAGGAACAGAAACTCCCTTACTGGGAATACATTCCTCAGAACTGCACAATGAATTTTCTACTGCAGTACTAAAATGTTATTCCAAACACAAACCGTGGGGCATATTACTACAACTCCTTAAACAAAAGTACAGCAGTCTAGAACTGGAATCCCAACTGGAAGAATCCTGGTTGAGGGTGTATAAGGATAACAACTTCTTCCTTATAGATGGCCCACTCTACCACAGAGAAAAGCACACAAGTGCACTCACAGTGGTAGATAGAAACCACATCTCTCTGATCCTGCAGGATTTCCATGACATCCCCTACATGGGACACATGAGTGAAGACAGGACCAAAGAGAGGGTAGCAAGCACAGCTTGGTGGTGCAAGTGGGAACAAGAGTTGAGTGAATACATCAACACTTGTGAAAGATTCCAGAAGGAAAATAGGAAACATGGGAAGAAGTATGGATTACTTCAACATATAGAGGAACCCAAACACCCATGAGAAACCATCAACATGGATTGGTTCACAGGACTTGTCCCAGGTGGCAAAGAAAACTACAATGCCTGTTTAATAATAGTTGATAGGTTCAGCAAGAGTATGAGGTATCTGCCATGCCATAAAGAGGACACAGCCATGGATACTGCTCTGTTATTCTGGAACAACATCATATCCACCTGTGGCGTCCCTAAACTCATCATTAGTGATAGGGACCCAAAGTTCACATCTGAATTTTGGACCAACTTGTATGACATGCTTGGCACCAAGCATGCATTTTCCACAGCTTACCATCCACAAACAGATGGGCTAGCTGAAGGGATGATCCAGACCATGGAGGACATCTTTAGAAGATTACGTGCCTATGGCATGGAATACAAGGACCATGAAGGATACACCCATGACTGGGTTACCCTTCTACCAGCAGTCCAACTGGCTTATAATACAAGCCAGCAATCTACCACAGGAAAAACACCTGCACTGATAGAAAAAGGGTGGAACCCTTTTTTGCCTGTGGATCCCTTGAAGAAAAACCTTTTAATCATCCACCCCACAGCCAAAGACCTTCATGACATGTGGAAGAAGGCCTTTGACACAGCTTCCAGATGCATAGCTGAGGCCAAAGAATATAACAAGCAGAGGTGGTACAAGAAACACATGGAACCTGACTTTAAGAAAGGGGACCACGTGTTAGTGTCTACACTAAACTTTAATAATCATAAAGGCCCAAAGAAAATGAGAGACTCATTTGTAGGGCCCTTCACTATAATTACGTTGATAGGGAGAAATGCAGTGGAAGTCAAACTCACAGAGGAATTTTCCAAGAAACACCCAGTCTTTCCAGTGAGCTTAGTCAAGCCATACTTCCAGACAGAGGAAGATAAATTCCCCTCCAGGAAGAAAAACACTACCCCACCAGAAATAGTGGAGGGAGAGGACTCCCCTGGGCCTGTTAAGAAAATTATCAAGGCCAGGAAGATCAGACTTAATGGTAGGGATCAGAGACAATACTTAGTCAGATTCAAAAACCAAACAGCTGATAAAGACAAATGGTTGGCAGAAGATGCCATACCAGATGATAACCTGCATTTAAGGAGATTCAGAGCCTCTAGGAGGACTTAACAGTCTCATAAATGATGAGACTTTTTTAGAGGGAGGGTATGTCAGCCTGTGACTCAAAACCAGAGCGCAAGCATGACAGCCAAATACCATAAATCAATGGTATAGCCAAGCTACCACCAAAACATGGAGCTGAGCCAAATCAGCTCAGAAAGTAGCAAAAGAAATAAACTCACCCCTTTCCAAATATATAAGTCCCATAACCATAGGATAAAGAATAACAAAGTTATTCCAGCTCAAAGTTGTTGCTGAGCATAACCCTTAATTTTCACCTCTCATCTGAAGTACAGAGTAAGAGACCTAATTCCATCAAATGAGTATTCAAAATGAAGCCCTAAGTCAGGGCTATCCAATGGTACCAGCCAAACTGAGCTAGCACCAGTATTACTGAAGTTATGGCCAAATTAAGGCCAAATAAGGGTGAACAAAACATTCACCTCTCATCTAACTTCTACAGTTTTAGTGTGAGATACCTAACGTGGGTTATTTTTGGAAAAAAGGAACAATCACGGCTATCTGATGGTGCTATTTACTTCCCCATATCCCATCTACAACAAAGGTTATAAGGCAAACAAGCCCAATACAGCTTTTTGCCTAAAACACACATATGTACAAAAATCTTGTACATGGCATAACTTTGCCTTATTTAATGATACCCATAGCAAATAAGATACCATTGTGTAGAACACATACAGGGCTACACACTGAACCAATTTTGAGGTTGATATATCAAGAAAGGACAAAGGTATGGCTGTTTTAAGGTCAAAATCTCACAGTTTGGCTAATACAGCCTTACCATGGGATAATATCCCATAACCATGAGTATGAGGTGTCAAACTGACAAAGAAGCTTGTTTTCACTTCAATACTGGGGTATCATACAGGTTATGTACAGCATTCTACGCGTCATACACGTCAGAATCAAGCTCTGTGGTCCCCAGATGAAAGTTTTCACCCTGTATTGGTGAAAACTGCCCAGATGTGGTTTCAAAGCCACATCTGAGCCCAATACAAGCTATACAGGACTTTTGAAAACCACAAGCTTGTCTTAGAGAGTGAAAAATCTTCACTTACTCTATGTGGAAAGGTCTAGCAGCCTTTCCACCCCATTTCAGGATAAAAAGGGGCCTTTTCACAGCCAGAAAAGGTTTTCTCCTCCTGCTCTTGAATAAATACATATTACAACTGTAAAAAACAGTTATACTCTTGGAAAATAATCAGGTATACTTTGAATTTAAGTATTGTAGTCTTTTTATTGTAATCCAACAGGTAACGCTGCACCCAGAGCTTTCAACAGCGCTGACCACCACTATTCCACAATGGTAAAGCCCTTTTATTTTTATTATAAACTCTCATTATCAACAAATAATCCTATTTTAAACCTTTATCACCATGTCACAGTCATAGTTAAAGTTGTAAATAGCCTAATTACTGCTTCATCATAGACTCAGCCTTACAACACCCATCTACATGTATGGCACCATGCCACTGCACCCAAATTTTTGATAAATTCATGAAAAAGATTGAAGCTCCAAATTTTTATAATGTGTGGCACAGCTATCAGTAACTAGGGTGGAACCACATTATTCCCATGTTTCCTGGTTATATACCCAAAATAAGGTATGGCCATTTGAAATTAAAGTGGAGCATGATTCAAAACACCATCTGACTAACCACAGGCCATGCCCCTTTGACCCATTGATTTCTTTAATAAAAATTTCTCAAGCTCACACATTTGCAGTTAATTCCACTCCCCTGGACCTTGCTAATTGTATCCTTTCCATTTTACCCAGTTCTTTTATAATTACCATAGTGTCAACCCCTTCACAACCACTTTCCATTAGGATGATTAATATTGATTTTTAAATTAATGGTGATATATACTTAGTGAGTGTTCATTCCCACTTAACTTCTTGGATTATCCTGTGTGAAAATCACCATAATATCTTCATATATACCCCCAATTCACTCAATACTATTGGATTTCTCCCTGAACCTCTTTCTCAAAAATTAATACGATTTCTTGGGGCACCACAAAAATTCTTTAACTGTGGTCCTGGAATAGCATGGATTGAAAATTGCCAATACAATCCCAATCAAAAAAAATCCATTGATTATGAATTTATGACTGATCAGAATGATCCTTCTTCATCTTAAATACCCAACCTTTCATTGATGTTCTTTACATGGTATCCAAACATTCTATTCCTGATTGAAAGTTTTAGACAGCAACACTTCAAGATTAAAATTCCTAAAGAATGTGATAGTAATTCTCATAGTCAGTGTGACATTTTCACTTCCACATCCTTTATAATTCCAATCCAACTAAGCCCTTGTATCAATCCATATTTTCTTTGCCACTCAAGAAAAAACTAAGATAATTACCCATTGAATGGGACCTTCCCATGATGCCCCTCCCGATTCCATGATTACAACACTCCTTGTACCACATCAAAAAAAGGACTAGCTTGTCTATGGGATTGAGAAATACCCAATGGCCAATCTTATGGTAACCTTTGGGCCACCTCAACCCCTGGATCCACGTTTTATGCCAGGAACATCATTACAAACATGGTTGTCAGCTCATTTGAATCCCTTTACACCAATACATCTCTGGGTGGACTGCTCACAGATCATATGGGATTAGGAGAAACAATTAAGGCAATTGCACTAATTTCTATCTCCAAGGAGAAGATATAACCCGCTCCCAACCCACCACACCCACCTTGCTTAATCCCCAACTGGAATTCAGAAATTTTCAAACATGCTCAGCCTGGAGGACTGCAGGCCAACACCTACCATGATCCCACTTGTCACTCATTATCTGAAGAAGAAATATTACAATTTGATATTATAATCATCTCTTACAATACTATTACACAAGAATTTAAACAAAAAAATCCCTCAAAATCATGCATTTTCAAATCAACTGCAATTGTATTATTTTGTGTGACCCACAGTGAGTGTCTGATCTTTTAATATATAATATTATTTCTTAAATCCAGTAACCTTTCCCACATTCTCAATAGCTATATTAACTCTCAATACAACACCACTGACTGTGCTATTAATATCCTCCATCCAAAAAATCAAATATTCTTAACAGGAACTGTAAGGTGTGGATATGAAACTTTGATTCAAAATCAAGTACTTTTCCTGTCATCAAAATTTGTATAAGGTAAAAATCAATTAAAAATGGTAAGAAATATAATTTTTAAGAGAAAACACGCCAATTTTATTGTTTAGAACTTTATTAGTATAAAACAATAATATTATAAAGATTTATTGTTTTACCAACAATAAATATTTATCCAAAAATACTCTACAAGAGATATTTAAGGCTACAAAAGAAATTTCTTCAAGAGCAATTTCAATTGGAATTAATTGAGAAAAGAACTGCAAGCAATTAATTAAAGAACAAAGTCCTTAAAAAAAGATATTTAAAGAGAAAACACGCCCAAAAGTTACCAGAGTGAATTTGGAAACAAAGTGACAAAGTTAACAGTGATGAAAGATGCTTTAATTCCCTTTTGGGGTGGTTCAGGGGTAAAAATGATTATAAGAATTACAAACAATGATTATAATGATTTTTTCACGTGGTTAAAAGGATTAAAATGATTTAAAAATGGTGGTTGGAATCTTTTATTGATTGGTTTAACAGTGTTTAAACTAATTAATAAAAGGAAAAGATTCTAACATGAAGAGAAAAGTGGGGCAAAGAAGACATTCTTTTATAGCCATCAATTCTCTTACTCCAAAATTAAAAATTACTCTTTTCAGTCGTGGAAATCATTCTGACAACAGAAAAGCCAATTATGGCATCATTGAACCCTTGTTTAGACCAAAAGAGGGCTTGTTACAGCCATTTTTTGCTATTTTTAGCCATTTTAGACCCCTACATCAGCCATTACTATAGTAATACTTGGTCTAGAGCCCCCAAAACACGTCAGAATGTGTGTAAGAGTCGTGGAAACCAGTTAAAACTGTTTTTACCAAGTTTGTTTTATCTTAAGGGTAGTTTTACCCTCTTGGCAATAGCTAAAACTACCCCAGTTGGTATCAAAACCACATCATCAATTGAGTTGACAGACCCTGTGACTCAATTCCAGGCTAAAAGTGATGAACGTTTGCGTGAATTTTGACATCCCATGCCTGTCAGCAAGGACTTTGGGGGTCTAGCTCCCCCTTAGAGCTGCAGTCCCTTTCCCCCCCAAATTTAATCTTTCCAATTTATTTTTTGTTTAATTCCTCATCATGTATTATACTTGTAATTTACATATGTAATTCAATTGAGTTGTACAGTACAATACAGTAATAATTGATACCTCATATGTAAATCAAAGCTCACTTATCTAATACACACGCACATTTTGACATTTCAATTGAATTCAATTGAAAATACTTCAATTCCTCATAACTTCTAAACTAAACACAACACCTCAATTTTAACACAAAATTTGATAGTTAACACCACATGTGGTGTGAATTAGATTAAAGTTTTGAGGATTTTCAATTTTTGTATTGAAAATACTAAAAACTTAATCTAAGCTTATTTAGAGTTGAGTTACAAAAATTTCACCCAGAGGTGATCCCACCTAATTTTTGATGAGAAATCAAATGGTGAAATGATTTTTATATGTTTATTTATTGGATAAAAAGTTACAATATATTTTATATAAATTTTTACCAACAATATTTTAATTTCATAATTTTTATTAAAAATTCATTTTTACATAATTTTTACAAGTAAAAATGAATTTTTACAAGTAAAAAGGAATTTTTATAATTTTAAATTTTATTGTAATTTTATTTTTAAATTATAATTAAATTTTGGTTTTCAAATATAAATTTGTATTTATATTTCAATTTTCATTTTTATAATGTGAATAAATTTATTTTATTTATATTTGTATTTTAATTTATAATTTGTGGTCTTTTGGGTATATGAAAATACCTCTAAGGCTCACAATTCTGCTACATCTCTTTGCCACATTGGCCACCAAATACAGGTCTTCACTTTTTCTCTTGTTCTGTCTTCAGAAAGATGTCCTTAAAAGGGGCTGTCATGGCATTCTTTCAGTACAAGATTGATTAATGACCTGTCCACAACTGTCATTACACATGTGTGCTTGGTTCTGTGGTAAATTATCCCATCCAGCAGGTGAAATCTTCATTCATCATGAGAATTCTTCCATATTTAATCCAAGGCATGTATAAAAGAGTTGTCTTTACATTCTTTGTTAAGTACTTGGAATAAGATGCTACAGTTCTTATCTTGAGTATAACTGTTTCCTCCTTCTTCAAAGAAGGTAGTGTTCAGGTCTGTAACACTGATTCCTTCTTTTGGGATTTGTGGGGAAGCTTCTTCTGGTACATAAGCAGGATTATTAATATCATTTGGTAATGGTCATCTGCTTAGTTCATCTGCATTTTTATGAATATTTCCATCTTTATGAACAATTGTCCTATCACCTCTATACTCTTGTATGGCTATTTACCATCTGAACATATGTCTTTTGGGTGTTTTCATGTTTAAAAGTGATTTAACAGCAGTACAATGTGTTATTACCTCAAAAACACATCCCTCCAGAAAGTAATGGAGTTTTGATAAAGCCCAAACAAGGCATAAATATTCCATCTGACTTGCTCTAAATCTGGCTTCAGTTGGTTTGACTTGCCTGGATATGAAACATATGAGTCCTTCAACAGGTTTATCATTCAAAATTTGGACTTGATGAAGTGCAGCACCAAGCCCATCTGCTGATGCATCAATGTAAAGCTTAAAGGGCAGCTTAAAGTCTGGCATAAGTAAGAGTGGTGCAGAGGTCAAGGCTTGTCTTAAAGATTCAAAGGCTTTTACTCTGTCAACAGTCATTTCAAACACTGTGTCTTTGTCACATAACTTATACAGAGGTCTTGCTATGGATGCAAAATCTTTAATGTTCTGCCTGTAATATCCTGCAAAACCCAAGAATGATTGAATTTACTTTTTGTTTTGAGGCATAGGCTTCAGTAAGACTGCTGCAACTTTATTTTTGTCAATTCCAAGGGATAGAACAGATACCACATGTCCCAGTGCTTTGAGTTCTTTAAACCCAAAATGACATTTCTTTAAAGAAGTCTTCATGTTAACAGACTGGATTTTAATCAATACTCTGGATAATCTGTACATATGTTCTTCCCAAGTTTTGGAGCAGACAATAATATCATAAATGCAAATTATCAACCATCCTTCTGAAAGTGTTTCAGGGAAAATTTCATTCATCATCCTTTGGAAGTGTGAAGGTGAATTTTTGATTCCAAAAGGCATCCTTAAATATTCATAAACTCCACAATGAACAATTATTCTCAAGTATTTCCTTGCTCTTGGTGTCACTATATTCTGATGAAATCCTTTAAGGGCATTCATAGTGCTTATATACACTGCTTGAGATATTTGGGTGAGGGAAATTTGGATTTATGGTATTGGGTACCTGTCTGGAACAGTGTAATTGTTCAGAGCCCTGAAGTCTCCAACCATTCTAGATTTTCCATTATGCCATTCCACTATGACTGGTGTAGGTATTTCTACTTCCTCATTGTGGCCCACCTTTCTTATTACACCAAGGTCTAGAAGTTGTTTGATATGAATTTCTAGAGATTCTCTTTATTTTGGACTTGCTGGATATGCAGGTCTTCTCAAGAGTGGTGGATAAGGTCTCTCAATGTTAAGAATGATGTCCACTTAATGACAAATAATTACCCCTAGGGGTTCATTATATAAAGCAAATGCTTCTTTATGGTCATATAAAAGACTAGAGAGTTCATTTTCTTGTGCATCAGTCAGATGAAGGCTTATTTCAGCTTCATTTAACTGTTCAGACTTGAATTTCTCTAATTCTAAGTTGACGTGATACTTTGTTCACTGTAATTTGTCTTTTAAATGGTAAAAAGGCAAATTTTTGGTTCTTATTGTCTCCAATAGTAAACTATCTTTCCTTCTTGTTATGTAAATCTATGCCATACATGATTACATAATCATTTCCCAATATGAAATGGGTACTAGAGCAATTTTCCCTAAAAACAAATTCAACAGTGATTCTCAAATTTCCATTTATGTGTGGAAATATGAAACCAGTTTTAAATATTCTCAATTACTTCATTGGGTTACTTGAACTATTGAATTTTATGCCATCAATTGGCAACAACTGTTCTTCAAAGTTTGGTACATAGGTTTTAAGAAATGATTTACCAACACAAGAGCAGAAGGCTCCTGGGTCAAGCAAAGGTTTAGTGGGTTTTTTGTCAATCACCACTTCTGTTATACAGGAGTTACCAGCTGTATAACCTTTGCCTCTGTTTGGTTTGGTTTTCATAAGTTGTGCATCTTGAACTTTTGACAAATCAAGTTGACCATTTCTCAATTGTGCTAAGTGAGAATAAGATTCCATGATGTCAAAGGTGGCATTGATATTTTCTATATCTTTTGATGATTCAGAAAATATTGATGATTTATCATCTGAATCATCTTCAATTACATCATCTCTTTCAACATCAGGTTCTTTGTCAATGTCAATTTCATTGATTTTCCCCTTCTTTGGACATGTGTTAGACAAATGTGTAGTGCTTTGGCAAATATAGAATTGTCCGATTGTATATGCAGATTTATATTTCAAATTATTAGAATTTTCTTTGGGATTTCTATACACAGCATCTTTCCAAGGTGTATTAAACCTTGTTTTAAGATTCACCCTACTAGAGCCTGTTTTGGTTCCGGTGGTTACTTCTTCCAATATATTCATAATATCCTCTTCTGAAGACTGTTCAGTAGTCCTGCTTTTGACAGCATGATCTAAGTCACCTCCACATTTTCTTAGAATTTTTCTATGAATCATAAATTCTGACATGTCAGGGTATAATGCTGTTAATCTGTCTTTTTGTTGACAAAACCATGGTAAAGCTTTGTTTTTTTCAGCATTAAATTTTGCAGATTCAAAGGCTGTTTCAACTTTAAATATCCAAGCATCATTTTCCCATTTGTTAATGATTTGGGTTTTCCACCAAGTCCAACTCTGGTGTCCATGTGCTTGTCTTAATTTGATATACCATCTGTGAGCTGATTTGGTAAAAAAGGGGTTAAATCTGGCTGTTACCAATCTGTCTGGTAATTCAAAATCTTCTCTGATAAATTCCATATGGTCATACTCTCCTTTACCACTGAAGTGAGGCCATTCCTTGAGTTTTGGAACTTCTTTCAAGAGTGCTTGGCCCATTGATGGTTCCAAGTTATTAAAAGAAGTAGAGAATTCATTTTTTAACTGTGAATTTTCAATATCAAATACTTGTGGATTGGGAATCCTTGAACCCTCATTTTGATTTAGAGGTGTAGACATTCTTGGTAAGGTGTTTAGAAGTTGTTCAATATCATTAATTTTGCTGTTGTTACACTTTTGTGAATTTCTTAATTCATGTTTCAAGCTTTGTATAGAGTCTATGACATTCTTTTTATGATCATCCTCTTCATATGTAAGCTCATTCCACAATTCTGTTTGTTCAGTATTATCAGATATAACTTCATTCAACTTTATTGTTAATTTGGATATTTCCTCTCTTGAGGTATCAAAATGCTTTTTCAAGGCAACCATATTTGTCTTTACTTCAGTAAATGATTTTGAAATATCATAAAGAGCTCCCTTATTATCCTCTTTGATAGTACTTATGACTTGTTTTATTCTTGTTTCAATTATGTCATCAATATTGAATTTGAAATATTTGTCTGTTGATTCTTTAATAATGGCAGATTGTTCATTTATCTTAATGCCAAAAGAATTATCATTATTGGAGGTTTTGATTGTTCTTAATACTTTTTCAAAGCATTTAAGTGTATCATTTATTTGGCTCAGACTCAAGTTATTTGTTTTAAGATTATCACAAATTGAAGTATTTTTATCAGAAAGATGACTTTTTACATCAGTGATAGCTTGATACAACTCTGGGATAGAATCAAAAATATCAAAAATCATTTCTGATATTTTAATATGGCTTCCTCCTTCTTTTGTAATTCCATCATGGTTATGGCCATCTGAAACACATTTTCCATGGCATCCTGTAGCCTTGGCTGTAAGGTTTTGGAGCTGGTGCCTTCCCTTTTACCTTGTTTGGAGTTTGTGGCTGCTTTTTCACGTTGGAATTGCTGCTGCTGTCCACTGGGGCTGTTTTTGGAACTGTCTGGGTGGTGGAGGGTTGTTTTTCCTCCATTCTAGTGTCAAAAGCATCATGTTTTTCTTCTCGATCAATGGATGCCATCCATTGAGCATTTTGCAAGTATTGGGATGGCCCAGGAATTTTCTCACAGTCAGGTAAGAATTCATGCAATTCTTCCACAGGTCTGCAAGGATCTGGTACTTCTTGTGCTGAAGTGCATTGTTTTATGCACTGTGGCTGGCTTTGTATATGTCCACAGAGGCTTGTTGTGGCGGTGTCAGCTCCTTTTGAAGGTAAAATGCTATTATCAGCTTCAGAATGACCCATTTTAGCTGTTTGGAAGTCATCGACTGACCCTTTTTCTTCTGGAACTGATTGGCCTCTACCATAATCACGTCTATTACCTTTCTGGGAGCTGCTTGAGGGGTTATAGCTGGCTCCTGATCTGGTTGAAGGCATTATTTATGGTTAAAAAGGCGTAAAATAGTAATTTTACATCAAAAAACTTACTACTGGACAAATCTTTGGCTTTCTGAAGAGTATTACCTATTTCCAAGTTGATCAATTCAGAAGAGATTGGCTCAGGTTTATTATTCTGAGTCCCAATAATACTACTATTATGATCAGAATTAACAGTACTGGCAGGAATAATGCTGGTTACTGTTGAGGTTGTTTCAACATTTTCTTGTCTTACCACGTTGTCAGACACTAAAATGAATGAAAAAACCAATTAATTAATTAAAAAAAGATATTTCAAAAAAGAAATAAAAATATAAGCCTCACTGATAATATGAAAAAAATTATTTTTTATGGATTTTTTGATTATAAGTATCTTTTGTATGTTCTTAAATTTTTCAATATAAGAAAAAAAGATTTAAAAGGAGTAAAAAAATATGTCACAGGTAAAATATCACGGCTGGGCCCCCAAATGTAAGGTGTGGATATGAAACTTTGATTAAAAATCAAGTACTTTTCCTGTCCTCAAAATTTGTATAAGGTAAAAATCAATTAAAAATAGTAAGAAATATTATTTTTAGGAGAAAACATGCCAATTTTATTGTTCATAAATTTATTAGTATAAAACAATAATATTATAAAGATTTATTGTTTTAACAACAATAAAAACGTATCCAAAAATACTCTACAAGAGATATTTAAGGCTACAAAAGAAATGTGAGCCTTGAGGTATATTTTACATACCCAAATAGGCCACAATTATCTTAAAAATAAATTCTGAATAATGCATACCTCATAAGTCATTCAAATATTCAAATTTCATTATTTTTGATTTCAGAAAAGTTGAATAACTTTTTATTGAGTAAGTAAATCCATGGATTTAAGGCCAGATTTGGATTCTACACAAAAATTCACCTAGGGTAGCTCCATAGAGTGAATGAGCTCAAATTAACTCTTTGAGGTGGTAAAATGGAAAATACTTCAACACCACATCATCAATACCACATAAAAGATCCGTGAAAAATTTTGTTTTTCTTAATTTCACGCCAAAATAATGGGAATGTGAGAAATCCCATGTTACATATACACTAAGAATAGTGTTATGCATGTTTTGAGCACTTAATATTATGGCATTCTTACATGCACTTTTGGTACACCCATAGTGTATATCTCACTTTAAGCTTAAATTTCTATTTTGATGTGAAAAATAGGCAAGGGGGACAAAAGACATCAAAGAGAGCCAGGGTACCCAACTTCTGAGGCCCCAGAGGCGTGGATAGCTCCAAAGATTGGTTCCATGGCTCATCTTAGCCCAATTGGTAAACTAAACCTCTTTGGGAACTTGGTTACCAAGTTACATATACTGTAAATCATAAGAAAATAGCAAATAACCTGCTATTTTGACGTGCCAAGGAGGTAATGAGCTACTTACACTCCTGTAACCATGTCAATTACTAATGACTTTCCATGGATAAACCCCAAAAGAGTAATTAAAACCCTTTTGGGACCCATATTCATTGATTTACCTCATAGCAACCAGCAAAACACTGCTATTTGCAATTCTACATAGAAATGAGGTAAAAACTTCAAAAATTCATTAAAAATACAATTCTTAATGAATCCTTCTGAAACTTTCAGGACTAAAGGAGAACTGTATTATCTATGGTACAACCAAAAGGAATTACAGTTTTACTAGTAAAATTCAAAGTTTTACTTACAGTCCATGTTTGGCTATTCTACGTGCAACACTGAATCTTCAAAAATTCACAGTAATTACAACCTGTGATGAAATTGGCAATAACATTGATAACTTTGAGAAATCAATGATTTTTTTAGAATAAAAGAATATTTACAAGTGTTACTCCTTTTATTCTTAACCATATTGGGGTTGGTAGTCACGTGAAAGCATCAAATAAGTAATTATGATAATGTTACGTGACAAATAATGATGCAATCAATAAACCAAAAGGGGTTATTGTTTTCTTACTCACTGGTTTTTCAATTTGCTCCATGGCACGCCTCTGTGAGCTGTCTTAGACTTAAAAGAGGCCTCCTCTTGCTGTTTTTTCCATATCATCATCTTATAAATTTATTAAATCATTATTACCAACAAGTAAGTATTAGTTCAGCTATTCTTAAGTGTTTTAAATCTTTCAGAATCAATCAGAAAGACGTGAAATCATAGAATCCAACTATATATTGTTGTAATACTGTTATAAATTGTCTTTATCCCTTAAATCCACAATTCTACATCAAATTTCTCTACTCTTATCTATCAATAAGTTCTTTGGAGTATTAGTGAGTCATTTATATTTAATTCTTAAAGTTTTTTTCTAAAAATGGTTTTCTTAAAGAATTATCTTTATAATTATTCTTGCAAAAGATAATTATATATTAAAATAATTTTATTATTTTAATAAAAGAAGTTTTTATTATTAAATTCTTCTTGTAATTGATTCTTGTAGACAATTACTGCTCACTGTTATAGTCACTAGTAGTGTATAACAAGTGAAAGAAATAATTTTATAATTATTTAATTGTGGTTATAATAATTTTATTATTATATTTCATAAGAACAGACATAGTACTGTTGATTAATAGGAATATTATCATCAGTTTCATAGTCACATCTTACAAGAAATTTCTTCAAGAGCAATTTAACTTGGAATTAATTGAGAAAAGAACTGAAAGCAATTAATGAAAGAACAAAGTCCTTAAAAAAAGATATTTAAAGAGAAAACACACCCAAAGTTACGAGAGTGAATTTGCAAACAAAGTGACAAAGTTAACAGTGATGAAATATGCTTTAATTCACTTTTGTGGTGGTTCAGGGGTAAAAATGATTATAAGAGTTACAAACAGTGATTATAATAATTTTTTCACGTGGTTAAAAGGTTCAAAATGATATAAGAGTGGTGGTTGGAATCTTTTATTGATTGGTTTAACAATGTTTAAGCTAATTATAAAAGGAAAAGATTTCAACATGAAGAGAAAAGTTGGGCAAAGAAGACATTCTTTTATAGCCATTAAATTTCTTACTCCAAAAGTAAGAATTACTCTTGTCAGTCGTGGGAATCATTCTGACAACAGAAAAGCCAATTATGGCATCATTGAACCCTGGTTTAGACCAAAAGAGGGCTGGTTACAGCCTTTTTTTGCTATTTTTAGCCATTTTAGACCCTCAAATCCACCATTACTATAGTTATACCTGGTCTAGAGCCCCAAAAAAACACTTCAAAAATTGTGTAAGAGTCGTGGAAACCAGTTAAAACTGTTTTTACTAAGTTTGTTTTATCTTAAGGGTAGTCTTACCCTCTTGGCAACAGCTGAAACTACCCCAGTTGGTATCAAAAACACATCATCAATTGAGTTGACAGACCCTGTGACTCAATTCCAGGCCAAAAGCGATGAACGTTTGCGTGAATTTTGACATCCCATGCCTGTCAGCAAGGACTTTGGGGGTCTAGCTCCCCCTTAGAGCTGGAGTTCCTTTCCCCCCCAAATTTAATCTTCAATTTATCTTTCCTTTAATTCCTCATCATGTATTATACTTGTAATTTACATATGTAATTCAATTGAGTTGTACAGTACAATAAAGTAGTAATTGATACCTCATATGTAAATCAAAGTTCACTTATGTAATACACATGCACATTTTGACATTTCAATTGGATTCAATTGAAAATACTTTAATTCCTCATAACTTCTAAAATATACACAACACCTCAATTTTAACACAATTTTGGGTGATTAACACTGCATGTTATGTGAATTAAGTTAAGGTTTTGAGGACTTTCAATTTTCATACAGAAAATACTAAAAACTTAATTTAAGCTTATTTAGAGTTGAGTTACAAAATTTTCACTCAGAGGTGACCCCACCTGATTTTTTATGAGGAATCCAATGGTGAAACAAGTTTTATAAGTTTATTTATTGGATAAAAAGTTATAATAAATTTTATTTAACTTTTTCCAAATTTATTTATTTTTTGTCAATTTTATTAAAACTTCATTTTTACTTAATCTTTTTAAGTATAAATGTCATTTTACAATTTTAAAATTTAATGTAATTTTATTTTTAAATTATAATTAAATTTTTAATTTTGTATATAAATTCATGTTTATATTTTAATTTTTATTTTAATAATATAAATAAATTTATTATCTTTATATTTGTAAGTTAATTTTTTTATTTGTGGTCTTTTGGGTATATGAAAATACCTCTAAGGCTCACACGAACACTCATTCACAACACCATTTATGACTTTTGGGCATAATATCATTCATCAACCAACCTCAGACCTCAGATCAAGATAATTGGTCACCATTAATACTGAATAGTCTTTCCAAAGGTAGCAATGATATTTGCAGTTGAAATTTCACCACACCAAAACCACATATCTCAAATACCTCCCCACATTCAGCCATAACTACAAACATCTCCTGCTTAACCCCTCAATTCAGAAAAAGAATCTTCATTATATGAATATTTCCCGTAATCAAAAACTAATCAACCAAGGAAATCTTTCATAAGTACTAATAAGCTTTTTATATGCTATAACCATCATATAATTCTTAACAGTATGGTGGAATCGTATTTTGAAACCATAAGCTTGAGCCATTGAGATATGACCACATACTTAAAAATGTTACAGAATAAATTTAAAAAACAGCTCTTAACAATAACAATTGAAATTATAATCTGAAAATAAGTAAAAATTCCCACAAAAAGGCATAATCCCTTGATTATCTCAGAAATGAATGAATAAACATGTGTAATTACTCACAAAATTGGATTCCCCATCAAGAACTACATTAATTACATCTTTTTGAAATATCTGTAAAACCAAAACTTGCTGAGATAGCTTGGATATATGCACTTTTGGGATCAGTGCATATATTCCTGGTTTTTAGCTCATAAACTTTGACCTACACGTAAGAAAGAGTTGATTAAAAATGAATTTACCACAAAGTGGCTTTACAAATAAATATGTAAGCTTTATTTGGCAAGCTATAAACAAGGCTAAAGCTTATAAGGGGATATTGGGCAAAATAGCAATAGCTGTTGGTCACTTTCAATTGAAAGTGGTCCAAACTTAAATAAAAGTACATATACAGATCCTACTAGCTTAGAGGTAAATAATTATTCCATTTTCATCATGAGCTTCAAGGTTTAACCCTATCAAATCATGGTTTGAATTCCAAAATAGTAAATCACAACAGAAAAGATGAGTTACAAGACAAATAATCAAAAATAGAGTTTTGATAATGTAATTAAATCCCCTTGGAAGATTAGTAATATTATTCAAGGCTATCAGAATTAAAACCCTGCATTGCTTTAGGAAGAATAACTCAACATTTATTAAGGATTAAAGTGTAGAATCAAAGTGACCTTTATGATCATCAACTCTAATCTTATTTTGGGCTTAACAGTTGAAAAAGATACTAAATTAGTGTATAATAGTATTTTATGATTGAAACTACTATGTTTCACAAAAATTAAACATTTTCCAAGCTTATGAGTTCATAAAATTAAATTTATAGTTATAACTCTAAGAAATGGAAGAATAAGGAGATAAACAGGTTCAATAATGATGAAATAATCACAAACCCTTATAATACTTGTAAATTCCAGTTGATACAATCAGTACATGTCTACTAGAAGGAAGGTTCTTCACTTCAAAAGGACCTCTGCTATGTTTTTTCCCCAGATGCATCAAAAATGTTCAAACATTAAAATAAAAGGTAATTCGTTTATTATTTCTGTATAAAATCATTATATTATTAAGGATCAAAGATTCACATTGTAGTAATCACCAGTTTTGACATGATTAATACAATCTTTCTGGTTTTTGTTATATTCTCTTAAATATCTCTAAATTCACATAAAATATTTAAGTTTGTAATTCTCCCTATCATTTATGGTAAATACAGTTTAAATAACTTTTACTTATATTCTTGGCCATAAAATTAATCAATATGATTATCCTAAGTATGAAAAGTAGTTCATTTTTCTCTTATTATAATAGTTCTTGATTTATTATTATTTTTCATTATTCTTTTTATAATAGAAAAAGCATTTATATTGATATATAGTCTTAATATTTGTAATATTACTGTTATAAGTTTTTTTATTATTAAATAACAATTTTGGATGCATTAATTAATTTTGGTAGAAATAATAAGATTTCCATAATTATATTAATTATTAAATATTTATATATTTAATTTACTATATTATTATTATTATATAATTTATATGATTTTATTTATTCAAATAGTATAGATAGTCTTAAACCATAATTATAATATATTTTCATTATCATAAGTTTATAAAATTATATTATTAATTAAATTAGGAAATTCCAACTACAATGAGTAAAATGTAAGTGATTTTTAGTTATTTTTTCATATTAAAACCTTAGAATGAAGGGGATCCCTCTTAATGAATTGAAAAAAACCCAAATGCTTGTGGATGTGGAAACATGCATGATGAGTAGTAATATTGAACAACTCCTCTAATTTTTATTTGAGAGAAAACAATCAAACTCTTGACCATCCAAATCAGTAGTCTACTCACATTGGACCCAATCTGTCTTTTTGTGAGTAAATTAAAATATGCATCCATTCCAAATTGAATCATACTTACCTCAAATACTTTGTATAATTGGTATTGACCTTGTCCATAACTCTATCTATTCAGCACAAATTTATGGCCCACTTATTTCTCAGGGGCAGAAGAAGTATCTGGATGATTTTGAAATACTCCTGAAGGTGAAGTACTAACTGCATCCTTTTCAGCTTCTGGAACTAGCCTCAACATCACTTGAGTTGAAAATGTCTATTTAATTGTGAGTGTCCCCTAAAATTCCACCCAAAATGTTGGGCTCTGACATCCACCTTTCCAGGAGCCCAATTGGAACCCAGCCATTGAGGATCATGCTGTTGATTGTCTCCATTGTATTGGACAACATCAACCCTTGAGAGCTTCTCACTATATCACTCCTCATTAAGTTTTGATCAACATGAAAAAGGTACCTTTCAAGCTTATCTGTGACACTGATCATATTACTACTTTAGAATCTTAACTAATGAGAAATCCATGTTCAATTTACAAATAGGTACAAGAAAAGAAACAAAAATTAACTGTGTGAGGCTTCCCAGTTTTATATAATGTGTGTTTGACAAAGGGATAACTCCTTTCCCCCTGTCACAGGCCAACAATGATGAGCACCATGAGCTGGATGAAACTTATTCAATATTTCCTCAGTAAAAATGAGCTTTAGAAGAATTTTGATAAGGGACACCATAGTAAAATCACTACATGCAAAATATTATTTCTTATTTTATAACTTGTTTGTCAGGATTTTGTGCATTGAAGCAATAACAATCGGATTCAGAAAATCATGACATGTAAATCAGATATACATATGTTTTAATTACTTATTGCAGTGCATCCCCACTTTCACTAATCACAGGAATCTCATGTATCTTGAGGGTTAGAGTCTGAATCTTACTACAAATTTTGAGCCAATCTTGATCAAATACCTAAACCAATAGCCCTTCAGGAATATCACCATCATATATCAAAAATATTTCTGGCAATCTATGGATAGTCTTTTACCCTTTTTCATACAATTGTAAAAATCTTTATTCCCATCAATTTTCACTACTAACTCATTACATAAACATTAGTGCCAGGGTAATCCCACTTTGCAGTAAGCTTGACATCCATTTTCCACTAACTTCTCAGTATATTGGAATACTCAAGAATCATTGAATTTTGATGCTAATATTAGAATTGTATCAATATCACACCATTAACAATGGCACTCACAGGTCTGAGGGTAAGAAATTAGATTATCATCAGAATTACTTAACAATAATGAAAATATAAGATATGGCTTACCTTTTGATGTATCTTCAGGAGCCTTTCTCTCTCCTTTTTTCCCCAAATATTCTTCATCCTTTGGAATTGACTTCCACTCTATTTTCAAATAAGTGAAATACTGCTCCATTAAAGCTGGAACCACCCCATAGTTATTATGATCCTTTGTCCAACAGTAATGGTGATACTTGGTGCTGACAGGTGTCAGCCAGAAAGTACGGTAAAACACAATAGACATCAGGTTGTTGAACGGATGTTGTCACAAGCTCTCCCAGTCCAATCAGAATCAATTTAGTACTCAATTTTAGGGCTCATTTTCACAGTAGCTTTTGAAACCCTGACACTGAACCCTTGTTGATGGCTCATTCAAAACCCCTTCAGGGATATATCCTAAATGATAAGAAAACTGAATCATAATCTCATGCTCTTCTATATTTGGTGGCTCTGGTAGTGAGTAAAAGAACTTATACTTCACTTTGAGTAGGAACAGGAAATGGGCATGTACATCTGATATTGTACCATGTACATTATAAGCAAGTTCCACTTTCAGAAATATTTGTTTCTCCTTCTGGCTCACATATTTTTGAACATTGTGAGCTTTGTGAGACTGGTTCCCTTTCTGCCTCATCTCCAATTGACAAAGCAAACTCTGGGAGAGGGCCATTTAAGGGTGGGTGAACTCACTATTTGCTTGAGTGCCCTCCTCATGCGTCATAAAATCCTCCCCTTTGGTTCACCATTTGTTTTTCTTTGAGTGGGGGACATGTTCTCATCTTCATCATCCATAATTTTCTCTCTTGATGAGCTGGCATGACCCATTCTTGGGTTGGAGGAATACTGTTGATGACTGCCAGTGACTTTCTCTTTATGACCAGAGGTGAAGATACATAAATTTCATCACCTGCTATGAAAATCATAAATAACAAACTCAAAAAATTCATAAAAACTGAACACAATAACACTCTTCCATTGTCTCCTGAGCTCAAACTGTATTTCCTTTTGGTCCCATATCTAATGAACAAAAAAGCATATCATATTGTGAAAATGGTTGTATTCAGAAATCAAAATCAATTGCTTTTATGAAGCCTAAATCCAGGATTCCCCTTGGAAAGACCACTCTGAGTAAAGGCTTCCAATATTCTTTTTTTTCCCACCATCAACCCTTTGATAATATCCAACATGAACCTGAGACCCTGATGGAACATTTAGTGATTTCTGTTTACTTTGCTCAAAGGGCTCCTGGGACTCCATGGGATTCCCACCAGGATGAAGGAGGAAGTAACATAAAATATTCAACTAAAGATTAGCCAGTAATGAATTCTCCAGTGTGATTGCCAGTCCCTCAGAAATATGCATTTGTTTTTTAGTGGGATCTGGGGGAATTGGAGTGACGGAAGTTTTTGGTATTGTCCAAGTGGTCATAGTTCATACTGTGGCATTGCCACATCAAATTTGAGACCTGATACATTAATATAGGGTGCAATAGGGGTTTTCAGGGAAAGGCATATTGGTTACTGGGATTGATCATATTCTATGCTAGATCCACTATCTTACTCATGAACGTATCCTGAATGGGATTTATGTGGTTTGGAAGATGACATAAGGGGTAAAATACTACAGTAACATTTTGAATTTGATAAAAGAGGTCAGTATTATGAGAAAATAGGGTGAACTGAGATGAAGGTTTTTGAGATGTATAATAGATATATTCAATGAATAGTGTGAACGATGTGTCTTGTGGAGACTCAATAGGACTTTTTTTATAATTCACCAGTGGTTTAAAGCTCCTCTGCTTTTATCAGAAACTACACTACAAGGAGTGCCAGCATATCATAGGATATTTCATATATCTCAAAGGGGACCCATTTTCCATTGGTAATTGGAGGCCATAAACATTGATAACCAGATTTTCATCCCCCTCCTTATTGTCACATTATGATGATTATCTAAATCACCATTGGACACATCAAAATTCACAGTCCTTCTGTATCTGTATAATGGTATAATTCTGAAGGATTTCCCTAAAGAAGATACATCACCTTTTGAATAAAGGCAAGGAACTTCAATTCAGGAATTCCAAATACCCAAATCCCATTCTAACCAATTAAAAGCCCCTTGAACTCAAGCTAAATACCAAGACCTTGTCTCCACTCCAAACCATTATTTAATAGACCTATATACATAATTGTGGCATGAGGTTTGAACCATGCACAATGGTGTACCAGCCTATATGGTTTAAATGTTACTCCCATAAATTCAATGCTGAAACTTCATTGATGGAATCCAAATAACCAGCCAAGTAACCTTTATCCCCATGTGTGAATAAACTAGAATATGTGAAAGAAATTAACAGAAAGGAAATTAACCCCCGTAGGATCCTGAAGTGTTCCCCCATCAACATGTGACACATTAGGCTTCATCTCCTGAAGCTTAGCCACCTTTCCCAAATGGGATCAAATCCCCAACTGGCTCAATGAATCTCTCCCCTTCATAAATGATTACTCAAGATTTTTCCCAATTATTCACTCTCCCAAATCATTTCACATCAAACATACATATATTTCTAAAAAGAACCATCCATATTTACAATTCCTGCAACAATGTCCACCCCTTCTATTCCTCAATGCATATATTCATGTATCAAAAATTTTCAAATAAAAAACACTCTTCCACTGAGGTTGATAGAAAGAGAGTTTCCTAAACACCTTTCCAATATAAACAGCACATTAAAAAGCTCAAAATAGCCAGTGAAGCCAAAGCTATTCCTAGCATACCTATTTCATAATCAGGATCTGAGTTCCCCCAAATAATAATTAAAAATTGACCCAAAGCACATTCTACACTCCACCTGTCTTCAATAAAACTTCACCAAAACCATACAGCTGGAGTCAAAAGCTTCCCCCACAGGAACTTGGAATGATAATCTCCACCATTCTATATTCAAGTTATAATATACCTTGCAGGGCTTCATGAATTCTCAAATCCTTCATGAATCTACTTATTAAGTCAATTATCTCATTCTCAGTTGGTCACCTTACTCAAAGATTCAATATAACTCAAGATCTCAGTACCATATTTGAACATCTCCAATTGGAGCCAGTTATCAAAAACTATATATGCTGTTATCAATGCTTCTTTCCTAATGGCCTGAATGAATCTGTAACAGCTTACCAATTTCACTGTCTATTATATAATTAACCAAATGATCATGATCCCACTTGCACACAATCATTAGGGAAATTCATCAATTTAGTTGGACGGTGCACCCAAAACACAACCAACATCAAGGAAAAAGTTATACTAAAATAATTTCATTTGTCAATCTTTCAAAAATTAGCTTGCCAGATCTCTCCTGTTTCGTGGAATAATGATAATTCTTCATCAAAATCAATGATCCCAAAAAACTGACAACACACCCAAATGTGACATTTGGGATGGATTTTTCTGGAGATGCTTCACTGGCACCCGAAATATCAATGAACCCCCATTAATGTCTATCTCTCATGAATCAGCCTTCTTCTAATGCCCAGATAAAGTCAAGCTGCTTGGCCAGCTTTGGACCTATCATGCTAATTTGTCTCAATCTCCTTCAAATCAAAGATTAAATCCAGAGAATGTCTATATGTCAGGAATCATTCCTGGCCAAAAGGAGCCAAAAAAACTCAATTTAATTCCCTTCTAATGCCACTCATCAAGGAGAGGAAAGAGCTGTGGAAAGGTTCCCATTTTCCACACACCTCAAAAGGTCTTTCCAGATTCTTTATTTTTGTTGCCATCCTCATGGCCATTGCCAATATGGTTTCCATGCGCAAGCTTACTGGATTTATTTCTCATTCCAGAAACCAATTTTCTCATTTTTTCTCTATTTGAAAGGCCCAAATTGAAGAAATTGGTTCTCAAATTCAATACACATTCTCATACTCAAATCATAAATAAACTATTGCAAAATGGCTTCAGGAAAACCCAAAACAAAATTAATCAATTTTATCTGAGTATAGAGTGCAATATTAAATTTTGGAGGACCTTCCCTATTGGGATGCAACCAGAATGGTTAATATTTACATAATGCATAATTTAATCCTTAGAATTTTGAAGGATCATGCCTCTTTCAAATTGTATATTCTATAAGCCAAATGAAAAATATTTATCAGGTCAAGAAATCCATTGAGAAAAAAAAGTGCAGACTCAGAATCAATGACTTCCAACAGCTCTCTTGATCAAATACCATTGAGAGAGACCCACTTGCTGCAAAGAGACACTGTAAAAATAATAAATGAGTTACTCCCCACTACTCTCACACAACAAAGTTACTTAAAAATTTCACCATCACCCACAACATCTATCTAGTGGTTTGGCAGAGATTCCCTCATTTGATGCAGACTACATCCCCACTTCCAAATACCCCTCTTAGTTGGATATCAGTTCCCTCAGTGATTGCCAGATAAAGGGTGAGGCTCTACAGCTTCTCTGAAAAAATATATGTGATACCATAATTCCGGCATCATGGACAAGAGATCCCTGAAAAATGGGTTCTCCTCTCATGTTAGTTGAAAGCCACTGAATTGGCCCTCTTATACAAGGTCTATATGCTATTTTCCTGCACAGTCAACAGATGTTGTTAGATGAACACGATTCCACCAATATGCAAAGAAAAATGGGTAAATCAGATGACCTTTAAAATGAACTATCCAAGAGTAAATTCCATTTTATTAGTGCTATCAAAATTGCAACAAATTGGACTGTTTCAATATATGATGCAACTGCACTTGCTGAACATTGGACAAAATTCTGCTTTTCCAATCAACACTTTTCCCAAATCAGAAAATTAAACCAAATCATGATTTTGCCTATCAAATTGCAGAACTCTTCCAAAATTGAAGATCAGAAAAACCTCTTCAACATGGGTGTTTGAGTACTTGATTGGCATATTTTCAAAGATTCCAACAAATAACAAAATATGTATATTTTGTAATGAGAAAAATATATTCAAATCAATTATACACATGAAATTAATAAGACTAAATTCTTGTAGCTCTTAATAGATGATATAGATGAAACCTTACTTCAACAATCTTTTGATGTTCCAGACCCTCCATTCTCCTGAAATCCCCATCCTCCCAATGTGAAATAAAACAAATTTAAAAATAACAGACTCCTCCCCAGTTAAATAACCAAAGAAATAATCAACCACTCCTCCATGACAAAAAATTCATGATTCCCTGGTTCAGTACTTACAGAATTTTCATTCAACAATTGAAATAGTTCAGTGCATAAGCTTAGACACTCCAGTACAAACCACAAGTCATCCTACTTTTAGAGTTGGTTCACCTCAGTATTTTCCAGTTTCAAACATTAATATCAAATACAATATATATTCAACTGGAACCAAAAATCAAAAAAATTACCATCTTTACATTGGGTACAGTGTAAATAAGCCACATTCAATGATAATATTACACAAGTTCTGACATATCACATTATAAAATATGGCACGACTCTGCTATCCTCATTCTACAAGCTGAATAGCCTCATGATCCCTGTGTTCCTGGAAATCACATTCCATCCATGAAAGTGTGGATTTCTTTAGGCCAAACAGGCCTGGTCAAAGGCCCCTATTAAATGAGGTGTGCATTTAGGTTTCAAAACATTAAACCTGTCCATTATTTGGCCTTTGTGTTCATTTCACACATATGCACCTGCAACCAAAGAATTGTGGGGCTGGCTCCACCTGTGTCACCCACAGCTGGTAAATTCTGCTTGTGGTGAGTTGATTCATAGCCAAGCAAAATTAACCCCACAAAATCTCTGGCTTTCATGTGCATGTGTCAAGCATATGCACCCAAAGCATTATGTGGCTGGCTCCACCTGTGTAACAGGCAGCTTTTCAATCCTGCTTATTCTGAGGTGCTGATGAATGCCCAAGGGAAGTCACAAACACCCCTCCTCTGTTGTGGAGCTCCATATTAGAAAATATACATCAAGACTGGTTGAAGGACCTATCTCATGTGTGAATGTGGAAACATGTGTGTCTTTTGTTATTTTTAGCAAACTTGGGCTGGTTGTGGGTGGTTCAGGGAGCAGTAATCTCAGTAAAAGGCACAGGGGAATAAATATCAGTGTAAGACCTTACTTTGACGTATGCTCAAATGTTTCTCAACATTTGCTTGATTTTTGCTTGATGTGAAATTGAATTTTATCTTTCTTGACATGAAGTCAATTTCCAGAAGCTGAAACAACATTTTCCCTGGTGTATGAATAATGTAGTATTATTTATACAACAGTTTATCACAAAAATTATGTACACATAAATTTTATGGAGAAATTTGATGTAAGTGACCAATTAAAAGATCAAAATATATAGAAGCTAGGAGAAAAACCTATTCATAATATTTATCTCATACAATAAGTCAGACAAAAACAGCTATAGTATTAAATAATGTTTGACAGCTAAAAAATATCTTAATATCCATATTGAAAATGAAAACAATTTTCTTATGATCAAATATGATTCAGTAACTTATTAGAGAAAATTGTGGAGTTTAGAGATATTTAAAGGCCACAATTTTATATAAGAATGTAATGATTGGTAATTACAGAAATATAATCTATAGCTTAATAATTCACTTCTTTGTTTTAATTGAAAAAAAAGCAAATAAAGAGTTACTTTTAATAAGGGGGGTGTCAAATATGCCATATCCCACATCAAATAATTGTGGCATTTGACTCATAAATTCTGCAGTGAACTATCCATTATTTGCAATCATAAATACCACATTTACTGAAGGAAATTATGACAGTTTTTTTTATAATCTATTTCACCAAGATAGCCTACCCCTGTCAAGAAAATTTTTTTGAAGAAACCAACTGTCACTCTTGAATATCATTCCAAATATGTAAGATGCATCTATGAAACTCTTTCTAATATTGCTCTTAATCAAGAGAGCTGTAGCTGTTCTTATGAAATATAATAAATGAACTTATTATAACCACAAAAAATAATTAATTAATCAATAATTTCTTTTACTTTTTATACACTACTAGTGATCATAACAGTAAGCAGTAATTATCTAATGGAATGAATTACCAGAAGTAACTCCTTATTAAAATGATAAAAATTATTTTCATTTATAATTTTCTTCTTGAAAAATAACTATAAAGATGATTATTGAATAAAAATATTACTAGAGAAAGACTTTTAGAAGCAAGTAAAAACACTCACCAATAGGCCAATAATACATTAAAAATAATTGGTAGAGTAATTTGATGGATTATCGTTGTTTTAAAGGATCATAATTGAGCTATAGAAATAACACAGATATATGAAATCTAAATACTTTTGAAAATGGTTTATTTCTATGTTTCCAAGTCTTTCATATTGATTTTAAATATCTAAAACGTTTAATAAAAGGTTTTAAATAATACTTACTTTATGGAACTAATGATATGATTTAATTGTAAGATGATTTGGAAAAATAGAAATAGAAGGCCTCTTTCAAGTCACCAACAGCTCAAAGAGGTGTGCCAAGGAGTAAACTGAAAAACGAATGAGTCAGAAAATAGTAATTTCTTTGGAATATTCATAACATCACCTGTTGTCATTTAAGATTACTAAATTGAGTCATTTTACCTGGCTACCAATCCATTTAAGCTAAGGAATAAAGGATTATCAAGCTTCAATGTTATTTCATTTCAAATTAATCATCATTATCCCAAATTTATCAATTTTATTGAAAATTTACTCACAGATTTTATTTTCTGGGAATTTTTTGAAGATTTGGTGTTTCATGTGGAATCATCAAAAATAGACTGGTAGTGAAACTTGTAATTTGAGTTATGAATTAAGAATTCTTTTTGGCTTTCATATTCATCATCCCTTTTTGATTTTGTCCTGAGGATTTTAGAAAGATTAATTAAGAAATGTATGTTTAATAAAATTTTGAAGTTTTTACCTTATTTCTAAATAGAAAATCAAATAGCATAACAATAGCTGGTTGGAATGAGGTAAATGGATGTATACTATTCCATGAAGTGTTTTTGTAAGGATTTAAGTCTTATACATTGAAAAAAAATTAATAATGAACATGGTTACAGGAGTCATAGTTTCTCATTACCTGCTTTTCACATCAAAATAACAGCTTATTTTCTATTTTCTTATGATTTAATGGGACTTTAACTTGGTAACCAAGTTTTTGAAAGGTTTTATCATAAGAATTGGGCCATGATAAGCCATGAATCCAAGATTTGGAGCTATCCACACCTCAGAGGCCTCAGTATTTGGGTACCCTGGCTCCCTTTGATTTCTTTGGTCCCCCTTAGCTATTTTCACATCAAAAATAGTAATTCAGGCTCAAAGCCCAATATCAAACATGGGTTTATCAACTTTCTATGTATTAATACAGTAATATAAAGTGCCACAAACATGAATAACACAATTTTCAGTGTATATGTAACATGGGATTTTCCACATCCTGATTATTTTGGGGTGAAATTGAGAAAACCAAATATTTTCACAATTCTTTCATATGGTGTTGAAGTATTTTCCATATTACCACCTCATGAAGTTAATTCAAGCTTATTCAATCTATAGAGGTATGCTAGGTGAATGGCCTGTTTAGAATGCAAATCTGGCCTTAGATGCATTGGTTTACTTACTGACAAAAAAGTCATTCATCTTTTGTAGAATAAAAAATGATGAACTTTGAGTATATGCATGGCTTATGGGCTTTTCATAGTTCAGAATTTTTTCCAATACTAATCACAGCCTTTTTGGGTATGTTGAATATATGCCTCAAGGCTTACATTCCATACAACCAAAGGATAACATTGTACTACAATTTTATCAATGATTATTAAAAAAACAAAAAAATGCTCAAAGGGATTAATGTCCACTTTCAAACCTCTTTATCTCACTCAGATAAATTAAGTAACCCACATTTATAGATATATTCGGGCTTGTGGCTTTCTTTCATGCCTAAATCTTCTTCAAGGTTTATCTGAGTCAGGTATGTTTGATTCTGGATGCAATTAATCTTCATTTACTTGGTTTCTATATCTTGAAAGATATTCCCTTTGATTTTCAGCCCCAATTATCCTTTTTAAATGACCTTCTTTATCTTCTTGTCTTCATTCTGTTCCACTTGTGGTACAGTAGAAGGAGCTGTGTTCCTTACAGGAAACAATTCTTTATCAGCCGGTTGATATGGTTTAATAAGGCTGACTGGAAAGGTGGAATGTTTTTTTACAATTAACCACTGAATTACACTTGAACTACATTGGTTCCATGTAAGGAAACAATCACAAGAGGTTCTAAAAGAGAATCCTTAAGTTCTTTTGTTCCTTTAAGATTACCAAAATTCAATGTTTAAACTGAAGCTAACTCCCTACTTTGAAGTCTGGTATTGATGACTCTTGTCCCACTTCTGTTTTGCCTATTCAAAAGAATCATTAATGCTTTTTTTGCATGATGTTTTATTTTATCAAGCTTAATATTTAAGTTGAAAGCTTTAGGATAAATTTCAATCAAGTCCTTCCTCAATGTTTCTGCTTGGAGTCTTGGATTCCTTCCTTGCTCTAACATAGCAGGAGTTTGACCTTAAGAAGAATAAAAAGATGTGTCATATGCCAGCTCCAATTCATTTATCAAAGTACACCAGTAATTTGAAAATCCATCTCAGCCTTTAAGCTCTAAGCCATAGGCACAGAAACTTCTAATCATTTACTCTAAATTTTGTATCATTCTCTCTGCCAGCCCATCAGTTTGAGGATGGTGTACTGTGAAAAATGATAACTTTGTCTCAAAAAATCTATGAAGATTTGTCCAAAGTTCATATTTGACCTTAGGGTCTCTGTGTCACAGCCATGGAGACAGGCAGGGCATTACCACTCCTTACTAATGGAAAATCTTCCAACACCTATTCAGCAAGGGGTTTCATGGAAGATTCACCAAATACAGTTCCAATCCTCAATACAGCTCAATACAGGCAGAACCCAAATACAGGATTCACCAAATACAGGCCTGTCCTCAATACAGGTGCAAATACCTGTATTGATTCAATAACTGTACTTGATACACCAAATACAGTTCCAAATCTCAAATACAGGTTCCTCCATCATACAATCATGGTTTCTCAACACTCAAACTCCAGGCTGGCACTTTTTCACATATACCAGCCCCCTTTCACCCTCCTGGGGGTTTTTCCCCCAGTTAATTAAAATAGTTGATTTATTATTTAATATTATTTTATTTCTCATTAAGAAATATTATTTTATTATTTATTAAGTTAGTCTTTGCCTTCCCTCACCTGTTCAGTAGAGTGCTGGTGGCCATATCCTTTATTAACCCTTTTCTCTTTTCTGAACAGGTTGAAACAGTGGTACAGGATTATTTGTGGTTGCCTCTTTCTTATTGCTTTTGTTTTGCTCTCTTATCTTTTAATGCTTATTATTTTTATGACTAGTAATTTATCCTCTTATCTTTTTACTCTTATCTTCTGAGTATTTATTCTGAGCCCTCCATAAGTAAGTTCTGTTCACTGAGTGCCAGGCCCTCTTCATTTAGAAGAGCCTCTGTGACATTATTTTAATTAACTCATAATTGCTTCTTTTCTTTCTTTCATTCTTATTCATTTCTCTCATTTTCAATTATGATTTTTATGATCTTATGCTTTTTATGATTTCATTCTCTCTAATCAATTTTCATCCCATTCATTTCACTCAAATGAAAATTGATTCTCTTTCTCATTTCTCAAATATTGCTGACCATTTCATTTTCTTCTTAATTCTCAATCAAATTCCACTTTTATTTTTCTGTCTGAATTCAGGTTCTTTATCAGGTTTCATTGATTGGAATTTGGGATTAATTGATTCATTGTTTCAGGAGATTTATTGAATTGCGGTTATCATTTGTTGATTTGAAGTTTCTCAAGAATTATTGATTGATTTATTTGATTATTCAAGAAATTGACTTTACCTCAACATCCTGATTTGATTTAATTTATTGATCTGATTTGATTCCTCAAGATAGCTGATTTATCCTCAAGATTTGATTTAATTGATTGATTTGAATTTGATTCCTCAAGACAATTGAATTGATTTTGAAGATATTGATTGAATTCCTGAAGACATTGATTGATTTGATTTTGATTTATTGATTGACTTGATTTGACTTATTTATTGAAATTGATTATTCATAAGAATTTGACTTTGTCATCTTCATTCTTCAAGATTTATTCATATTGATTCACTTCAAGATTTTGATTGATTTCTCAAGCTCATCAAGACTCTCATTTGGTTGATTTGGTCAAGCCTTGTTTTTATTCTCAAGTATCATCAAGTTTTATTTTCTTTCTTCAAGAATGCCAGTTCAGCATAGCCCTCCAGCCAAGAATACAAGATCTCAAATACATCAAGCTGTTCTTACTCCTACAGCAAGGGCTCCTCTTGACCGCACACCATCAGTTCATCAACTGAGTGCAAATTTGGACAGAGGACCACCAATGGAAGGAGCAGAACCCTCCAGAAGAGGAGGTGTGAAGTCAAGAAGATCAAGATCATTCTCTGGCTTGTTGGGTGGTTATCCAAGCATTCCTCAAGGGCCTAGAAGTAGATCAGGGGAAGCTGAAGATGATGAGGGGGAGGAGTCTGTGGAAGAAGAGGAGTCTGAAGAAACTGAAGTGGCAGCTCCCTTGGCAGGTGCTCCTGAGGCTTCTGAAGCTCCAAATCTAGCCCATTCTAATCAATCTCTTGTCTCTCAAGCTGAACCAAATTTTCTCAAAATGATGGAGCAGATGACTCAATTTATGGGACAACTCACTCAAGCAGTTGCCCCAAGGGACACTTCAAAAGCCCCAGCATTCAAGACTCCATCAATGAAGGCACCTGATTCTTTTGATGGTACTAAAGCTTATAAATTGAGAGGATTTATTCAATCTTGTCAATTAATTCTCCATAATGACCCAGCAAACCTCTTCTCTGACAGAAAGAAGGTATTGTATTCAACTTCTTTTCTTACTGGTAGAGCTGGAAAATGGATTGACCCTTACCTCTCAAATATCTCCAATGAAGACCCCTCTTATCTCCTCAATAACTGGCAGTTGTTTGAGACCCAGTTATTAACTCTGTTTGGTGACCCCAATGAAGTCAGGAAAGCTGAAAAAGAGTTAGAAAACCTCAGGATGAAAGAAAGTGGTCAAGTTTCCTTGTACATAGCAGGTTTCAGAAGCTTAATGTCAAGAATTGGAGACTGGGGGGAAAGGGCCTATGTTCATGTGTATAGGAGAGGCTTGGCATCAAGGTTGTTGGACCAATTGGCTTCTCACCCTGGAAACTTTGATAGCCTTCAAGAGCTCATGGACATTACTTTGGAATTAGATACCAGATACCATGAGAGGCAGAAGGAAGAGGGTAGCCATCAAGAGAAGAAGCCTCCAATCAGTGGATCCAACTCCTCCAAGCCCCCTCAAAGTGCATCATCAAAGAAGCCTTATCACAGGAAGAATAAGAAGGGGAAGAATTTTCAAGTGTCCAAGGACAAGCCTCATGCTTCTCTCCTCAATAAGGACAACAAATTAATTGGTTCTGAAAAGGAGAGGAGGATTAAAGAAGGCTTGTGCAATTATGTGGTGGGAAACACCCATTTGAAAAATGCTTCAAGAGGCCTGAAAATAGGCAAGGGTCATCAAAAGACTTCCCTAGAAAGCAGGGAAAGGCCTGAGTGGGAATCATGCTGTGTTCAATGGTTCTAACTTATTTCCTTCAAGAGCACAATTGTGCACTCTGAATACTAGTGTCAAGAAATCTATAAAATTTCTTATTTTCTCTTCTCTCTCTGATATTTTTTATAGTATTCTCATTGATTCTGGTGCTACAAACTCTTTTATTGCAAAGAATTTTGTTCTCAAGTACTCATTGACCATGTCAGAGCTCCCTGAAAAGATTCCTCTTTTGATTTTGGATTCAAATGAATCCACTTCCCTGTTCATCACCCATTATACCAAGTGGGTTGTTGACTTGCCTTCATTCCCAAGCTTTGAATGGGATTTCTTCATCATAGATTCACCCAAGGGAGAAGACCTTATATTGGGCTATGATTTTCTTTACCATTTTAATCCCATTATTGATTAGAAAAATGGATTGATCACCTATGATTCTAGTGGTATTACTTCTTCTACTAGTAATGAATTTGCCACTGCTGTCACCAGTGTTGCTCTGGCTGGTGAACTTAAGACACCTTCCCTTCCTCCTTCTGTCCATATCCCTTCCATCATTCCCTCTCAGTCATTACTTCCATTAAGAGATGAAGTCTTCAAAGAGATAAAAGATGTTGGAGAAGATGTTGCTATATCTTCACTTCATCTCTTTCAAGGGGATATGGACCTTCCTCCTTTATCTTTTCATGCCTCCCTGGAGGAGCAGTAGGATGAGAAGGAAGAGCCAGAAGAGATTGAAACTGTGCTGAAGGTAGTCCCTCCTGCTTATCACCATTATTTGGATGTATTCTCCAAGGTGAAATCAGAGAGACTTCCTCCACACCACGCCTGTGATCATCATATCAAACTGGAGGGTCTTCTACCTCCAGTTGGTGTTATCTACTCTTTATCAAAAAATGAGTCAGAAACACTGCAGGCCTACATTTCAGAGAATGTAGAGAAAGGATTCATCAGGCCAAGCTCCTCTTCAACAGGAGCACCTGTTCTTTTTGTTAAGAAAAAGGATGGCGGCCTTCGTTTGCGTGTTGACTACTGCAAACTTAATGCTGTTACTAGGAAGAACAGGTATCCTGTTCCTCCAATGAATCAGCTTCTTACCATCTTTAATAGTGCTACTATCTTCTCCAAGATAGATTTGCGTGGTGCTTATAACCTCTTGAGAATCAAAGAGGGGGATGAGCACTTAACTGCTTTTAGAACTAAATATGGCAGTTATGAATATTTGGTTATGCCATTTGGCTTAACCAATGCTCCTGCTTCATTCCACAATCTTGCAAATGACATATTTGCAGATTTTTTGGATATTTTTGTTGTAGTCTACTTAGATGATATTATGGTCTTCTCTAGTTCTGACGAGGAACATGTCAAGCATGTGAACTCTGTCCTCCAAAGACGGAGAGACAATAATTTGTTTTCTAAAGCCTCAAAGTGTGTATTCCATGCCTCAAGTGTGGAATACTTGGGCTATGTTGTTTCAAGTGAAGGCCTCAAGATGGATTCGTCCAAAGTTCAGCAAATCCTCAATTGGCCTCAGCCAAAGAACATCAAAGCACTCCAATCTTTCCTTGGCTTTTCCAACTTTCATTGTTGTTTCATTAAAAATTATTCCAAAAAAATTTCTGCTCTCACTTCCCTCCTTAAAAAATATTCTCCCTTTATCTTCAATGAGGAAGCTCTTAGTCCGTTTCAAATACTCAAAGAAGCTTTCACCACTGCTCCTATCCTTTCCCATTTTAATCCTTCTCTTCCAACTATTGTAGAGACTGATGCTTCTGATTATGCCTTGGGTGCTGTACTGAGTCAGGTGAATGACTAAGGAAAGCATCCCATTGCATTTGATAGCCGCAAGCTTCTCCCAGCTGAGCTCAACTATGAAATTCATGAAAAGGAACTCCTTGGCATAGTTTGGGCTCTCAAGTGCTGGAGAGCTTTTCTTCTTTCTCTTTCTGATCCTTTTGAAGTCTTGACAGACCACTCTTCCCTCCAATACTTTATGTCCTCCAAATTTCTCACTCGCCGTCAAGCCCGTTGGGCAGAGTTTCTTTCTGAATTCCACTTTTCTATCACTTACTGCCCAGGCATACTGGCCACTTTGCCATATGCCTTGTCACGTCGGGACGACGTGTACCCAGAGAGGGGGGTGGATTTCATCAGCAAAAATCCTCAGAATTTTCATCAAGTTCTCAAGCAAAATGAAATTCAAGAGTCAAGATTTTTCTCAATGAAAGTTGAAGTTTTTTCAGACTTAGTGGACCAAATTCAGAAGGCAGTATGGCAAGACAAAGAGTATAAGGAAATTCTCAAACAATTAGCAAGAGGTAAATCAGTCTCAGATTATTCTCTTGAACCTCAAGCCAAGTTGTTTTAATTCAAAGATAGAGTAGGCATTCCAAGCAATAATGAACTTCAATTGGACATCCTTCAAAAGTGTCATGACTCACCGTTGGCTGGCCACCCTGGCCAGGAGAAGACCCTCAAGCTCATCAAGAGGGATTTTTATTGGGCTGGCATGAATCAAATTATCAAGGACTATGTGTCCTCATATCAGCAATGTTCAAGAAACAAGAACATTCACCATAAGAAGTTTGGATTACTCAAGCCTCTTCAAATTCCATCTGGTCCTTGGAATTCATTATCAATGGACTTTATCACTCAATTGCCTCTGTCAAGTAACTTTGATTCAATTTTAGTAGTTGTAGACAGATTTTCAAAGATGGCAATATTTATTCCAAATTATTCAACAATAACTGCTTTGGACTTAGCTCAAATCTTTATCAGTCATTTCTTCTCCAAACATGGCCTTCCAATCAGTATTTTTAGTGATAGAGGTTCATTATTTGTTTCATCATTTTGGACTCAATTGTGTCAGCAGCTCAAGATATCAAGAGATCTTTCAACTGCTTTTCACCCTGAAACAGATGGACAGACAGAGAGGGTAAATCAGATTCTAGAACAGTATCTTTGGATGTATTTCAGTTACCATCAAGATGACTGGCACACCTGGCTCCCTGTGGCTGAATTTGCCTATAATAATGCAGAACATTCAGCAACCAAGCAATCACCTTTTTTCACCATTTATGGAAGAAATCCCAGCTTTGACTCAATTCACATTTCTCAAGATACACCTGCTGGAAATTTATCAACAAAACTCCAATCAGTACAGCAAGTAGTCAAAGAAGAATTAGAGTCAGCAATAAGGAGATTCAAGAAGTATGCAGATAGAAATAAAGCAATTCCACCTGATTTCCAACCTGGGAACAAAGTATGCCTAGCTTCAAAGAACATTAAGACAACAAGACCCACCAAGAAACTCTCAGAAAGATGGTTGGGACCCTTTGAAGTTCTGAAGAAGATTGGCAGCCATCCAAATCACCTCAAGTTGCCTCAGCAATGGAAGTCAGTTCACCCTGTCTTCCATGTGTCCTTATTAAAACCAGTGAAGCAATCAACTATCCCAAATTGACATCAATTGCCACCACCACCAGTCATAGTGGAAGAGCAAGAAGAATGGGAAGTGGCTCAGGTTCTGGACTCAAAACTCAAGAGAGGTACATTATGGTATCTAGTGGAGTGGAAAGGATTCACTGAAAACCCAGAAAGAACAACTTGGGAACAAGCTTCAAACCTTACCAACTCCCCAGATCTTGTCAAGGATTTTCACACTTTGTATCCAGACAAGCCTGGCCCAATTGCCTCAAGAGTTTGATTTATGGTGCTTGGTGGGGATCGGAGTTTATGAAAGTAAGTTCCTCTCCTGGCATGCACCTTTAAGGGGGTATTCTACCCAAATATGTTGTAAGCATCACCTTGGCCACTTTGTGAGCACTTGTCAACTTCTTTGGACAGGTTTAGAAGGCCTTGCAACATCAATACCCTTGAATTTGGACCTTTCATCAAGGTATGGCCAAATTCCCTTTTTTCTTTTTATTCTTTCACTTTCTTTTATATTCATTATTCCAAATTATGCCATTCACTCTTATTCAAGACACTCTTTAACTCAAATTCAATTATGGCAAAGTTTTCTATTCTTTTATGATGCTTGGTGGGGAGTGGAAGTTATGAAAGTAAGTTCCATCTCCTGGTATGCATCTCTGCGGCTTCTACTTCTTGTAAAACAACACCTTGGCCACTCTGTGAGCATCAAATGTTTGGTTTTATCTTTTCAAGAAAAATTATGGCCAAAATCAAACAACTCACCACAAGAAGATCAATCCTCAGAAGTTTCTTTATTTTATTTTCTTTACTCTCTTTTTCTCTCAATTCTTTCTTTTTATTTTTATTTCATTTCATTTTCTTTTACTTGTATAATTTTATTTTTTAATTTCTTGTTTCAAAAGCAGCAGTCAAAACTCCCATATCTTGTTTGGGGAGTCAATTTAATCAATAATCAAAGAGCATAACACTAGTAATGGTAAAGACCAGCTACAGATAATCCTCATCAAAATTTCTTCAAAAGAAAAAAGAAAACTCCCTCAAGTTGTCAAAAAGTCAAGCCAAGACCAAGAAAATTATGCAAAAATACAAGGCAGCAAGTCAATTATGGCAATGTGAACTTCAAGAGTGGGGTTAAAAACAAAAAAAAAATAGAAGAAATAATCATTAATACTGTTTCATTTGCCAAATTGGCTATTCTTATAATTTTGCACATATTACTTCAATCATCTTCAATTCAGTGTCAAAAACTTCAAAACTTCATTTTATTCAAAACTTTATCAAAATAGTCCATTCCTTTCAAATTGGCCATTTTTATGCATTTGCTCATTTTTGCGCACTTTGATGCAAAATTGCGCACTTTGACGCAAGTTGGTAAAATTCTTTCAAAACCTTCAAAAACTTTGTTTAATTCAATTATTCACCAAAATATGCCATTTTAATCAATTTGGAATATTTGCGCACTTTTGTGCATTTTGCACACTTTGACGCAAATTGACTTCAGTCCCTTCCAAAAAACTTCAAAACCTTCAAAAACACTATTTTATTCAATAATTCATCCAGATATGCCCTTTTGATGATATTGGCATATTTGCGCACTTTTGCGCATTTTGCGCATTTTTGCGCATTTGGCCCTTTTCTGGCTATTTCTCCTTCAAATCATGAAGAAAAATGCCAAGACACCAAATTCAATCAAAAATCATCTAAAACCTCATTATCTTGCATTTTGCGCACTTTTGCGCATTTTGCGCATTTTTGCGCATTTTGGCCATTTTGGCCAAAAACCCCATAAAACAACAGTTTTGGGGAATAAATCAAGGAATGTTAAAATAGCCCAAGCAAGAATAAAAGGCCAATTTTGGCCCAATCTCAAAATGAAGACCAAATTGATGGAATGGCAGTGGGTTCTTAGGACATAGACCAAAAATCATTTTTATCATGAGCCATGAGGACTCAAGACAAATCGAATGAAGAACTCTGCAATGAGAAGAAGATCAAAGAAATAGACGAAAAATTGATGAAGTGAAGAAAGTCATGAAGGGGAGAAGGATCAGAATCAAGTCAAAGAAGAAGGACCTACAAGTTGTGATAATGAAAGGGTTGAAATTATAATTTATGAAGAGGAACTTGGGAGATGGAAATTGGCAATTGGGGGGGAAGAAAATGTTGGTTGGTCTTATCAAGAGACATTATTCTTATGGTGCTCAGAGCTCACCACTTTCAAGAGGGGGATAATGTCACAGCCATGGAGACAGGCAGGGAATTACCACTCCTTACTAATGGAAAATCTTCCAACACTTAATCAGCAAGGGGTTTCATGGAAGATTCACCAAATACAGTTTCAAACCTCAATACAGCTCAATACAGGCAGAACCCAAATACAGGATTCACCAAATACAGGCCTGTCCTCAATACAGGTGCAAATACCTGTATTGATTCAATAACTGTACTGGACACACCAAATACAGTTCCACATCTCAAATACAGGTTCCTCCATCATACAATCATGGTTTCTCAACACTCAAATTCCAGGCTGGCACTTTTTCACATATACCAGCCCCCTTTCACCCTCCTGGGGGTTTTTCCCCCAGTTAATTAAAATAGTTGATTTATTATTTAATATTATTTTATTTCTCATTAAGAAATATTATTTTATTATTTATTAAGTTAGTCTTTGCCTTCCCTCACCTGTTCAGTAGAGTGCTGGTGGCCATATCCTTTATTAACCCTTTTCTCTTTTCTGAACAGGTTGAAACAGTGGTACAGGATTATTTGTGGTTGGCTCTTTCTTATTGCTTTTGTTTTGCTCTCTTATCTTTTAATGCTTATTATTTTTATGACTAGTAATTTATCCTCTTATCTTTTTACTCTTATCTTCTGAGTATTTATTCTGAGCCCTCCATAAGTAAGTTCTGTTCACTGAGTGCCAGGCCCTCTTCATTTAGAAGAGCCCCTGTGACACTCTGCCACTTATTATACTCTTAAATAACCCTGTATGAGAAAAAACTCTATTCCATATATGAAGAGATGTATCCATAGAAGTGTGATCTTTATGACATGGGCATAATATGGCAGCCTTTCTATATCTGTCTACAATGACTAAGCAAGAACTATAGCTTTTGTCACCACTTGGAGGCAGTTCTGTGACCCAATCCATGTGAACATCTTCCCAAGGAGATTTTGGTTATTGAGTAGGGAACATAAGGCTAAATTTCTTTCCTGTCATCCTGTTAGCTCTTTTTCATTTATCACAATGATGGCAATACTGAATGGTTTTTTTTCTCCAAGATGGCCACCATGCACAATTCGTTACTTTCTCAATTTTCCTGTCCTCTTATAGGTGTGAAGAATACATTTGATAATTAAATTCATGAAGAATGATATTGATAGGAAATCTACCACACAATATAATTTAACATGAATTTTGATTTCTGTGGTAGATTATTCCATCAAAAAAGGGAAATCTTACTTCAGAATAGGAGGTTTTCCATATTTCATCAAGTGAATTTACCAAAGCTGTGTCTTTACAGTCTTTATCCAGCAAGAATTTGAAAATATGGCAATTCCTGTATTGTTCATATGACTCTCTTACTTATTTAAAAAATGCAGTCCCAAAGTCAGTTATGTTAATTCCTTTGATTTGTATCTGTGGTTCTTCTTCTAAAGCTACATAAGCTTCTTTATCAGGGGAATTGGCTAACTACCACCTGTACGAAACGCTTGATAATAATACTATTAATGAATAGTACTATTACTGCTCTTATCATATATAATGAGCAAATTTATTATAATCACAAATTAATAATTAATCACTTAATTCTCTTTTTCACTTGTTATGAACTACTAGTGATTAGAACAGTAAACAGTAATTGTCTACTATAATAAATTACAAGAAGTATTCAGAATAAATATTCTTATGAAAATAATATAAAATTATTTCAATGTATAGTAATCTTTTGCAAAAATAATTATAAAAATTATTATTGAAAAAATTATTGCTAGAGAAAAAGGTTAGTCATTATAAAAAACACTCAAGATACTTCAATAATACATTGAAAATAATTGGTATAGTGGTTGAGTGATTATTTGTGGATTTAAAGTATCAGAATTGAGTTATAGCAGTAATAAAACAATATAAAAGCTTAACACTATTGTAAATAGTTTATTTCTATGAATTCATGTCTTGCTGATTTCTTTTAATAATTCAAAACACTTAAGAAAATTCTTTAACTAATACTTACTTGTTGGTACTAATTCTATGACTGAACTAGAAGATGATTGGAAAAACAGCAAGATGAGGCTTCTTTTAAGTGAATAAAAGCTGAGATAAGTTTTTCAAGGAGTAAAATGAAAGTCCCAAAGAGTTAGAAACCAGTAATTCTCTTTGGAATATTTATTAAATCACCTTTTGTCATGTAAGATTACTTAATCAAGTCATCTAATCTGACTACCAGCCCATTTATGGATAAAAAATAAGGGAGTAAGAACTTCGAATATCCTTTTATTTCCAAAGAGACATTAATTAAGCAAATTTCATCACAGATTGTATTTTCTGTAAATTTTTGAAGATTCAGTGTTGCATGTGGAATCATCAAAAATGGGCTGTAAGTAAAACTTGTAATTTGAATTATGAATTAATAATTCTTTTTGTTTTTCATATGAATCATCACTTTCAACTTTGGTCCTGAATCTTTGAGAAATATTAGTCAGGAATTTTTTTAATGAAGTTTGAAAGTTTTTACCTTATTTCTACATAGAAAAGCAAATAGCACAGTAATAGCATGTTGGCATGAGGTAAATTCATTTATGCTAGTCCAAAAGGGATTTTCATTACTATGTTAAGGTTTATTCATGGAAAATCCTTAAGAATTGAAATGGTTACAGGAGTTAGAGTTGCTTATTACCTCCTTGTAATGTCAAAATAACAGCTTATTTGCTATTTTCTTATGATTCGATGGGAATTTAACTTGGTAACCAAGTTCCCATACTGTTTTGTCATACTAATTGGTCAATTATCATCCATAAAACCAATATTTAGAGCTATCTATTCCTCAGAAGCATCTGAGGTTGGGTACCCTCTCCCTCTTTGATGTTGTTTATCCCCCTTAGCTATTTTCAAGTCAAAAATAGTAATTCAGGCTTCAAGACTGATATTATCTATGGGTTTATTAAAGAATTACTGAATAATGTTGTCATATCAAGTGCCACAAACATGTGTAAGACTATTCTTAATTTCTATGTAACATGGGATTTCTCACATTCCCATTATTTTGGCATGAAATTGCAAAAAACAAATATTTTCTCAATTCGTCTCTGTGGTGTTGGAGTATTTTCCATAATGGCACCTCATTTAGGTAATTTATGGCTATTCAATATATTTACCTACCCTTGGTGAATATTTGTGGATAACTCAAGTATGGCCTTGAATCCCTGGATTTAGTTACTCACCAAAAAAGTCATTCATCTTTTTATTGAACAAAAAAGGATTAATTCTGAATATATTCAGAGTTAAGATTTTTAGAATATTAATTGGGGCCTATTTGGATATGTGAAGTATACCTCAAGGATCACACAAAAGGAAATAATGACTCACCTAAAACTATCAGAAATGAACAAATCCTTTATCAAATCTATCACTTCTTCCGTTTTTTATTCTTAATTAATCCTTCATGAAGAAAAAGAGGTCCAGGTATTTCTCATCATTTGGTGAGCCTAAAATGGCCCAAGTATTTATGTATTATGAACTTGTTTACACACAACACCAACTTCAATTTATGTTTTGGAACTCCTGGTGCAAAATCTTTAGGATTCCCTCCCTAAAGTAAAAAAATGGGCATCGCCTGATGGCTATGGAGGTCAATAAGAAAGAGCACCATTGGTTAAATCTGAGTGCAACTAGTCTTTGGGAAAAACAGAATAGATATGAGAAAGTCTACAACAGAAAAGAAATTCAAAAGCTTAAATGGGGCTGGTATCAATGGGGAGGATGTGAAAAGAGGGGTTCATCATATGGCCCAAAAGCTTTAGAGTATTTGTCCATGATCTGCAGAAATGGGTGAACTATTTTGTCACAAACCAAATCTAATACCACCAGCAAGTTATTATTCTCAAAAGGTACTGAATAAAAATAATTATGAGGATGGAGGCAAAAGTATTTATAAAGATGCAATTTTCTTCAAGTAACACAACTAAAGAGTGTAAATGCAGGGGTAAAAAACGACTGAAGACAAAAACCTTGCAATAATAAAAGTATTGAAGTAAATGATGGAGATTAGATGATACTTTTTGTTCCTATATTAGATTATTTTGGGTGTATTACATGGTATGTTTGAAATGCTCCGCAGTGGTTAGAACCTCTGTCATCACAAAAAAGGAAAATAAACTCAAGTTTCAATTTAAACTAGGAAAGTGGGTCCCAAAAGATGATTAATGATCTATTTTCTCCATCATATCAAAAACAATGCAAAAAAGAATCAAAAGGAAAGAATTGGGTCATTTCTTTTATCTTTACAAAAGAATATTAATATCCATTCTTTTGGGCTGTAAGGCACAAGACCATGCATGCCTAGAGTGAAATAAAACAAGTGTAATGGGGAGAAGGATTCACACAAAATGCAAAAAGAAACTCAAAGAATGTTAAAGTTAATGGAAATTACATTTAAGAGGGAAAAAATGGTTTAGGAGAGAAAATTTGAAGAGGAAAAGCTACAATAACGACAAGAATTTGATATGGTCAACCAGAAAAGACATCATGAGTTGTACAAAGAGAGTAAAATGTGAGAAAGACAACAAAACATGTATTTGACCATCGTGGAATTTAATTTGGCACATCCAATTTCATATTTGGAAAAGATTCTTAATTTGATTAAGAAATATTCATAATATGAATTTTTTTAATTTGCCTTATATTGCACAATGCACTTTTTTAAGAACTGAAATGTTTTTTTCCAAAATTTAACTAATCTTCTATATTTTGAACATGAAAGGAAAGAAAATTTCAAGGAGATGCATATGGAAAAGTAATTTTACCATCCAAACTTGTGTTTTTGGAATAAAACTTACAAAGAAATTCTTTTTTGGTTATTTATCTAAGAATTTTTTATGAGCATGAAATAAGATATTTTTTAATCAAAAAATAATCTTAATTATTCTTGTTATTACGCATAATTAAAATTACCAAACAAATTATTATTTTATTGAATATTATTTTCTTTCATCTATTGCAAGAAAACATGCTATAAGTGTTAGTTACTATAAGATAAATTTCATTGTTAGAAACTAGGTATTGATTCAAATTCCCAAGGTAAAGAGGAAGATTTAAAAAACTGTTAGTCCAAGAAAAGAAAATCCAATTTCAATTTAATTTCTTAGCTAACTGGTAGAGTGAACTGTCAACCATTTGAGATTCCAAACGAAATCAATTCACTTTCCCAAGTTGAATTCAATATAGTTACAGACTGCGCTTACCAGAAGAGAAATTATACAATGATAGATTAAACTATCAAATAGCTCAAAGAAATAAAATCAAAAAATTCAAGACTATTGTTCCTTATATACCAAATAAAAATCTTTCTCTTATTTGAATTTTTTGTCCTACTTGTCACCCCTTGTAGAACACCCTTTACTTTATCAAGGTTTTTTATCCCATCCACTCCTAGACTGATATTTTCCCCTTAAAAATTTGCTTTGTGTCTAGTCCCATAGCCCCCACAAGCTGCAATCTATTTTTTATAAGTAATTGTTTTCTTTTTTCTTTTTATGTATACTTCACGTATTTACTTTCTTCTTTGTTGAATTATCTTCCTTTATTATGAAATCAATATCTTCATTTATTAGAACCTTTATTCTTTGCTATTGAGATTTGTTTGCAAAAAATAAAACAAAACTCAGGCCTCAAGATTTTTTGAAATTATTTTCATTTTTAAAAAACTAAGTTCTTTTTTTTTGAAAAACAATATTTTTTAGCTTGGTATTTTAATAGCACTAGTCTTCTGCAATTTTCAGAAAAGCAGGGCTCATATTCTTTTATATTTTTTGATTTTCATTTTAAAAAAATCAATTTTTCTTCAACTGGGTATTTCATCCGCAAAGAGATTGCAACAGAACTGCTTTGCTGCATTTCTCAGCAGAGCAGGGCTCATATTTTTCTTTTATTTTTGAAAAATTAATCCTTTTTATGTTCTATTTCAATCACGAAGAAATTGCAACAGCACCTGTCTGCACCTATAGGTAATTTTAAATAAAAGAAAGCCCATATTATCATCATTTATTAGTAAAGTATTATTATTCAAATCCAAAAATAAATTATTCTGCTCTCTCATTTTTAATTATTCTTTATTACCATACTGATGATTTTTAAATTTGTTTTTTTGTAGAGGTGGAATTAATTTGGGCTTCAATTGATATTCAATATGGATTTAATTTACCATTGAAATGAATCCAGCCTTACAGCTTATATTCATTCTTCCCATCCTTCTCCAGTTTTCTTTTCTACTACTATCACTTTGAAATAAGGTGATATTATGACTTGTTGGGACTCAACCTGATTATCACATTGATTTCAAAGATGAGCCAGAACTGTTAAGCTCATCTTCAGAAAATATCTCACCAAAATCTCTGAAATCTTGTGATAATATGACTGTTGGTACTCAACCAGATTATCATATTTACTTCAAAGATTAATAAAAATAATCCAATCTTATCTGAAACTACATCATACATATGAAAATCTTCAGTATAAAACAGGGAAAAAAATTTGGTTATCATTATCAAACTGAAAAAAGCTTTCATCTTATTAATGAAGAACTTTCTTTAATTACACTGGATAAAAAGAACGATCCCAACACATCCTGGCTCCAACTCACTCCCACAAGATCTCAAGCCAACCATATGTACTCATCAGCAAGCATTAAGAAATATATCTTCCAATATTTATGTATGAAATACATCAGATCAGCAACCTTAATCTCATATTCAACAAAATTGAGGCGCTAATCATCTTTCTGAATATACTTGCAAGTAACCTAAAAAATAGCACCACTAATGAGGACAAATCATCAGGGATAATGAGAGGTATTGGCCTTTGTTAGGCCTCTTATTCTCGAAATTCAGATGGTGTTTATTTAAGAAAACAAGGGTTATTATGAGAAGAGGTATATAATGACAGTTCAGAATGGAAGAAACTTCAAAACTTTAATGAACTTATTTCTTCAAGAATTCAACACTTCTCTGAAAATGCATTCAATTATAATCAAATAATCATGCAAGAAGCCCCATCACCGAACTTCAGTCTATTCAAATGGAAATCAGAAAATAAAAAAGAAATCAATATTTTCTCCAATGACATTGTAGCTTATGATGGATTCCAAAAACAAGGCTCATGTTGATAAAGTGATCTTAACCCATGGACATATGGGATTTTTCCATTTATAAATACAGACTATTTTCAACCATTTCCAACAACTTTTCAGCAATCAGGCCATGTATTAAGATTCCCTCTTATCAATTTTCATCTTTATTTTTCCAAAAAAGAAGGTATTGTAGAAGTTTTTTTCAAAACTTCATCAAACATTAATCAAATCACAAAATCTCCTGAAGAATTGATTAACAATAAACAAAAAAACAATTTTTCTTTCTCTTGCTAAATAAGAAAAGATTCAGAATTGGAAAATGATTCTAACATTTATCCCCTCATGTATTAACTCTAAGGTTTTTGGACAGAGAAAAAGAAGAAAACAAGATGAAAAAGGATTATTAAAAAGACAAAAGTTGTAAATATTTTTTATATTTCATACTTCTTGTAAAATTCTCTTTGAGGTATTGTTTCTATGAATTTTCAAAACATCAATCACACATACAAACTTGGAGTTTCATCTATTCTGAAAGAAATTCAAGGTATATGGCTTAACTCTTTCTTTAATGTTGGCCTGACTGTGAGCCTTGAGGTATATTTTACATACCCAAATAGGCCACAATTATCTTAAAAATAAATTTTAAATAATGCATAACTCATAAGTCATGCATAAATTCAAATTTCATTATTTTTGATTTCAGAAAAGCTGAATAACTTTTTATTGAGTAAGTAAGTCCATGGATTTAAGGCCAGATTTGTATTCTACACAAAAATTCACCTAGGGTAGCTCCATAGAGTGAATAAGCTCAAATTAACTCTTTGAGGTGGTAAAAGGGAAAATACTTCAATACCACATCATCAATACCACATAAAGGATCTGTGAAAAGTTTTGTTTTTCTTAATTTCACGCCAAAATAATGGGAATGTGAGGAATCCCATGTTACATATACACTAAGAATAGTGTTATGAATGTTTTGAGCACTTAATATTATGGTATTCTTACATGCACTTTTGGTACACCCATAGTGGATATCTCACTTGAAGCTTAAATTTCTATTTTGACGTGAAAAATAAGCAAGGGGGACAAAAGACATCAAAGAGAGCCAGGGTACCCAACTTCTGAGGCCACAGAGGAGTGGATAGCTCCAGAGCATAGATCCATGGCTCATCTTGGCCCAATTGGTAAACTAAACCTCTTTGGGAACTTGGTTACCAAGTTACACATACTGTAAATCATAAGAAAATAGAAAATAACCTGCTATTTTGATGTGCCAAGGAGGTAATGAGCTACTTAGACTCCTGTAACCACGCCAATTTTTGATGAATTTCCATGACTAGACCCTAAAAGAGTAACTAAAACCCTTTTGGGACCCATATTCATTGATTTACCTCATAGCAACCAGCAAAACACTGCTATTTGCAATTCTACGTAGAAATGAGGTAAAAACTCTAAAAATTCATTAAAAATACAATTCTTAATGAATCTTTCTGAAACTTCCAGGACCAATATAGAACTGTATTAGCTATACTACAACCAAAAAGAATTACAGTTTTACTAGTAAAATTCAAAGTTTTACTTATAGTCCATTTTTGATTATTCCACGTGAAACACTGAATCTTCAAAAAATCACAGTAATTACAACCTGTGATGAAATTAGCAATAACATTGATAGCTTTGAGAAATCAATGATTATTTTGGAATAAAAGAATATTTACAGGTATTACTCCTTTTATTCTCAACCATATTGGGGTTGGTAGTCATGTAAAAGCATTAATTAAGCAATTATGGTAATCTTACATGACAACAGGTGATGCAATCAATAATCCAAAAAGGTTTATTGTTTTCTCACTCACTGGTTTTTCAGTTTGATCCATGGCACACCTCTATGAGCTGTCTTAGACTTAAAAGAGGCCTCATCTTGCTGTTTTTTCCAGGAATCATCTTATCATTTTATTAAATCATTATTACCAACAAGTAAGTATTAGTTAAACTATTCTTAAGTGTTTTAATTCTTTCAAAATCAATTAGAAAGACGTGAAATCATAGAATACAACTATATATTGCTGTAATACTGTTATAAATCATTTTGATCCTTAAAATCCACAATTCTACGTCAAATTTCTCTACTCTTATCTTTCAATAAGTTCTTTGGAGTATTAGTGAGTCATTTATCTTAAATTATTTAAGTTTTTCTCTATCATTAGTTTTCTTCAAGAATTTTTATTATAATTATTCTTGCAAAAGATAATTATAAATTAAAATAATTTTATTATTTTAATAAAGAAGTCGTTATTATTAAATTCTTCTTGTAATTGATTCTGGTAGACAATTACTGCTCACTGTTAAAATCACTAGTAGTGTTTAACATGTGAAAGAAATAATTTTTAATTATTTAATTGTGGTTATAATAATATTTTATTATTATATTTCATAAGAACAGACATAGTACTGTTGATTAATAGTGATATTATCATCAGTTTCATAGTCACATCTTACACTGACCATCACCTTGATCCATTAAGTTTTAAAACTTTGGTGAATCATTTTCTTAATAAAAATAAGTCCATTTCTTACCAACTTGTGCCAAGATATTTTATAAAATCAGACATGTAACTACCCATTTTACAAATGATTCCACCTCACTCTAATCATGCATTTGGCTTCTCATTTCTTGCAATAATGCACACTGCCCTTTCAGCACACCAATTCCATATTTAGTTTGAACTTGTGATCTAGCCAAACACAATTGAATATTTTATTCTCTTGTGACTGTGACAGTGCTTCTTTGTATTCTGGAACAAACCATAATGAACTTGCATATTAAAAATCAGCTAGAATACACTAATCCCTTTAATAAAAAGCTTCTGGTGTTTTGGATATTCTCATATGTTGATATAAATTATAGTCATAAAGCAAACCTGCACATCCAACATGAGATGCCACAAAAATCTTCTTGATGTCACACAATAAGTTAATTGACATTGAATACCTATATTTCTCTCCTATCAGTATAGGACCATAATGATATCAATCAGCAAATGCACCTTTTACTTTGGTAATAATATTCCCACCAATCTATTGCAGGCCTTTGAAACAAGGGAATTAGACTACTATCTATGAAACCAACACAACTAGGAAATAACTCCATTTGAATAACTTCCGATGTTTCCTTTCTTTTTTGAATATTTGGCCTAAAGATATAATCTTTCTCATGCTTGATCAAGACTTTGAATATCCACTGAGTATAACATGCAATGGCCCCAAGATCTACTCCAAATATCATGCCTAGTTTCCCCAATGCAGCCTCATTTTCTTTGATCCTAATAAGGATAATTACCCTTCCAATTGTATGGCTGGATCTCTCTGTTTGTTTTCGGAGCCATTATAAAAGACCTCATTGTTTTGCATCATAAACAATCTTTTTAATTCTGCATGAGTAGTGGGACAAAGCCATTTGAATTTATGACTTGATAAGTGGAACAAATCTGCTGCAGTACATGTATAAGCCAAAAAATATTTGCTTGGGGTCAAAGGTATTTATTTATCCTTAGGTGATCAAAAAGTGCGATGTGGGGTTCCATATAAGTATCAGTATCACAATCAAATTCCTTCAAATATTGAATAAAAATGATTTTTGATGATGTTTTTGGAATTGATGATTCTGAAAAATTCAGGAATAATTATTAGTTTGAAGAGTCTGTGGATCTTTCTGTATGATGATCTCAAAAGGAAATGTGATTTCAATTAAATATCACAGCTATTTATGCAAATAACAAATTTTCTTATGCATAATTAAATGCATTCAGTGGGTTTTGTGATTAAAAAGTCTAGTATTTGAAGCTTTGAAGGTGGTATTTGAGGTTTTGAAAGGGATTTCCCCAAAGGCAAATATCAGTTTTTGGACCTCTGAAAACACATACATCTAGAGGTGTTTCTTTTCCAATATCCCCAAAGTTTAATTTTGGATTTGATGAAAAAAGGGCTTCTAATTTGGAATTTCTTATATTTGAAACCCCTAATATAAGTTTCTATATTTAATTAAATATTAATGATTTGAAATTTTTGATAAATTAATTGATGATGATAGAAAAAAGTCATGATAGTATTATTTGATTCCTAGAAAAGCATCTCTAATGATCAATAATAGATAGAGGTAATTCTAAGATAAAAAATGATAACAAGTACATGAAAAGAAATCTATCAAAATTAAAGCACTCATTATTAATATTATTTTACATTTACCAGTGATATTCCTAACTCCAAGAAGTTTTAATCCTCACTTATGTATATTTATTATAACTTTAATCTTTGTAGATTAGTATCTTTGTTTAATTTATCAATTAGTCAGATACAAAATTATCTTTCAAGAAAAAATCTTGATATTTATATTTTGAATCAATTTTTTGCCAGTGATTTTTAAATAGTTAATTGTCATTAAGGAGGTTGATTCCAGGGATAATGATCAAATACTCCTATTCCCAAACTTAGCAATATTTTCAGCTTATACACATACTATAATATCTCCTAATACATGTAAGAAAATCAGAAAAATCTATCAAGATTTGTATTTTTCATGAATTTCTACGCATATTGCTTTTTTTTCATTTAATTTAGCAATTTATACAGAAACTTGACCTTTAGGCTTTAAAGAAGTTAATGCTGAATTTTCGAGATCTTTGGAATCTTGAAATTTTTCAAAACTTTGGTTACAAGCCATTCAAGAGGGATTTATCCTCTTGGTAGGTTGAAACTCCTATCCAATTGGGGATAAAACAGATTATACTGAAATTTTTCAATTAATCCCAATCTCAAAGTTTATTAAAGGTTGATAATCTTTTTATACAGAGGAAAATTCTAATTGAATTGTTTCTGATCTAAAATTGTGGTTACCCTGAACCCTTTTGGTCTTGGTACTTTGTCCCCCACTTGCAATTATTTTTGCCCATTATTATTTAACTAAAGCAATAATCATGGCTTTCAGCCCTTTGAAACTGGGATCCTTCTTGATTGACCCCCTATATAGAACATACTTAAAAAATTCAGTAACTAAAAACCACGACCTCATCTTATACTTTCCTTACCTGTTAGCCTATAAATTGTGTTATTTGAAAATATGTTAAAATAAAAGATCAAATTTTTGAATAATTTGTTAGTATTCATTAAGCTTTCAGAATAATTCTTAATTATTCTATACCTCTACAACAGAGTGTCCTATGATATATTGACCCATGATGTTACCATAGTCATTTCTGGAGTAGAATACAAATGTTATAAAATATACTTAGCTTTCCTTATCAAAAAAAATCCTTCATCGAATATCTTCATTTTTGTTTTTGAATGGATTCAAAATGAATTTAATGACTAGATAAATTGTGTAGAAAATCATTTCTGACCTTAACGGTATGTCAAAGATACCTCACAGGCTGACAGTTTGGGATTGAAAGATGATAGGAAGAATTAAATTGGGTTGATTGAAATCTAGTTTGAGTATATTTTTTCCCTAAATTCAAGGTTCAGCTATCTCTTGAGGGTTGGAGATCTGGAAGTTATTGTTCTATTTCAATATGTCAGCATTTGTTGAGCTCTGCATTTGGAAAAAGGTATGGTACAAAGGCTGTGGAGCCTTTATCTTTCTCCCGGGACTTTCACCAGAAGTCTGGTGTCTCTTTGATGGCTTGGTCCCTAAACGCCCTTTTCCACACTTCTTAGAAATTGTTACCCGCTCAAATTCTAGATAAAAACTCACCACTTATGTGCTTTTTCTCATTCCTGAAGGAGGTGGTACAATACCTTTTAATAGCACCTATTTTATTTATATCCATTAGGGTGGACCCACTTACCCTGGTCATTGATGCGGCTGTTAAGGAGGTTTCAGGGTTCCTTGATGTCTTAATTTATATCTTTCTTGCCAGGGGATGAAGACTTCTTAACATACTCATTTCTGCATTTAACTCTCTAAAATACCGGTTTAGCTCTTCTTGATAAATATTGTTGAGGTTTATTTTCAGAATTCTCTTCTGTTTTACTGGTTTTCCATGCAAATTTGCAAAGATCTCTGCAAGGGATAAGAACCATAGCTCTCAGAAAAGATATTTTCTTGTAATGGTGTTTTTTGAGATGAAATAAATGCAGGAGGTGGACCCCTTTCCATTTGACAAGGTCAGGATTCTGACAAGTGTAACTCTTCTAAAACCTCTGGATGCCATGATATGAATAAGGTTCCTGGATTATTTGGGTGTTTATGTCTTCCACCCGAGGGATTCCACAAGGGGTAGTGTAGAATACTATCAATTACTATGAAAAAAGGAGAGAACCCCACAGAATTTCTGCTCAGAAATTTGGATATCAGGTATGTTCCTTTTCTTGTACCCGGGGGCTGTAGGTGTTGGAGAATTTAAAGGAGGGGCTCACAAGTTCAGTTTCTGTGAGTGTTACAGTTACAAATAAAGGTCTTGTTATCAATATTTCTTATCAAGTGTGAGGGGTATCTGAGAAAGAGCTAGATTCAACATCTAACTCTATTTCAGTAAAGCTTGATGGGTGTGGAAAGGAAAATTTCACACTGGGTAAAGGGGGGAGGGTGTGAAAGGGTGAATACATGAATTTGAGAACAAAATATAAATACTCTTGGTTTTATTGTGAATGGAAATCTGTTTTATCCAGTTTGTTTCCAAATTTAGTTGGGTAGTGATTATGGGGCCCAGGATCTTTAGAAGATAAAAGAAGTCATTGTAGCTAATTATTTCCATAGATGTTTAGTTTTTTAAATTGGGTTTATGAGGGATGTGGGGTAAGTTTTTGATATCCATATTGTACCCAGGCACAGGAGGGGGGAGAGTGACTGGATAAAAAGAAATTAGAAACAAAACAGGGGAATGTAAAAAAGAGTGAAATGGAAGAACAGGGGGGAGATGGGGAGATGATCTTTATTAAAGAACAAGGGAAATTTGGTAGGGAAGAGATGTCACTTCTATACTCATCTAGGAGAGATTTGTTTCTGGAAGGGCAGGAAGTGCTTCTGAAGGGTTTTTGAAGAAGTCAGACTTGGCTGTTAATGGTTTTTTGGGTTTTGTTTCTGTGCTAAATTGATTCATTTGAAGTAGCCAAGGCTCTCCTTATTCTCTTCCAAAAATGTTCATCCAGGTTGGAATTGCTTCCACGTGTGATTCAGAGAGGTTTGTTCAGTAATCAATGGGTGACATGACCAAACTCCTAACACTTATATCATTTTGGAGGCTGTCCTTCAAAGATGGTGGTTCTGAATTTCATTCCCTCATTAAAAAAAGTCCCTAATTGAAATTTTATTGAAATATGTCTGTCTCTAAAGTATATCATTAATGAGCAATGAGTTCATCTGGAAATTTCCGGGTTCATTAGCCATCTCAGGAGTGTATAGAACCAGTGGGTATATTATCGGGCATGGTATCTGTTTTTTATAATTTCTCAAAGAAATCAACGAAGTTCTTTGGAATATACCAATATGAAACTGGTTAACATACCAGAGTCGCATTGAGAGATGTGTCAACCTTGGGTACCCCTATGTGTCTATTTTCAAGAATCCACCTGGTGATTACTTAGCTTGAGGTGTAAAAATACGTTTCCACTTATTGCAGTGTGCAGAAAAGTTTAATTTTTGCAATTGTGGCATTTAATGTTATTTTCAGCAAGGTGGACATTTTTCTCACCAAATTAACAATATTTTCTACCGATTTATCTTTAAAGGGCTTGTACCCTTGTTTCAAAAGCTAGTAAAGATGTATTTTTTGAAATTTTTTCACCAGTCTCTTACAAGGAAGAGACAGAAGTATGGAAGTGGTGGCTTTGGGGGTGAAGTTGTGATTCTTTGTGATGTGTGTCCTTTTAGGCCCTCTTGATGTTTTTGATGGGGTGCGAGTGATAGAAGGTTTGAAAAAAGTAAGGAACTATAGGTTTGGCGCTTGTAGGAGTGTGGAAGGGGTGAAGAATACAAACTATGGTTTCAGTGAGGCTTCTATCTCAACAAGTAGGGATATGTTTATCTCTAGAAATTTTATTTTATTCTGGAGAGAGTAGTTATTGACTGGTTTCTCTAATGATAGAAAGTGAATTCCTTAGAGTTCACTGTTCCTCTTCTGATCAGGAGTTTGTATTACTGAGCTTTTAATAAAGAATTTCCTCTTGAGTGAAGGAGTGTGGGTGAGAGAGTTCCATTTCTTCTGGCTCCCCATCTACCCAGGGGGGGGGACAGAGGAGGAATTCAGGTTTTTGAGCTTGGTGGGGGAGGTTTATTGTAGTATTCCCCGTTGAGAAGGGGTTTTCCTTCTGAAATAAATGAACTTTTTTTATCATGCGTAATTTTGATTTGAATTGCCATTCTGTTTATTGAATAAATGCAAGATGTTTTTTTTGTTTTCTGTATAAAGCTTGTGGAAAGCTTGTGATCCTTGAGGTATTTTTTACAAATCAAAATAGGCCACAAGAGAATACAAGCTAGCTTTCAGAAAATGTGAATCCCATACTTCAAGTACATATACATCTTTCATCATTTTTGTGAGAGAAATATAAGTAACCTTGTTGTGAGTAGGCTTACGCTTTTATTTAAGGCCAGATTTTGATTTTACACAAAATTTCATCCAGGGTAGCTTCATACAGTGAAAAAGCTTAGATTAACTCAATGAGGCTGTAATATGGAAAATAATTCAACAACTCATGATCAATACCACATACATGATATGTTGAATTCTCTGTTTTTTTATGCCTAAGGAATATTATCATGACAGATCCCATATTACACATAAAACAGGATTAGTATTATGAATGTTTTTATAACTTGAAACCATTTTTATTAACATAAAGTATTCTTACACCCATAGTGTATATCAGTCTTGAAGCCTGAATTTCAATTTCAAAATCAAAATAGTCAAGAAGGAAAAAATTAATCGAAGGGAGCCAGTGTACCTAGCTTTTGAGGCCTCTGAGGCATAGCCAGCTGTAGATATTGGATACATGGCTTATGTTTGTGAACCAGTGGGACATATGCTACCTACCCATAAGGCCAAAATTCCTTTTTTATACAGTTTATTCAAAAAATAACTGAAATTTAGAATGATGTTAGAATTTTTTTTGAAATGACTATATATTGCTTTTTTATAAGCAAAGCTGTAGTTTTTATTTTATTTTTGGATTCCACACCAAAAATAACCTTGGGTAAACCCGTAGGGTGTTATACCCAAAATGGCTATTTTTTCTTTTATTAGAAGATTCAATAATCTCAAATAACACTTCTAAGATTTATAAAACTCTTAATAAATTTTTAAATTTCGAATTTAGCTGCAAGTGAAATTTACATAAGTTATATGTAAACTTACAAAAATTGTGTTAAAATTTAGGTGTTGTGTGTATGTACTGAATTGAGTAAGGTTTCTTCATAGATCCTGGAAATCCTGTGTGGACTCAATCAAAATTTATTGAAAGCCATGGTTGGCTTTAAATAAATAAATTGGCAAAAAACACACAAGAGGGGGGAAAAGGGGGAAAGATAGCCAACCTTTGGGACCTTCAAGAAACCAAACAAGGTTTTCCTCCTTTGCTGAAGGATTTCCAAGCTCATTTCAGATTTGTAGCTAGACATATATCATATATTAAAGCTTCAAATGGTTTATTCTGCATTTATACAGGAATAAGAAGCTTCCAAAGGGTAAGTCTATTTATACAGGACTTCAGTCAAGGTTTTAAGAGGTTTTAAATATTAATACCACTGAAATAAGCTTAAATAAGCTTAAAATTGAAATTCAATTCATCAAAGACTGATACAAAATTGAGGTTTGGTGTATATGGCTGTATTATAAGGAAAAAGGTAATAGGTTCAAAACTTCATAAACAATCCATTTTTGAATGTATAGAGTTTCAATCTTCACACAGCTTCAAATTTAACTTTATTCTTTTATACATTAAAAATCAAGTATCTTTATCATGAATTTTTTTTTTACCCTTGAGAATACCTGTTTGAGTTATCCTTGAATAAAATTGATATTTCTTTAAAAAATTCTTTCAAAATATCAATTAAAAGATTTTCTCTTGGATTTATATCTTTAAGATAATCATAGAAGTAATTTTGAAATGAATGAATTATTTATTATTAATGCTTGAAAGTAGGCACAAATAAGCTTTCAAGTTACATTTAGTTAAGAATAACAATTTGAACTTCAATTTTAATTAAACATTGGGATCTTTCAAGTTAGAACTCAATTTTTAATGATGGATTTTCAGTTCTCATGAGAAAAAACCTCCTGAGAGCATCTTTTATCAAAGGGGAGGTGTTTCAAGGAATAAAAACACGCATTTCATTGCTAATCTTTCCCCATGAATAAGTAAAATCCAATTCCCCAAGTCCTAACATTTTATTAATAAGATCTTATAATATGATGAATAATTAATCTGTTTCTCATTCTTTATACTTATTATAAATAGAGAGTTTTAATATTAAATTTGATCATATTTTTATAATCCTTATTAGTCGTTTTATTTTGGGAAATGTTAGAAAATTTTCTTTCAAATTCACAAATTGTCCAAAAATCCCTCAATATTCAATTTTGGTGTTTATTGACTTAAATTTATTATTTGAGGATTTTCTAGGACCTGATTTGCAATTACTTTCATCAATATTTCATTTTTTTAAATTTATTATTGTATTTTTTTATAGAATTTTTGTTTTAATTATTATTACACATATGGGTATGAGAATTTTTTATAAGTTATATTTTGAATCATTTGTAGTTGCTTATAATTACTCAAGACAAATATAATTTCCTCTGGTAGACCTTTGACATTCTTATTATTATAATTGTCAGTGACTTGTAATAATAATAGAAGAATCATATTTTTTTTATATACAACCATTATGATTTTATTATTGAAAGCTCAAATAATATTCATCTTTCATAAAATTTCTCATCAATATTGATAGTTATTAATACTGATAATTGGATTTCTATTATTGGCTATAATGCTGATTATAGTATAATTTTATTTGGTGAAAGCTACAGTACCATTATTGAGGGTTTCAGAGGAAATACTAAAAATTCTGTCCCAATTATTATCTCAAAGCCAGTTAAGAATTTTTTTACTATGTTTCCATCCCCTTCAGTAGCGAGAAATAGGAAATAAGCTTTCATTTTGATAGACCAAGGTGGTAATGAGCAGCTTTTACTCCTGTAAATATGTCTATTATGTGTTATTTACAATTAATAAGCCCAAAATCACTAATTAAAGCCTTCTGAATACTATTATCCATAGGATTACATAGTGGGGACCAGCTTTTACTCTTATACCTGCCTTCACCATGCAGAAAATGAGCTAAAACTTCACACATTTTGATAAATATCTTTGGAAACTTGAGGATAAAGGTATAAAATGGAAACACATGATAATAATTAAAAAAACCTCTACTTCTTAATACCAAGAAAACATTTTACTCATAGTCCATTTTTGATTATTCCATTTGAAACACTGAATCATCAAAAATGTACCACAATTATACCCTGTGATGGAGTTTTGAATGAATTTGAGAAATTTGGGATGGAAAACCTTAGTATGAAATAAAATAATATTCAAAGTTTTAAATTCATTATTTATTAGCCATGAATGGGTTGGTATCCACATAAAGTCACATAAATAAGCAATTATGATATTTTTACATGACAAGAAGAGATGTAATCATTAATAAAAATAAGGCACATAGTTCCTCTTCTATTTGTTTTGGGTTAGTTCCTTCTTATGCCTATTTGAATTTGAGACTTAAAAGAAGTCTACTTTTGCAGTTATTTGTAACAATAATTCTATCATTACTTCCATCTGATGAGCTTATCCTCATATACTACTAAAAGCTATTATAAAATATTTATCAATACTTCAAGTGTTTTTTCATGATAGAGAAGATTTGAAACAAGAATATTATTGTTGATTCTAGAAGTATTTTAATACTAAAATCTTATTGTACTTAAATTATTAAATAATTATTGTAAATCCTCAAGTAATTTCTTGAAGCTTACTGGAAGACCTTGAACCTTTTAATTATATATTATTTAAAAGTTTTCTACCTTATCTTCTGTGTTTTTATTTCTTTTTATAATTTTTCTATAGCTTTTGGACTTAAAATAATTGATTTGTGAAAGTTTTATGAACCAAAAAACTGTTATTGGTGACATATTTTTGTAATATAATGGTTGCTTTAAAGAAATTATTAAATATCTTTCTATCAAATATATTTTATCAAACAATATAATAAATCCATTAGATTATACTTTATATTTTTGAGTATATGAAAATTTAAATCTTGAGGTTATACTAGTTTTCTGTACTATATTGATTTTTGAGGATAGTAATAGTAAAGCAGTCTAATTTGACTAGTTGTTTCAGAGAAAAACCAACAATGTTAGTGTTTAATTCAGTATCTAAAGAGGAAATACTTTGGTTTAATCTAGATGATACATGAGAAAATATAGTATTAAAATAAAAACAATTAAATCTTCATTCTTATTGGCATATACTCAACACATTATCAGTGCCAGTTTCTCTGAAACAGAAGTTATTTAGTTTTAAGTATTAGGTTAATCATTTTAGCATATTGTTATATTATGATATTACCAGAGGCACTAGGGCTAGTGGGTTTATAGCTGTAATAGGGGCTGTTTATAGTGAAGAGGGCCTGGCATTCATTAAACTGGGACTCACTTATGGAGGGCTCAAGGGTTGTGTAAGAGTGAGTAAACTTAAGAGTGTAAATAACATAATATTGCTAATAACATAAATAGAAGAAAATCAGCAACAAAGAAAATGAGAGTAAGAATAAAAGAGACAACCAAAAACAATTTCAAGTCCACTGTTTCAACCTGTCAGAAAGAAAGAAAAGGGTTAATAAGGATATGGCCACCACAACTCTACTTAACAGGTGAGGAAAATACGCAAATACTAGCTTAATACCAATAAATATAGAACCCAAAAATAAGAGTAAGAATATTGATTAAATAATAAGTCAAGTATATTAATTAACTGTGGAAAAGTCTCCAGAGGGACAAAGAGGGGCTGGTTTATGTGAGAATCCATCAGCCCCAATCCAAAGAGTAAATTTCCTTGAGAATTATTATTATTTGAATTTATTTGGATAATAAAGCCCCTGTATGGATTGACAGGTTCTGTACAGGACATGTGGTGAAGCTGGGTTATCATACAGCTTCAGTCTTGTGAATCCAACCTGTACACGTATTGACAGGCTGGTTTGATGAACCAAGCTGTATGCATGTTTCAGCAAGAAGATTTTCTGAAACTGATATTTGATATACATACTTGATTTGCTGGTTTCATGAGCTTGAGTGTGTTTAATGTTGAATCTCCTTACCCCTGATAGTGGCTATGACAGTATCCCCCTCTTCAAATTGGTGGGCTCCTGAACACCATAATATCCTGCCACACTTGAGTGTCTTCCCCAATTACCCACAAAATTCCCAAAATCTTTAATTTTTAATTTCCCTTCCTCTTGGTCATTATCCTTCATATTGTTCCCTTCAATCCTCCTCATTCTTTATACCTTTCATTAAAGTAAATCTTCTTTGTCAAGTAAGTGATTCTTCTTTCTCGAATTATTCGACAATTGAAGTCTTTTGTCACAGCCATTGAGACAGGCAGGGCGTTACCACTCATTACTAATTGAAAATATTCCAACACCTAATCAGCAAGGGGTTTCATGGAAGATTCACCAAATACAGTTTCAAACCTCAATACAGCTCAATACAGGAAAAACCCAAATACAGGCCTGTCATCAATACATGTGCAAATACCTGTATTGATTCAAATAACTGTATTGGATACACCAATACAGTTTTACATCTCAAATACAGTTTTCTCAATCATAAAATCATGGTTTCTCAACACTCAAACTCCAGGCTGGCACTTCTTCACATATACCAGCCCCCTTTCACCCTCCTGGGGGTTTTTCCCCCAGTTAATTAAAATATTGGAGTTATTTAATATTATTTTATTTCTCACTAAGAAATATTATTTTATTATTTATTAAGTTAGTCTTTGCCTTCCCTCACCTGTTCAGTAGAGTCCTGGTGGGCATATCCTTTATTAATCCTCTTCTCCTTTCTGAACAGGTTGAAACAGTGATTCAGGATTATTTGTGGTTGGCTCTTATTATTGCTTTTGTTTTGCTCTCTTATCTTTCAATTCTTATTATTTTTATGACTAGGAATTTATTCTCTTATCTCATTAATTTTATCTTTTGAGTATTTATTTTGAGCCCTCCATAAGTAAGTCTGTTCACTGAGTGCCAGGTCCTCTTCACTTAGAAGAGCCCCTGTGACCTCTTTCTGCTTGAATCAAGGAGGGTTGTTAGCCATGGGCTGAATCCCAAAATGGAGTCCACTATCACCTCCAGCTTGAAAAATGGTGAAGGATGGCTGTATAAATGCCTAGCCACCCCCAATAATTGGCCATAAACTGTTTGAAGTCTTTTCTTGCACCAATTCTTTCCATATGAATATTTAAGAAGGGGTCTTGTCCCCAAAATATTGTATATTTGGGCCCCACATGCCCTTTTGAGGTCACTTTGGTCCTTGCCATATCATGGCAATATTTTCTTCAAGCTTGAAATTTTGCCATTTTGGCCATTTTTAATTTTACATCCCACAGTCTGTGGTACATGATGGCAATTGAAATCCCCCTGGGCTCAATTTTGAAGGGGTTACCAGTGGGCCAAGGAAGATTATTGTGGCCAAATTGGCCCATATGGCCTTGACTTCTGAGACAAGTCCAGGTCCATAAAAAGGGGGGCCTACCAAGGATGGGAATGGAGGTTCATCCATTCTGATTGGGCCCAGAGTTGAATTGAGGAAATTCAGGGGGGCCATAAATGAAGATGGCCCCAGATCCTTGATGTCATTCATAAATTTGACATGAATATCTGACGCCTTTGACTTTTTTGCTTCCATAACTCCAGAAATGAGTTCCAAGCTGACTGAACTCACTGAATGTTCCCCTTCTTTTCTGCTGCATTCTCAGGTGGCTGGGTTGCCCTTGGTCAATGGCTTCTTCAGGTCATTATGATCCTTCCCAGACACCAGGGCAAATCTCACGTCAATCGTTGGCGATTGACTTCACGTCACACCGCTGTCAGTATAAAATCTTGCTTCAGTCGCGTTAGTGTCACTTTATAGTCACTGGATTTAGTGGGTCACATCACGTCAGCGTCAAGACAACGTCAATAGTCACATGTGTCACATGAGAATGTCACTCAAAGCCCAAACCCATTTCAACACTATTCACAATGTTCGTGTAATTTCACCTCATTGGCTTCCGCATCCCCACCTAATCCTCCCCGATGCTTCGCATGCTTACGAGCCCGCACCGCCCTCCAGATGAGACTCCGACACTGCCCCCCATCTCCGTCCTCACCACTCCTTATCGCTTTCACACCCGTGCCCATACCATCTTTATGCTCACGTGGTGCACTCCCGACATGCTCCCAAAATCACTTATCCTTACGCTTGCTCAAGTGCCCTCCCGATATGCTCCCGACACTGCTTACGATCATTACGCTCGCGGAGTGCACTCCCAAGATGCTCCCGACACCACTTATCCTTACGCTCGTGGAGTGCCTCTCAACATGCTCCCGACACGACTTATCCTTACGCTTCCGTACTACATCCATAGTGTATGGTGGCTTGTTGGCGTACACGATGAAGGCAATCGCCGAAATATGCTGAGTGGCCTTCTCTGCCAACAGGACCTAAGGGGAAATTGGTCAGTTTATTCACAATGTTGTGGTTAGGGTTTAAATCATGAGACTCACAAATTAAAACCCAATAAGTGGACTATTTAAGACAAGAGAATTGTGTCTCCTGTTTCGCCGACAAACCATTTTATTTCATATCATTCAAATGGAACACTATGCTTAGTCCTTACCTCATGAGCGTTGAATAGTTCAAAAGTTGACTTTAGTAGGTTTCTCACTAGTCAACTTTATTCAATGTCTCACAGGGAAGTGATTTCATTTGCATGATATGAAATAATTTGCAAAACATCGCCTCCTTCAATTTCCCGACAAATCGCATTTTGCAAATGCAATTATTTTACTTGCACCTTTTTTCTTGAATTTGGATCTTTTTATTCAAACATTTTCAAACAAGTTATCAATCAACTCGTCACCATCTATTTTCTTAATAAACTACCTCCGCTATGGCCCAAACCCTGGGAAATTCAACTGAATTCAATGAATGACCAACTTCAGCCCCAGAGAGTACAAGTGAAATCTCTGATATTGCCAGTAGTCGTGAATTAGGCATTGAAGTAGAGAGCCAGTCACATGAAGATAATCAAGATCCACCAGTTCTTCCAGAATGTGAGTATGCATCCATCTTGAATATTTCTAATCTCCCAAAACCTGATATTGTGTCATAGCCTTTATTTCAGGTCAGCCTCCAAGCTCTCAGAAACCGAATTTTAAAGGTTATGAGAAGGAAAAGACTGTTGAATCTTGTGCACTGACAGAAGATGATGGGCAAGATGATGTAATTTTCAGTGTGGAGGTGGAAATTATATCCAAGGAAAAATTTGTCTCCAACATTGCTCAAACAATCCCAAGGCTCAAAAAAATTCAAAATGATAGTAAAATTCCTGATTATGTGCGTCAAAAGATTGCTGAAGCCATGAGCCTGCTCAAAATGGATTTGAACCGTAAGTCCATTACTAATTCAAAACAAAGTTGATAAAAATAGCTACTTACAATATATGGGCAGGTGTGGAGGTGGGAGAATCTCTACCCGAAGGATCTCAAGTCGTAATTGGATTTCCAGGCAAAGGATTAGGAAAAAGACCAAATATACATGCGACCAAAAAAACAAACAAAAAACGCCGTACCTTTGAAGCCACAAACGATTCTCGCGATCAAGGTCATGAAATTATAAATGTTGAAGGGAACCATATTGATAATCAACCTCCGCATACTGAACCCCCCCAATACTCAATGAAACAATCCATGATGAAGCTCCACATACTGAAAGCCCCCCGATACCCAATGAAACAATGCATGATGCAACCCCTCCTGCCTCTCCTTGGAATATTCAAGCCTTTCAAGAAAGGAAAACAATTAAACATGATACAATGGGACGAGATATGACTGATATAGTTCCTGACCCTGAGCCTGAAGTGTCATCGTCTGCTAATTTTCAAGGAATATTTTTATCCCGCATGGAAGAGTTTGCAGGCGTTTTGAATTATCATTCCAATATTACTCAACAATCATGGAAAAGGGGGCTTGATAATATCAATAGTATTTAAAAAAATCGATGGGACAATTTACCAACAAAAGATGCTCATACATTCCTGCCTGTTGGTATTAAGGTGATCAGTAACCGAGAGCTTAAAATGTTGGCCTGGCTGGAGGACCTTGAGATGGCAGGTGAGTTTTATCTTTGTGCATGATACATGATTATTGGCTGTTGACTGGTGATATAAATGGCAATATACAGGGTTAGATTTTTTTAAGCCAACCGAAACAGAAGCGCTTTTTGATCATAACATTTGAAATCTCAAATTGATGAAGGAATCAGCTAAACCTCCAGAGAATCTCCCAAAATCTGAACACTCCTTCTTCAAAATGGTTCAGAGCCTTCTTTACCCCGCCAATCCAGTTAAACATTTTTGGGCAAATGTTATGTTTGAATCCATTAGTTTAGTCTCATACAATGTGGGTGCACCCAAACCATATGTTGCACCAACATCAAATTCGACCAATCCTCTTGGACTCGAACGCGGAGCAGTTGAATACCTTGCCTCCTGCTTGAGTAAATCGAAGCAACGTGCAACCCAACTCAGCATTGAAGGTGGTGGGGCTGACAATGAGATATCCACAAAGCCGCACAAGAACCTGGAGGATCTAATGGATACAGTTATCCATTTGATGATTGCGTACAACATGGTATGTGCACATACAAAGGCCGAAGTTAATGGCATCAAAGGGAAACTCACGAACTCAAAAAAAAATGAGGCCATCAAAGATCTTTTGGCGTGTCACAAGAATCTCGGAATAAATCGAATTTGCTATGGTATATTAGCAGCATTCTGTGCGGCGGGGGTTTGTGGTTTGATGGTATGCTCAGATGACTGGAGAACAAGCTCAGTTAAAGGGGCTTTATCACTAATTGACATTTCTGCAAAACTTTCAGAGGGTAAAAATCTAGTGGAGCCAGTGTGGCTACGTACTAATAAGTATATATGTAATTTACTGAATAAAAGTTTCTTCTCATCAGAGTCTTTTAACCCCACTGTACCTCTTAGATTTGAATTTGCACGATGCTTATTATTAGACTTTGGTGATGCCTGGGTGGCAAAACGCGGTCTTGGTTCAAGTGATGAGGTCACCTTGACGGTACCCAGGTCAGCTAAACTCACAACCAGGATTGACCCGTTTTAGATTAGCTTTGTACTAGATAGATTGTAATTTAATTTTGCAAAGTGATTTATGAATTTAATAATCATGACTTCCTATCCTACTACTGCCCGGATACCACAGTCTGAGTACCAATAGTAATTGTACAGCGGCATGCCTCCGTACATCATTGCAAAGACTCTGACAAGACGCAAGCTGAGTAAGGCGTTGTGCCCGCGAGTAGCACACGCGGGGGCATTGCGGGAAGTCGCATTTATCACTTCCCGCCAGCCCATAATAGGCCAAATGTTCCTGTGTCTTTCAAGAGGACTAGGATAGCTAGGGATCCGCAGCAGGATGCATATTGCATTTGTGTGTGCTTGCAATATTCCAAATGGTTGGATTGGAAAGCAATTGCATGGGAACATCAATGTGTAAAATTGAATAATGCACTATCCACTGCGATTTTCAGGTTCAGGTATTTGAGATCGCGAATTTGCCAAGGTCAGGTGTGATCTTTCTTTTTAGCCGCAATCAAAAAAGATTCATCAACAGCAATTCAATTTAGGTGATATTAACAAATCAGTAATCATTTGGTTTCATTTCATTTTCTGCTGAAAGCATGCCATTCACGAAAAAAGGAAAAGAGCGTAAAAGGGAACTCGCGAGAAAGCGTCGGGCTGAGGAAGGAAAGTGTGAGTTGCTCGCTTAATCTCAGTGTATATATGCTTCCAAATTGATGTGGCACCCTCATTGGGCCCCACGGAAGAACATTGGCTTTAGTCAGTTCAGATTGTGCCAATGTCATGTGGGCTCCAACAGGGAAGTCAAAGGATGTGTGCCGAAGAAAGCTCCTTGGCAGTATCTGATATCTTGTGTGCTTCAACACATAGTGATCCCTCAACCACTTGGGAATAGTAGCAGATCCCAAAAGACAAATGAGCGCAAAACGACCTGAATGAATAGGTTGTTTTCCTCCTCTCGCCCAACAGCACAAATATCAATGCCAGTATCAGCAAATATCACCCCAAGTGAAATTCGGAGGGTTGTGGATGTCAATCAGATCAAACGCATTCACTTTGGCCGTGTGGCAATTTTCTCTTCAACCGGATTACTCATTGCCCTTGTTGAATTCCGACCATTCACAACAATGAGTGAAGTCGAGCTCAATCAATGGGATGAATTATCACAATTCTTATTTTGCGAAAAGAGATTCACCGACCCGATTGCAACCAATGGAGCATTACTGGAGGGATTTATGTTCGCGATTGGGTGGTGCAAATGCAGCACCAAGAATGAACAATTTGGTCTGTATGGAAGTGTTGGGAAAATTGAAAACGCAAAAGATGAATGGCAGAACCGAGGTCCCAATCTTAGCTTGGTGGGTTGCATTCTAGGTCAATCCTTACGATATGTTGGGGATAATTTATTTGAGAAGATTCAAAATTTCTACAATTCATTGGGGGTTCCGTCTTTTGATAAAGTCAACTATGAAGGGAATATGCCCGCAAATCAGGGTGCATTCGAGTTCGCTTCCGCACTCACTTTCACCATGAATGGATTCAAAAACGCACCTCATGTTGATAGGGATGCATTGCTGTATGCTTTGGGATGGTGGTTTCAAGCTGATAAGCAGACCGGCCAAATTCAAAGAGATGTGTCAAAGCGGTGTACAGGTGGAAAATTGATTTTCCCAAATGAGCATTTTTGGATTGATCTATCCGCATGTCATGGGCTCATTCAGGTAGTGTGGGCCAGTAGTACATTTGTTCATTATACTGATCCAGCACAGGACAACGAAAGCACAACACTAGTGGGTATGTCCGCACAATGCTCAAGCAGGTTAGCAAAAACAATGCGGCAAAAAAACCATGGCTATTATGAGATTGCCGAGAGAGCGGGCTATCAAATCAGGGATGGTGATACAATCTCATGCCGATTCAAAGAATGAGGAGATTTGCATGTGTGTTGGGTAATTAATGGTGGGGTAAGGCAGAGGACAATATACACCAGGATTGGATGGATTCGAGTGCGGGAGATGGGGTGTCTCACATGAAAAAGGGGTGAAGTGGATTATGTACGGTGGCATGCCAGCGTACATCTGTCCTGGTTTGTTGCTATTGTCCAGGATGCCAATGCTTCACACGCGAATCCTTATCCTTGTGCAGGTTCCGGCAATGCTAAAAGTTCCTGACGCCTATGCGGGCTGCCAACACTATACACACCAATCCTTACGCCTGTGCAGGCTCCCAAAAATTTACACGCCAATCCTGACGCTTGTGAAGGTTCCCAAAAATGCTAAAAATTCCTTACGCCTGTACAGGCTTCCGGCGATTCACACGCCAATCCTTACGCTTGTGAAGGTTCCCCACAATGCTGAAAATTTCTTGGCCTGTGCAGGATCCCAAGAATTCACACGCCAATTCTTACGCCTGTGCAGGCTCCCAACAATTCACATGCCAATCCTTATGCTTGTGAAGGGTCCCAAAAATGCTAAAAATTCCTTACGCCTGTACAGGCTTCCGACGATTCACACGCCAATCGTTACGCTTGGGAAGGTTGCCAACAATGCTGACAAATTCTTACGCCTGTGCAGGCTCCCAACGATTCACACGCCAATCCTTATGCCTGTGCAGGCTCCCAACAATTGACATGCCAATCCTTACGCCTGTGCAGCCTCCCGACAAGTCACACGCCAATCCTTACGCTTGTGAAGGTTCCCAAAAATTTAAACAATTCAATACATGACTAAGATTCGTAGCATGTGACCATAGTAAAGGAAATGTTTCATGAATCTGGACTGGATTGCTCACATGCGGGAACCTCCCGCTTTTTTACAGTTAAGAATTGATATGGCGCTAAGCCATGGAAGAAGAAAATATAGGAGACGCTAATGGCAACTATTGGCGCATTTTTGGCAAAAGAGGGTCACTCAAACTTTTGGTAGGGCACTTATAAAAATTTTTCTCATGCAATAGGATATTTGAACCATTGAAGAAAATATAATTTGACGTAAGCAAAGAATGTAATAGAAATTGAACATAACAATAATTGAAGACAAATAATTTATTTAAAAGAAAGTATTACAAATAATAAAAAGAGGAAATCATGACATTTTTTTTAAATTTTTATTTTTCTAAGAATTTTGAGACTATCCCAGTGATGTCTTCCTTTGGATAAGCCTCCAGTGCCTGGGCAAGGAGGGAGTTTAGTTCCTCCCGGAATTCCCGGTGCATCTCATTTCGATGAGTTGTATCCACGAAAGGAATCATGTGGAGCAAGCGGCGATGCTCCAACAAGATTCGGTTGATCGATTCGTGGACGATGGCTTGAGGAATCATTAGGGTTGGTCGCAGGTCGGTGAATTCCTGGAGAGTGTCATCGTGGGAATGAGAGGAGCTTGGCACCGGGGGGGAGGAGGAGGTTGGGTTCTCGGGGGCAATGGGAGGGAGATCCTGGGAAGGAACTGGGGTATGAGTGGAGGGAGGGGGAACAGGAGGGGAAGATGGTGGAGTCGGTGAAGAAGAAGGGGGATGGGGGGATCCGACGGGCGTATCGTCGATGATGATTATTGAGCGAGGAGTGGCGGGACGATCTGGAGACGGTCGAAGAAAAAATGAGGAAAAGTGGATATGGATTGAAGAGAAAGAAGAGGTGACTTACCATAAGGTTCCTCCGTGGATTGCGTAGGAGCCACCTCAGGTTCTGGCTCATGAGTCGTATTGTCCTCAGGTGGTTGGGACGATGGACTTGGGCCAGGAATAGGTGGCTCTTCGGTTCGGGAGGGTTCTAAAAAAGGAGTAAGAGTCAGTTCACTCGACTCAAAAGTGAAAGTGAAAATGAAATGAAACTTTGGCTGCTTACCGCGGAATAATTCCTCAGACCATCGGGTGCCACTCGGGCCTGGAGTGGGTTGCCGGGGGGTTTTGTCGCGAGGCAAACTAGGAACGGAAGAGTCATGTCGCAGGGGATTCGGGGGGTTTTGTTCTATGAGTAATGGAAAAAAGTCAGTATTATTGCGTGAAGAGAAATGAGATAAGGAGGAGAAAGAAAACTTACTTTGGCGTTTGAATCCCATCGGTGACAAGACATGGTGACGATCAGCCCAAGCTCGAATGTCCTCTTGCCATCGCCATCCTTCATCGGCCAGATAATCACTTCGCTCCGGTCGAGGAGTGAAGTGACCATCGGATGGTGGCCTAGGAGGGGGAGTGGACAAATCGATACTGGAGGGGACAGGGCTAATCGTCCGGAATCGTTCCCGTTGGCCTGTTTGGGGGCCCGGCGTCCATTCACGCTCAGAAATGGTTTCATCATTGTCGACCACAAAGGAGTCCTTGCAAGGGCGTCTTGGGCGGGAACTCCTCTGGCCTCATGGTCGGAAGGGGCGGACAACAAACAAACATTTCTTGTGTGCTTGTCGGCAAGCATCACAAGCGTCGTTCGTTGTTGAGAAACGAATGCAGGGGATACCCCGCTTGGTGCATAAAGTGCACGACATCTAAAAACAAAAAAATTGAAGTTAGTAACTGCATACAAAGTAAACAATTAAGAGAAAAAATGAAGACGTACGATGAATTATAAATTGAAAACGGAAACAAAATAAGAACGCTCTAGTCCGAAGTTTTTAAAAGTCTGGAAAAGAGTTGTGAAGAAAAATAAGTATTAATATCGGTACATAATGTTGACAAAAGTTAAAAAAAGCGGTAACGCACGAGGTGGATAGAAGGGAGGTCCTGAAAGGATCAGCAGAAGAAACAAACAGGCAAAAGTAAGGGGAGTGGGTTTAGTGGAGTGCGAAAGACAAAAGTAGAAAGGCAGGAAGACCAAGGGGAATACGCACAAGAAGGACAAACGCGGGTGAGGTTGAACAAAGTGGAGCGGGTGAGAAAGAAAGTGAAGGGCGTGTTGTGTGAAGATGGTCTTTTATACCATGGTGAAGCTGAGACGATCTCAGCAGTTGCAGCACCCGCAAAAGGCTCAGCTTCAAGGTGTGTGGGCAAAATTGAAGCTGAGTCTCAGCGAATGCTGCAACTGAGAAGTGAAATGCTCGCGTGAGGCAGAATAACAATGGGGGTCTGGCTGAGTATTGCAATTGATTGAATTGTCAAGCTGAGTCAAATCCCCTTTGTTTCCTTAAATAGCCACCCGATCACCCAGGAGGGTGGTCTTGAGGCCCTTGTTGAATGTCCATTGTGGGTGCAATGCACAAGTGACCCATGCAGAAATGCACCCGGTGCATTTGGTCACAAGTGACCGCGGCAAGATCACCGGCCGTATGGCCTGGTGATAGTCTTTGAACAAAGGGGGGGGCTGTAAGACAAGTGAATACAGCGTGAGCTTGCCTCGACCCATTGCTCAGGTTTGCTTTTGGGTCATAATTGAAATGCTCAGTGGCTGAACATTTTAATTGCACAGTAATTGAACTATTGATATAACAATATGAAATGCACCATGCTGAGCCATTTCTCAGTCGCTTTTGTATGCACACAATCTGAGCATTTGGCACAGCATCTGGTGACATTTCAGCCAGGTGCAGCATTTCACACGCTTTGGTGAAGTGCTCCAAACTGAGCCTTCCAATGAACTTTTGCAAAAAAAGTTCATTCCATGGCTTTACTGAGCACTTCCACACGGTGCGTTTGACCATGACATGCTCAGCTTGCATGTGCAAATCAGGTGAATCGCAATGCTGAGCATGTGGCACATTAGCTACGTATATGCAAACGATCGGAAGGTGCATGCACATTCGCTATATGCATGCAGGCTCAAGTAGTATTACACCTTCCTAATCTGTACAGGCAACACTTTAGTACGCAGTACACCTTTGTAGATGTATGCTGCGGTGCAGAGCAAAAGCTGTTCAACAATGTAACATGCAATCACGTCAAGCCATCGAGTCATATCTCTCACCTGCATCCCTTTGATGCACCTTGTTTGACAGCTCTGCCTAACTATGGCACAGATGCGCATGTAATCCAAGTTAATGTAAGTGGGTCATGGTGGGATGACTGTTTATTTGGGTCATACACAAACAGTGGATTCTATCCGGTCCCATTGTCGGGGCAAACAATGACTGGCCCTGCTTGTTCATTGCGCGTGCTCATTGTCAGGCAGCCACACGCTTTCATACGCACCCCCCAACGGGTCATACACAGGCAACTTTCACATGCCTGGAATACATTTTACTGCCAGTGTTCCGACCGGCTAGTTTCTTGGTCGGGTGGTCAGCTTGACTGCAGACGCTCACCTGCTCGTGCATGGAAACCTGAGGCCAATCAGTGTGGATTTGCTTCAGCCTCATCCGCATTAGAATAATCCCAGCCTATGTTTGCTGAGGCTGGTTATGTTTGCGTGGGTATCTCCCACCGCGGGTCATGTTCTTCACGTTCTCACACGCCCCGCGCAAGTTGTGGCACCTAGCTTGCAGCCAAAAATTCCCTTGGGTGGGTGGCCTCTTTCGCCGGAGTTTTGTACGCGCGTGAGGCAAAGACCCGGATGCCAATCTCGGGGGATTAGTACTCGCCTCAAACGCAATAGGGGTGAATGTATATGTGGATCACGGCTCACGGCTGGCGCCCCCTTTGATCATCCCACACATTCCCCCCTGGAAGCCCAGTAGGCATCAGTCAGCAAAAAACTTCAGGCAAAACCAAAGTCATGTTTGGTGGCATGCCACCGATCATATCTCACCCGCCCACACACAAACATCCCCACAGTGAGATTGCCCTTTGAAACGGCCAACATTGCTCAGTAGGTCCCAGTGCGACAATTAACCTGGGGAAGATATACATCCATGTTTGCTGTCACACCAGCGAACATGACTGCATGCCTCTAATATGCCCTCCACAATAAGTTGCTACAACCCACCCAATTTCGGATATGCTAATGTCAACCTTGTTCCACCAAAGGTTTTGTACCTTGCTGCAGATCCAGCAGTCATATCGGTGCGCCCACATTTTGGCCACCTTGCCTTGATATATGCCCCAAATCGGATATGAAAATTATGAGCCCAAGAGGCCCACCCCCATCAAGACCATGCACATAACCACAGGCCATCCCCCCTTGACCCCATTGCTGCCTCTCATGTAAGTTCCCCACCTGCGCCTATTTGTCTTCATTCCGTTTAGCTAACCCCTCCCAATCATATAATTTCCAACTGTCCCCAAATAATTTAAAATAGCCATCATGTCAACCCCTTCACAACCACTTTGCATTGGGATGATTAATATTTGTATTCAAATAAATAGTGATATAGCCTTAAATCCTGAGGATTCCCACTTAGCTTCTTGGATTATCATATGGCACAATCAACACAACATATTTGTTTATCTCCCCAATCACCAGCATGCTATTGGCTCTCTACCTGGAACCCTTTCCAGAACGTTGATACCATTCCTTGGGGCACCAAAAACGTTCATGCACTGTGGTCCTGGTGGGGCATGGATTGAAAATTGCCAATCCAATCCTTCTCAAATATTATTTGTTGAGGGAGTATTTATGACTGATGCAAATGATCCCTCCTCATCTCAGAAACCCAATCTAGCATTGATGGTCTTCACAAGGTATCAAAACATTTTATTCATAATGGAAAGCTTTCAAACACAAGATGTCAAGCTTAAAATGCCCAAAGAATATGACTGTAATACTCATAGTCAATGTCAACTCTTCAATCCAACATTTGCCACTTCAAGCTTGACGCCAGTTTCATATCCTGATGTTTCATCATTGATTTCCAAGCAAAAACTGATACAATTACCCAGTGGATCAGACCTCCCCATGCCATTATTCAACCCCCCCTCCTCCCTCATCAAAAGACCGGACTAGCTTTTCTCTGGGATGGAGAAATCCCCAATGGCCAATCAGCCCGTCACCTTTGGGCCACCTCACCCCCAGGATCCGCTTTCAATGCCAGGCACATCATTACAAACAAGGTCGTTAGCTCATTTGCATCCCTTTTGACCAATACCCCTCTTGGAGGACTGCTCGCGGATGATATGGGATTAGGTAAAACCATTCAGGACATTGCTCTAATTGGTACCTCCAAGGAGCGGATGATTGCAAACCCCCATCGCTCCATGCCCACCATGATCATCTGCCCCCCTCGCTTAATTACCAACTGGCAATCAGAAATATCCAAGCATGCTCAGGCTGGAGCGCTGCATTCCAAAATCTACCATGGTCCCACTCGTCACTCATTATCCAAAGATGACATCTTAAAATATGATATCATCATCACTTCTTACAATACTATCACCCAAGAATTTAAGCGAACCAATACCTCTACCTCATTCATTTTTCAAATAAATTGGCATCGTATAATTTTGGATGAAGCACAGTGAGTGTCTGATCTTAAATGATTCAAATTACCTTTTATATCCAATAAAACTTGCCCCATCTTATAGCTATATTCGCTCTCAATACACTGCCACTCACCATGCCATTAATAGCCTCCTTTCATCCCGTTGAATATGTTTAACGGGCACACCTATTCACAACACCATTTATGACCTTTTGGGCATAAGATCATTCATCACTCAACCCCAGAGCGCCGATCAAGATAACTGGTCACCATTCATACTGAGTAGTCTTTCCAAAGGTTGCAATGATATCTTGCATTTGGCATTGCGGCATTTAAGTTTGCGCCGCACCAAAACCACGCATCTTGAATCCCTCCCCACTATTAGCCATCATTATGAGCTGCTCCCACTCAACCTGACCATGCAGCAAGAATATTCCATATTATATGAAGAATTCCTATCATCCAAAAGCAAAGGACCAGGAGAATTTTTCAGAAATATTAATAAGCTGCGAATATGTTGTAACCATCACATCATGCTTAACACAATTGCGGAGGTGGATTTGGAAGACCCCGAGGGCAGGAGCACTCAGGATAACTCGCCAACAATCACACGAACTATTGTGGATGTGGAAACATGCATGATGAGTAGTAAAATTGCACACCTCCTACAAAGCTTAATGAAGAACAAACAAACAAGGTGTGGTCCAACCAAATCAGTGGTTTATACCCAATGGACCCAATTTCTAGATTTGTGCATTAATTCTAATATGCATCCATTACCAATTAAATCCATCTGACTTTTTCATATTGTAGAATTGGTATTGCACTTGCCCATCACTCTATCCTTTCAGCACGAATTGATGGAACAATTACAGCACGAGCACAGGAGAAGGCACTGGAGAATTTCTTCAATAATCCTGAATGTGAAGTACTGATTGCATCCATTGCCGCAGCTGGAACTGGCCTCAATATAACTTGTGCTAATACAGTCTATTTAATGGTGAGGGGGCCCCCAAAATTCTGCCCTGATTTGCGGCCCCTGACATCCACATTTCCAGGAGCCCAATTGGAACCCAGCCATTGAGGCTCAGGCTGTTGATCGACTCCATTGTATTGGCCAACAACAACCTGTAAAGGTCATCCACTATATCACTCCTCATTCAGTTGAGGTCAACATGCGGAAGGTACCTTTCAAGATCATCTTTGAACCTAATTGTATTGCTATTCTAAAATCCTTCCTTATGGACATGCCATTTTCCAAACACCAATAGGTCCAAGAAAAGAAAAAATCATTAACTGCATGAGCCTTACTGATATTATATAATTTGTGTTTGACCAAGTTGATAACTCTTGTTCACCCTGGCATAGGTCCACAATTATGAACACCATGAGTTGGATCGAACTCCTTCAATATTTCCTCAATGAAAATGAGCAATAGAGTCTTTTTTCTAAGGGAGACAGTGATACATTCCAATTCATATTGTCTATATTCTGACGTATTTAGCAAGTTGTTGCATCTTTAAGAAATAATACTCAGATTGTATTACACCTGCACAAATAATTCACAAAATGTTAATTTGTAACGGTGCTATACATTTATATTACTAAGTTATTGCAGAGCATCACCATTCGGCCTAATAACTGGCATGTCAAGTATCTTGAGGGCGCTAGTCTGCATCTTACTACAGCCTTTGAGCCAATCTTGATCAAATACCTGAAATGATAAGCCTTCCGGAATATCACCATCATCTGTCGATCGTAATTCTGGCAATCTATCAATAGTTTTTTTACCCTTTTTTTTAATGCAATTACAAAACTCTATGTCTCAATCCATTTTTAATACCAATTAATTAAATAACTGGGAGCGCCAGCATAATCCCACTTTGCGGTAAACTTGACGGCCATTTTCCAGTACCTCCTCAGTATCTGAACATACTCGAGGGTCATTGAATTGTGATGCTAGAATGGGAAATTTAGCCATATCACACCATTCACGACGGCACTCACAGGTCTGCACATAATGAAGTAGATCATTATCAGTCTTTGCTCACAATGAAGAAGAGATACATTAACTAACCCTTTGACAAATCTTCGCGAGCTTTTGATTCTCCTTCTTTTTAACCAAATACTCGGCATCCTTTTGAATAGACTTCCATTCTCTTTTCAAATAAGTGAAATATCGCTCCATTAAAGCCGCCACGACCCCATAGTTATTATGATCCTTGTTCCAACAGTAATGATGATACTCGGTGCTGACCAGTGCGAGACGGAATGTACGGTAAAACACCATAGACATCAGCTCATTTAACGGATGTTGCCATGAGCTCTCCCAGTCCCAAGTGAATCGCTTTAGTCCTAGCTTGTGGAGCTCATTTTCGCAGTAGCTTTGGAAACCCTGAGACTGAACCTGTGTTGATGGCTCATTGAAAACATCCTCGGGGACATATCCGAGATGACCAGCCACTTGAATTGCAATTTCACGCTCTTCTGTGCTTGGTGGTGCTGGTAATGAGGAAAAATCCTTTACCTAACTTTGAGTAGGAACAGGAAATGTGCATGTACTGCTGATCGCATTCCATGGACATTCTCTGGAAGTTCTGCTTTCAGCCATTTTTGTTGCTCCTTCTGGCTTGCACGTTTTGCCACATTGTGAGATTTACGCACCTGGTTCCTTTGCTGTCTGACCTCGGATTGTTCAAGCATACTCTGGGCAAGGGGCATTTGAGGATGGGTGAACTCATTATTTGACTGAGTGCCATGCTCATGCGCCGTGAAATTGTCACTCCTTGGTTCATCATTTGTTTCCATTTGAGTCAGAGACATGTTCTCATCCTCATCATCCACCATTTTTTCTCTTGATGAACTGGCATGAGCTGTTCTTGGTTTGGAGGCATATGGATGATGACGTCCAGTGACTTTCTCTTTATGGACCAGAGGTGAAGATGCATAAAGTTCATCACCTGCCATGCACATCATCAGTTAACACATCAAAAAATTAATGAAGACTGGTCATACTCACAATCTTCAATTGGCTCCTGAGATCGGACTGACTTGCCTTTAGGTGCCATATCTAACCCATGGAACAAACATATCAAATTGTGAAAAAGGTTATACTCCGAAATTAAAATGACTTACTTTGATGAAGCGTCAATCCTGGATTTCCCTCCGACAGACCACTCCAAGTTACATTCTCCAATGGTCTTTTTTGTTTCCCCCCATCCACGCGCCTTTCATCACCCACATGAACCTGAGATCCTGATGGAATATTGAGGGTTGGCTGTTTACTTTGGCCAAAGGGATCCTGGGATGCGACTGGATTCCGACCGGGATTAAGGAGGAACTCACGTGGAAATTTTGATTGGGGATTAGCATGTGATGAAATTTGAGGTGTGCCTTCTGGCCCCTGAGACACATGCGTTTGTGTATTAGTGGGATTCGGGGGAATTGGAGTGACGGAAATATTTGGGATAGACCAAGTGCTTGAAGTTGGAGCCTTTGGATTGCCCACATCAATGTTAAGACCTGATACATTCATTGAGGATGCGATAGGGGTTGTGAGAGGAATGTTGGGACTCAATGGTGACTGTGTTTGAACATATTCTATGCTAGATTCACTATTTGAGTCATGAACAGAACCTGAACGGGATTTATGTGACTTGGAAGATGACATAAGGGCCGAAAAAGTACAGTAATATTTTTAACTAGATAAAACACCTCAGTATTATGATAAAATAGAGTGATATGATATTTAGAATAGAGAAATTCTATGAATAGTTGGAACTAAGTGTTGCGTGAAAGTCCAATAAGCCTCTTTTTAGGAGAATCCTCCCTGCCTCCTCTTGAGCTCCTCCGCTTCTATCGGAAACCACCCGGCACAGCCTACCACCATATAATGTAATATTTCCTTGATCTCAAAGGGGACCCATCATCCATAAGTAATCATATTTGGTAACATCTCCGCCTCCCCATTGTCACATTTTGTGAATTATCCAAACTGCCAATATATGCATTAAAATTCCACAGCATTGTACATCTGTAAAGGGGTATATTCATGAAGGATTTACCCACAAAAGAGACATCACCTTTTCAAGAAAGGAGAGACAATCCAAATCACATTCCAACCGATTAAAAGCCTTCTGCACTCAAACCAAATACCAAGACTTTAGCTGCACTCCAACCCCTTATGTAATAGAGTTATATCGTTATCTCTGTAATAAGGTTTAAGCCATGTACGATGGCGTGCCAGCGTACATGGTTTGAATCTCAATCCCCTCAAATCAATTATGACACATCCCTATTGGAACACCCCTCAAGGGTCAAAACCGCAGTATTGCCATGTGTAAATAAAATAGAATATGTATGAGCATTGAGCAGCATGGCATTTTACCCAATTAAACTCCTAACCAATTCCCCCATCCAGGTGAGACATGTTACACTCCATCAGCTGCAGCTCACGCACCATTACAAATGGGATAAAGTTCTCAGATGGCTCAAATCATCTCCCCCTTCATAAATAATCACTCAATTTTTTTGCCAATTAATAACACTCCTAAACACTTTCACAGCAGCCATAGATATTTATACACAAACCAACCGTACTCCCAATTCCTGCAACAATGACAACCCGCCACTATTCCTCAATGCGTATATCCATGTGTCAACACTGCTCAACTCAAACACACTCTTCCCCTGAGGGTGATAGGCCTGGAGTTGCCTTCACACCTTTCCAATATAAACAGCACATTAAAAAGCTCAAATCAACCATTGCACCCAAATCTCTTCCAAACATCCCTACTTCTGCATCAGAATCTGAGTGCCCACAACTTCTTTTGGATCAAATATTCCCAGCTGATTATTCACCATTGACCCAAAGCACCTTCTCCACAGCACTGGGGCTCAATTCAATTGCACAGAAACCATACAGCAGCAGTCAAACCCTTCCTCCACAAGACCTTGGAATGATAATATCTGCCCTTCTATCATTAAGGTATAATATACCCCGCAGGGATTCACGCATTCTTAACCCCGCCCTAAACCTCCTGATCAAGTCCAGCATCTCAAGCTCCGGTGGTCCCCCCATTCCTGCATTCCATATACCTCAAGATCTGAGTACCATATTTGAACATCTCCAATTGGAGCCAGTGATTCAAAACTATATATGTTGTCCTCAATGTTTCTCTCTTAATGGCCTTACTGAATCAGTCACAACTGACCAACCCCACTGTCAACGCCATAATGACCCAAATGATCATGATCCCCCTTGCACACAATCATTAGGCAAATTCATCTATTCATTTGAAGCCCATACCCAAAACACCACCAACATGAAGCAAAAATTCATACCAACAAAACATTTCATTTATCAACCATTCAGAAATTGGCTTGCCAGATTTCTCCAGCGGGCTGGAATTATGGACATTCTGCATCAACATCAACAATCCCAAACTCCCGAAGATTCCCCAAAACGTGATGTCTGGGATGGATTGGTCTGGAGACGCTTCACTGGCACTAGAAATATCCATGACCATTCCTGGTGCATTGGCCTTCTCCATTTATGTGGACTGGTTTAATGCACATGGAAAGTCCACCCGGTTGGCCAGAATTGGACCTATCATGCTTATTTGTCTTAATCTCCCCCCAAATGAAAGATTGAAGCCAGAGAATGTCTATGTTGCAGGAATCATCCCTGGTCCGAAGGAGCCAACTTCCCTTCAATTGAATTATTTATTAATGCCACTCATCAACGAGCTCAAAGAGCTATGGCAAGGTTACCATTTTTCACCCACCTCAACAGGTCCTTCAGGATCCTTTATCCGTGTTGCCATTCTCACAGCCATTGCGGATGTGGTTGCCATGCGCAAGCTTACAGGATTTATTTCCCATTCAGGCAACCACTTTTGTAATTTTTGCACCATTCACAAAGCTCAAATTGAAGAACTTGGTCCTCAATTTCACTACACACGCTCATATCAAAATCATAAATCAACCATTGCCAAATGGCTTCGCGCAACCCCACAACAAAGAAAAGTGATTTTCTCTGAGTATGGAGTGCGATATTCAATTTTAGAAGACCTTCCATATTGGGATGCAACCAGAATGGTTAATCTTGATATAATGCATAATTTAATACTTGGAATTTTGAAGGATCATGCAATTTTCAAATTGTGCATTCCAGAGTCCAAATCAAAAATTTACCTCAGGTCCCGCAGGAAATCCAATGACACCAACAGTTCAGACTCAGATTCCATGACTTCCAACAGCTCTCTTGATAAAATCACATTGAGAGAGGCCCGCTCCCTGAGAAGAGACGCAGCAAAAATAATAAATGAGCCACTCCCCACTACTTCCCAATGCCCACCCCTCACATGGAACATCCATCTAGTGGTTCTGCGGAGATTCCTTCATTTGATGCCGATTACATCCCCACTTCTGAAATCCCCTCTGAATTGGATATCACTGCACTGAGTGATCACCGGATCAAGGGTGAGGCTCTGGAGCATCTCCGTCAAATCATATCTGAGACGATAATTCCCTCATCATGGACAAGAGTACCTTGAAACATGGGTTCCCCCTCTCATGGTAGCTTAAAAGCCGCTGAATGGGCTCTCTTATATAAGGTCTATATTCCATTTTTAATGCTCAGTCAACAGATGTCATTAGATGTACACCAATCTGCCAACATTCAAAGAAAAATGGGTCAGTCAGAAGAACTTGCAAATGAACTAACCAAGAATACATTCCATTTGATTAGTGCTATCAACATTGCCACAAGTTGGACTGTTTCAATAGGAGATGCGACTGCATTTGCTGAACATTGGAAAAAATTCTGCCTTTCCAATCAACTCCTGTTCCCAAAACAGAAAACCAAACCAAATCATCATTTTGCTGATCATATTCCCGAACTCTTCCAACGTTGGGGCCCAGCACAAGCCTCAGCCACTTGGGGTTATGAGCGCTTGATTGGAGTATTGGCAAAGATCCCAACAAATAACAAGATATGTACGTCAATTAATAAGATCAATATATTCACATTGATTAAACACCTGAACTGAATAAGATTAACTTCTTGCAACTCTGAATAGATGATATAGATAAAACCTTACTTCAACATATCTGTTGATGTTCCAACCTTTCCGTTCTCCTGAAATCCCCATCCGTGCCACGTGAAATAAAACAGCTTTTTGAATCACAGCCACCTGCCCTGTTCAATCACCATAAATATAACAAACCATCCCGCCATGACCAAGAAAATTATGATTGCCTGGTTGAGTACTTACAGAATTTTCATGCAACAAGGGAAATAGTTGATTGGATCAGCTTAGACACTACCGTGCAATCCACAAGTCCTCCCACTTCAAGGATTGTCTCACCTTGGTATTTTCCAGTTTCAAACATTAATATTGGGAACAATATATTTTCAACTGAATCCAAAAATGTCAGCAACAGTGTGATATGTTTTCTGAGTGGCAACTCACGGCCTTTTGGGGTTATTAATAGCATTTTCAAAGTCTCTGAGCCATCTAGCATACTGAACAATAGCTTTCTGATCTTAAAAACTTTGAAGATTGATGTGAATTTCTTACCAGATTGCCCGCATCTGAATATTTATAAAGCTGTTGGTTTTGATGAAGGACACTTGATTATATCTGAAGAAGAAATAGAAGGTAACTGTGGATTGTATGATAACAAAGTTCTGTCATGTGGACTGCTTGTAAGGATAAAGCCATTATTTCATGAAATTTAGTCTACAGAAATGCAAATCTCTCAGATTCATTAGCAATTTTGCTAGTGAAATAACTGTCTCAAAATTTAGTGACAGAGACATGCCATTGTGACAAGCAAAGCCCATTATTTCACATTGCCACAAAGAACTTACTATTTTGACATTGGGTACATTGTGAATAAGCCAAGTTCAATGATCAAATGACCCACACACTCACTTTTCACAGCATCCAAAATTTCTAACTGCGCCATCATCATGTTGGAAGGGGAAGCGGCCCTTGCGCACCCGCACCCACACATGCCAATGCACACGCAAGCGCACCCGCACCCATACCCACACACGCCAATGCACACGCAAGCGCACCCACACAAGCAAGCACACACGCCAATGCAACCGCACCCGCACACGCGGTATTGTGCGGCGGGCTCTACCAGTGTCACCTGCAAAACGACAATCCCGCTCAGGCGGAGTCCTTTTATGGATGACCTGGTGAAGTCAAACCCCCCGCCTACATCAAGACTGGCTGAAGGACCTCTTTGATGTGTGTTTGTGCAAACAGGCAGGTCTTGTGTAATTTTTACCAACCATTGGACAGTTGCGGGATGATCAGGTGGTGAGGAATCTGAGTTGAAGGCACAGGGGAACCAATATTGGTGGATGTCACAGGATTTGGTGTAAGACAAGAGTAGGACGTGTGCTTGACGTTCGCTTGATTTTGGCTTGACGTGAGCTTGACTTTTATCCTGCTTGACGTTGGCTTGACATGAAGTCAATCACCAACAATTGACACGAGATTCACCCTGGTGAGACTTATGATGGGTACAAGACAGTTGAAGCTCTTGATACTGCCTTTACTGAAGTCTTGAACAAGTGGAAACAGCTCTTCCAGCATTAAAAATTCCTGGTATTCCAAGTTCCATCACTGCTTTGTTGGGAAGAAACCTTGCCAACATTCAGGCTCTCCAATTTCCAACATCAGGCAGTATTTGTGGAGTTAGAATGATGGTCCTTTTGTGAGAGAGTTCCCAGTTTCTGAGGCTCCTACTCCTGATTCTAATTCAGGGTATTCCAACTTTAGGTTTTTTAGTTTTCTTGATTGATTGTGATACTGATATTTTGCATTACTGACTGGTTCCAGGTAGAGACATGTGGTTAGGTGGACTAATGTTGGAGGCCCCATTCCCATTGGTGGTAGGCCAATTTACTCCAGTTCAGAGGTCCTCATTTCAAGGATCAAAGGCCAAGGTGTGGTGAAAATGATAAGAAGAGTTTCAAATGAACCCATCAATCTCAATGCTGAAGGTGATGATGAGCTAGATGGTAAAGAAGTTGAGATGGTACCTAACTGTATTGGAAAGCAATCCGGTGCTTCACCTTCCCAACCTGCTTCCAGAAGATTTCAAAATAAAGTAATACCAAGTACCCCCAGAAACTTCCAACCAGTCTTTTCCACTATTTAATCTTCTATTCTGCCTCCTTCACCAAATACTTGCACTTCCAGACCTTCCCTGGTTTCACCAGTGAGGCAATCACCCATCCCACACCACAGGAATTCTCCAATGGTCACCTCCCACCAACTAAAGCCTGTGGCCAGCTTGAGCAGAAGAAGAGAAGATTGATTTTGTATTCCATATCTATTATACCAGCTTCAAGCTTACTAAATATGATAATCAAAAATGCAAAATAATTTAGGGGAAAGGAAATGAAAATGTGGAATAACTCCGGAAATGGGAATAAAAATATGTAATTTTTGAAGAAATAGGAATAAAAGTGGGGAACTTTGGAGAAGAAACAGGAATAAAATTTCAGAATAGCTTCAGACATGGAAAGAAGATTTAGAAATTATGGAAGGAATCAGGTAATAAATCCACAGATAGAACATAAGAATGACAGAATAACCCCAGAAATGGAAATAGGAATGAGGGAAAAACTCTGCAGACAGGAATAAAATTGGGAATTAAATTGTGGAATTTTGGAGAAGGAATTGGAATAACATTTGGGAACTTTGGAGAAATTATGGAAAAGAATTGTGGAATGATTGAAAAATCCCTTAATGGCTCTGAGGATCAAACATAAAGTTGTATAATTCTTTCATAAGTCAAAATACAACTGTGGAATAAAACTATTGGATTTTCAAGCATAAAATAAGAATTAGGGAATACCTCCAAAGGTGAAACTAGGAATTATGTAATACCTCAGGAAACAAATTGAGGAATTACTCCCAAGAAGAAAATAAAATTGTGCAATAACTCTGGAAATGAACATAGGGATTACAGAATAACTCCAGAAATGAACATAGGAATTATGGAATAACTCTAAAGGTGAAAATAGGAATAAGGGAATGACTTTGGAGATTAAAATAGGAGTTAGTGAAAACCTCCAGAGGTGAACATAGTAATTATAGAATAACTTGGGAGATGGAAATAGGAATTAGGGAATAACTCTAGAAATGGAAATAGGAATTATGAAATAACTCTGAAGACCGAAATACAAATTAAAGAATAGCTCTAGAAATAGAAATAGGAATTATGAAGTAACTCTTAAGACAGAAATAGGAATTGAAGAATAACTCTAAAGATGGAAATAGGAATTAGGGAATAACGTTGGAGATGGAAATAGGAATTAGGAAATAATTCCCAAGAAGGAAAGCAAATTTCAGAGCTCTGGAACTAGAAAATACCAATTTCCCCACCTTTTTGAAATCTAATGGCAGTACACTCAATAACAAAAAAACTGTATCTCCCCACTTTCTCCACTTCAGAGAATGATCTCACCGGCCACACTGGCTCAATGACATCACATGATTTTGATAAGAAAATCTCACCAGCTAAATTCTTTCAAAGATATCATATTACTAGAAGTAATTTCAATTTTGAGAAGCTGTATTTTCTCCACTTTCTCAGCAAAAATATAATCTCACCAGCTAAATTCTCAAAGATATCATATGACTAGAAGAAATTTCAATTTTTGGAAGCTGTATTTTCTCTACTTTCTTGGCAAAAAGAAAATCTCACAAGCCAAATTATCTCAATTATATCACATGATTTTGATAAGAAGAAAAACACCACCAGGGAAAATATCTCACCAAAAAGAAGAATTTCACCAGCTAAATTCTCTCAAAGATATCATATGACTAGAAGAAATTTCAATTGTCAGAAGCTGTATTTTCTCCACTTTCTTGGCAAAAAGAAAATCCCACCAGCCAAATTATCTCAATTACATCACATGATTTTGATAAGAAAAAAAACACCACCAGAAAAATACTCTCAGAAACCACATTGCTACACCAAAGCTACACATCTCACCAGCTAAAACATATCAACTATGATTTTTCGCAGTTCCCTGTTTTGAGAAGCTCTATGAAAGTGCAAAAAGTATTGATACAGGTCTTCTCTCCCTCATTTTCCGAAACAATGGAAAAGATCCCATGATTGAGGATTACAGCTATCCCTGAACTAGCAGGATATGTAAAGTAGTAGTAGTTTAACCATAGTGAAAGTCTCAGTAGCCTTTCTCAGAAGCTTAGTATTAGTGAAGAATAATAGTTTAATTTTAGTGAAAGGCCCAGTAGCCTTACTCAGAAGCTTAGTTTTAGTGAAGAATAGTAGCTTAACCATAGTGAAAAGCTCAGTAACCTTTCTCACAAGCATTTTAGTAGTGATATAAACATAGTATGAAAAAGATTCATTGAAGAATATTTATTAGTATTAAATTCCATAGTCTTCTTATTATTATTCATATCAAAGAAGAATAATCATACTCAAAAAAAATCTATATTAGTCTTATTAACATAAAATCAAGTAGTAGTATTTATTTTATTATAGTATTACTTCAGATTTTTGGCTATAAATTACTAATAAGTCTGATTTAGAGACTACTGATAAGTCTTCTCTATCTTTTCAAACCACAACTCTTACTTTATTTTTTTGAATCTATGTAGTCTGAATATTCAGTATTATTTAGTGGGTCAGCTAATACACCTTAGCACCCATGGTTATTGGACAATTCTGAAATTGAAAACAAAATTACCAATGATTTCCCCCTCAAGGTACTGCCTTATTTCATCCCACATCAAAAGGAGTTCTCACATTTATTTCTTTTCCATTCCCTGCTGCCCAAGTATTTGATAGAAGGGTACATTGGACTATCCGGGTTACCAGAGAAGATCCAAATATGGAAAACAATGGCCACAATGCTGTTTCCAGGTGGTTCGAAACAGTTGATGGAAATAGTAAGGAGGTGATTACTTAAGCTAATGATAGGATTATTCCTGTTACTGCTTCTGAGGTGATGACTGCTAAATTTGCATGGTATGAAGATTAATTGATTAATGATTTCCAGAGAACCTTTGATGATTTGGGTAGATATTACTAGTTTCCTTTTCCTGGTTTTTGTTTTGTTTGACTTTTATCCCCAATCTTATAACTGCTAAAAATTAAAAATAAATGGAGCCTCCCAATACATGATATGGGGGGGGATGCTCCTACTTTATAAAGAAATAAAAAGAAAAAATAATGATACAAGTAAAAACAGAAAAGAAAATTAAGTGAAAAATAAAGTAGAGAAAAAGAGAAGATGAAAGAAACTTCTGAGAGTTGTTTTTATTATTCTGAGTTGCTTGAATTTTGGCCATGGAATTTCCTGAAAGATAAAACCAAGCATTTGTTTCTCACAGAGTGGCTAAGGTGTTTTTATCTAACAATTAAAAGCCCTCAGAGATGCATATCAAGAGATGGAACTTAATCTCATAACTTTTACTCTCCACCAAGCACCATAAAATAACAGAAGAGGATTTTCCATAAATGACTTTAAGTTGAGGAGTTTCTTGAATAATGATAAATGGCATAAGTAAAACTTTGCCATAAATAAATTTGAGCTAAATAATGCCCTGAATGATGATAAATGGAATAAGTAAATCTTTTCCATAAATGAATTTGAGCTAAATAATGTCTTTAAAAGTGATAGATGTAACAATTTGGAATAAGATAATAGAAAATAAACGAGGAGGAATTTGGCCATATCTTGATGAAAGGTCTAAATTTGAGGGTATTGAGGTTTCAAGGCATTCTAAACCTTTCCAAAGAAATTTACAAGTCCTCAAAAAGTGGCCAATGTCATTTTTACAACATATTTGAGTAGAATACACCCTTAAAGGTGCATTCCAGGAGAGGAACATAATTTCACAACTTTTACTCCCCACCAAGAACCTTAAAATCAAACTCTTGAGGTATCTGGGCCAGGCTTGTCAGGGTAAAAAGTGTGGAAATCCTTGACAAGTTCTAGTGAGTTGGTGAAGTTGGAAGCTGGTTCCCAAGCTGTTCTTTCTGGGTCTTCAATGAATCCTTCCCACTCTACAAGGTACCCTAATTTATCTCTCTTGAGTTTTCAGTACAGAACCTGAGCTAATTCCCATTCTTTCTGCTCCTCCACTAAGACTGTTGGTGGTGGCAATTGATTTCGGTTTGGGATAGTTGATTTCTTGACTGGTTCTGATAAGGAAACATGGAATATAGTGTGAGCTGACTTCCATTGTTGAGGCAACTTGAGGTGATATGCATGGCTGCCAATATTCTTCAAAACTTAAAAGGGTTGCAACCATCTTTCTGAAAGCTTATTGGTGTGTCTTGTAGTCGTGATATTCTTTGAGGCTAGTCATACTCTGTCCCCAGGTTGGAAATCGGGTGTAATTGTCCGATTTCTATCTGCATACTTCTTAAATTTCCTTATTTCTGACTATAGTTCTTCTTTGGCTACCTGCTGTACTGATTGGAGTTTTGTTGATAACTTTCCAGCAGGTTTTTCTTAAGGAATTTGAATTAAATCAAATCCGAGATTTCTTTTATAGATGGTGAAAAAGGTGATTTCTTAGTTGATCAATGTTCTAAATTATTATAGGCAAATTCAGCCAGAGGGAGCCAGATGTTTGAATAATCTTGATGGTAACTGAAATACATCTTAAGATACTGTTCTAGGATCTTATTTACCCTCTCTGTCTGTCCATCTATTTTAGGGTGAAAAGAAGTTAAAAGATCTCTTGATATCTTGAGCTTCTGACATACCTGGTTCCAGAATGATTAAACAAATAATAAGCCTCTATCACTTACAATCCTGACTGGAATGCCATTATTGGAAAAAACATGACTGATGAAGATTTGAGATAAGTCCAAGGCAGTAATTGATGCATGAGTTGGAATGAATATTGCCATTTTTGAGAATCTATCTACAACTACTGAAATTTATTCAAAGTTGTTGGACAATGGAAATTTAGTTATAAATTATAATGATAAGGAATCCCAAGGACCAGATGGGATCTGAAGAGGCTTAAGTAATCCAAGCTTCTTATGATGATTTTTTTTGTTTCTTGAGCAGTGCTGACATGAGAACACATAGTCCTTGATGATTTTATTCATTCCAGCCCAATAACAGTCCCTCTTGATGAGCTTCAGGGTCTTCTCCTGTCCAGGAACGCCAGCCAACAGTTTTTCATGATGCTTTTGAAGGATATACAGTTGAAGTTCTTGATTGCTTGGAATAACCACTTTATATTTGAATAAAAGTAACTTGGCTTGAGGTTCAATAGAATAATCTTGTACTAATTCACCTCTTGCTAGCTTCTTGATTACTTTATAATCTTCATCTTTCCATACTTGTTTTTGAATCTGGTTGACTAAATCTGAGAACAGCTCTACTTTGATTGAAAAGAATCTCAATTCTTGAGCTCCATCTTGCTTGAGAACTTGATGAAAGCTTTGAGGATTCATGTCAATCAATTCCACCCCCCTCTCTGGGTACATGTCATCCTGATTTGACAAGGCATCTGGCAAAGTGGCCAGTATTCATGGTAATTAAGTGATATTAAAGTGAAACTGAGAGAGAAATTCAGCCCAGCAGGCCTGAAAAAGAGTAAAGACTTTAGAAGACATGAGGTACTGAAGAGAATAATTTTTTTTCAATATTTCAAAAGAATGAGAAAGATAAAGAAGAAAAGCTCTCCAGCACTTGAGATAGCAAGCTATTCCAAGCAGTTACTTGTGATTAATTTCATATTGAAGCTCAGCTGGGAAGAGCTTGTGACTATAAAATGCAATGGGATTCCTCTCTGAGTCATTCACCTGACTCAGTGAAGAACTCAAAGAATAATGAGAAGCATCAGTCTCCACAATAGCTGGTAGAGAAGGATGAAAATGAGAAAGGATAAGGGAAGTGGTGAATTCTTCTTTGAGTAATTTAAACTGGCTAAGAGCTTCCTCATCAAAGATGAAGGGATAATATTTTTTAAGAAGGGAATTGAGAGAACTGAGCTTTTTGGAGTAATTATTAATGAAACAACAATATAAATTGGCAAATCCAAGGAATTGGGCTTGATGTTCTTGGGCTGAGGCCATCACTTGAAACAACATAGCCAAGGTATTCCACACTTTAGGCATGGAATAAACACTTTGAGGCTTTTGAAAACATATTATTGTCCCTCAGCCTTTTTTAGGACAGTGGCAAAATGTTTGACATGTTCCTCCGCAGTTCTTGAGAAGACCATAATATCATCTAAATAAACTACAACAAAAGTGTGCAAGAAATATGCAAAGATATCATCTACAAGATTCTGGAATGAAGCAGGAGCATTGGTTAAGCCAAATGGCATCACCAAATACTCAAAAATACCATATTTGTCTCTAAATGAAGTTGAATTCTCATCCCCCTCTTCAATTCTGTGAGCCTTAGAGATATTTTCATATACCCAAAAGACCACAAATAATAAAACAAGATACAATTATGAATAAAATAAATTCATTTATGTTATCAAAAGAAAATGGAGATATAAATATAAATTCATACACAAAAATAAAAATTTAGTTATAATTTCAAAATAAAATTACATTGAAATTTAAAATTGTTAAAACACATTTGTTCTTAAAAAAAATTAAGTAAAAATGAATTTTCAACAAGATGACTGAAAGTCAAATATTTTTGGAAAAAGGTTAAATAAAGATTATTATTAATTTTTATCCAAAAAATAAACATAAGAAAATTGGTTCACCATTGGATTCCTCATAAACAATAAGGTGGGGTCACCTCTGGATGAAATTTCTGTAACTCAACTCTAAATAAGCTTAAATCAAGTTTTTAGCATTTTCTTTATAAAAATTAAAAATCCTCAAAACCTTAGTTTGATTCACACCACATGTGGTGTTAACCATTGATTTTGGTGTTAAAATCAAGGTGTGGTGTGTAGCTTAGAAGTTATGAGTAATTGAAGTATTATCAATTAAAATGTTGAAATGTGCATGTGTATTACATAAGTGAACTGTAATTTACATATTAAGTATCAATTATTACAGTTGTGTAACTGTAAAACTCAATTTAACTGTGTATGTAAATTATGATTATATTACATGATGAGGAATTAAAGAAAAAATAAATTGGAAAGATTAGTTTTTGAGAGGGAGAAGGAATTTTGGCTTCAAGGGAGCCAGAACCCCAAATTTGCTGCTGATAGGCATTGATGATGAGGTTTTGATACCAACCAGGGCATTTTCAACTGTTGCCAAGAGGGTAAAACTACCCTTAAGATAAAAAAAATACTGTAAAAACAGTTTTAACTGATTTTTAAGTGTCTTACACACATTCTGAAATTTTTTGAAGGCTTAAAACCAGGTATTACTATAGCAATGGCTGATTTAAGGGTCTAAAATTGCTAAAACCAGCCCTTTTTTGGCCTAAACCAGGGTTCAATGATGCCATAATTAGCTTTTGTGTTTCAAAATTATTTTCCACAACTGATAAGAGTAAATTTTACTTTTTAAGTAAGAAAATTGATGGCTATAAAAAAATTTCTTCCTTTCCCTACTTTTCTCTTCCTGTTAGAATCTTTTACTTTTATAATGAGTTTAAAACACTGTTGAACCAATCAATAAAAGATTCCAACTACCTTTTTCTTATCATTTTAAACTCTTTAACCACCTGAAAAAATTATTATAATAATGTTTACCCTTGAACCACCCCATAGGTGAATTGAAGCATCTTTCTTCACTGTTAGCTTTGTCACTTTTGGGTGTTTTTTCTCTTTAATATTCTTTTGAAAGCCTTTTTTCTTACATTAACTGCCTGTAGTCTTTTTCTCAATTAATTTCGATTGAAATTGCTCTTGAAGAAATTTCTTTTGAAGCCTTAAATATCTCTTGTAGATTATTTTTGGATAAATTTTTATTTTTGGTAAAACAATAAATTTTCAAAATATTATTGTTTTATACTTAAAAAGTTAAAAACAATAACATTGGTGTTTTTTCTCTTAAAAAGCTTATTTCATACTATGCTTAATCAATTTTTACCCTATACAAATTTTGAGGGCAGGAAAAGTACTTAATTTTTAATCAAAGTTTCATATCCACACCTCACAAAATCTCAGGAGATTATATGCACCATGCAAGTCCATCTTGGAGAAGATAGTGAGAAGTTGGTTCATACAAGGGAAAGGATAACTGTCCTTCCTAGTGACAGAATTGAGGTTTGGGTAGTCAACACACAAATGGAGGCCACCATCCTTTTTGTTAAGAAAAAGGACAAGTGCTCCTGTTGAAGAGGAGCTTGGCCTTATGAAACTGTTCTCTACAATCTCTGAAATGTGAGCTGTAGTGTTTCTGACTCATGATTTGATAGAGAGTAGATAACACCAACTGGTCTTAAAAGGCCCTGCAGTTTGATATGATGATCACATACACAGTTTAGAGGAGGTTTCTCTGCTTTCACCTTGGAGAATAAATACAAATAATGGGGATAAGAAGGAGGGAAAACGCTGTGGTATTCCATACCATTGGTATCAGTTTCAAGCTTACCAATAAAACGAAAAAATAAATGGGAATAAAACAAATTATGCAAAAACATATTTAAACATTATAACAACAGGTTTCAAACAGAAATATACAGTACACAGCCTCAGGATCGTATCAAAACAGTATAGTATCAAAGGATTTATCCACCTTATCACATCATCAATAACAAATTATGTAATTAAAAGCAGTTAATCTAAATAAAGGTATATGAAGATGGACCAAAGCACCACCAAGATAATTCTCTCATAACATATGTAAAGATAGAAACAAGAGTATTTTCCCCACCTTGATTCAATTTAAAGAAGAAATACCTCAAGGCTATGCATAAAATTACAATATATTTTCCAAGAACAAAGGTTTGCTTAGTAATAATGACATGCATCAAAATTGCTAGAAATGATGCAATCTCCATATGGAATGATACAATACTAAAATAAAACACCAGCATAATTTTCTCATATATATCATATTACTAGAAGAAATTTCAATGCTCAGGAGCTGTATTTTCTCCACTTTCTTGGCAAAATGAAAATCTCACCAGCCAAATTATCTCAAATACATCACATGATTTTGATAAGAAAAAGCACCACCAGAATAATTTTCTCATATATATCATATGACTAGAAGAAAGTTCAATGCTCGGGAGCTGTATTTTCCCCACTTTCTTGGCAAAATGAAAATCTCACCAGCCAAATTATCTCAAATACATCACATGATTTTGATAAGAAAAAGCACCACCAGCATAATTTTCTCATATATATCATATGACTAGAAGAAAGTTCAATGCTCAGGAGCTGTATTTTCTCCAATTTCTTGGCAAAATGAAAATCTCACCAGCCAAATTATCTCAAATACCGCACATGATTTTGATAAGAAAAAGCACCACCAGCATAATTCTCTCATAACATATGTAAAAATAGAAACAAGAATATTTTCCCCACCTTGATTCAATTGAAAGAAGAAATACCTCAAGGCTGTGCATAAAATTACAATATATCTTCCATAAACAAATGTTTGCTTACTAATAATGACATGCATCAAACTTGATGGAAATGATGCAATCTCTATATGAAATGATACAATACTAAACACAACCACCAGCACAATTCTCTCATAACATACATAAAAATAGAAACAAAAATACTTTCCCCACCTTCAAGAAAACATCACCAGCCATATTATCTCAATGATCTCACATGACTCTTATAAGAAAATCTCACCAGCCAAATTATCTCAAATACATCACATGATTTTGATAAGAAAAAGTACCACAAGCATAATTCTCTCAGCAAACACATTGCTACACCAAACCTACACGTCTCACCAGCTAAAACCTCTCAACTGTGATTTTTCCTAAGTACCCTGTTTTGAGAAGCTCTATGGAGGCCCAAAAGCTATAAATGGAGGTCCTCTCCCCCTCATTTTTCCCATCATCATGGAACAAGTTCCCACTATCCAGGATCACAACCATCCCTGAACTAGCAGGATATCTTGAGTAGTAGTGTTTTAGTAGTAAAACGCTCAGTAGCCTTGCTCAGTAGCTTAGTGTTAGTAAGGAATAGTAGTATTAGTGTTGTAAAAGCTCAGTAGCTTAGTATTAGTGAAGAATAGTAGTATTAGCATAGTAAAAGCTCATTAGCCTTGCTCAGTAGCTTAGTATCAGCGTAGTGAAATCTCAGTAGCCTTGCTCAGTAGCTTAGTACTAGTGAAGAATAGTAGTATTAATGTAGAAGATGCTCAGTAGCCTTGCTCAGTAGCTTATTCTTATTAACAAATAGTAGTATAACCATAGTTACAAAGCTCCATAGCTTTTCTCAAAAGCTTAGTATTACTAAAACAAAAGAAGTAGTGATACCATCTTGATATTAAAAATATCAAAAGCAGAATATCCACCAGTCTTATTATTAGTATTAATATAAAAAAAATCATTATAATAATCATAAAACACAAAAAATATATATATATATATATATATTCTTATTAGCCTTATCAAAATAACAGAAAACAAAAAAAATATTATCATTACTTTTATTAAAATAAAAAAAATCTTATTGTTTATTTTATCAGAAATTCTAGTTTTAAATCAGAATTTTACTGTAGTGTTATTGATAGGTCTGATTTAGAGACTGCTGATAAGTCTTCTCTATCTGTTAAAGCCACAAATCTTATTTAATTTTGTGATTCTCTGTAGGCTGCCTATCCAGTATTATTTAGAGGGGCAGCTAATAAACCTTAGCACCCATGGTTGTTGGACAATTCTGAAATTCAAAATAGACTTTCCAATAATTTCCCCCTCAAGGTACTGCCTTATTTCATCCCACACCAAAAGGAGTTCCCACATCTGGTGTTCCAACAGTGGCCAACAACAGCTTCAACCATCCGTCAATAATCACAAAAAACATTCAAATTCAATCCATACAAAGCCTTTTATCAATAAAATCGTTTTCAAAAAACCTATCAAGTCAATCTGGAATCAGAAAACCCACAAATCGCTAAATCATCATCACCATCAACTTCTTCAACAAAATCATTTCATTATTATTATCCAAAAAGAGGAGAAACACCACCTGGAGAAGAATCACCTATAGATTATAGTATACCAGTTGGAACACCCAGAACCAAGAAGAAAGATCAAAAGGTAGTTACAGATTATTTTCAGAAATTACTCAAGGAACTATTTGACATTAAAAAGAAAAGTGAAAAACACAAAATCAACAAGGAACATATCAATATGGATTCAGAATCATCATCAAAGATACCCACAATCCAGATGAATCCAAAGAAGAAATTATAAATGAAGATACCATGCAAGGACAAGAAGATATTTCTGATGTAGAAAGACTTCATCAAAGAATGTTGGAAATGCAACAAGAACTATTTGAACTCCTTAAAAAAGAAGGGAAAAGGAAAGAGTAAAGTTTTACTTCAGAAAACAGCCCAATGGAAGAAACTACAAGCATGCCAAGAATCATTAGACAAGAAGGGTCACCATCACCATTTTCAAGGCCTATGGCCTCATCAACTCCATTCAATTCGCAAAGACCAAATACTCTACCAAAGCGGGTTAATATTCATGCACAGGCTTCAAGCCCATTGCAACAAGAAATCCCATGAAACAATACACCCATTGTTAAGATCAGACCAAGGGATTATAATTTATGGTTTGATGGAAAGGAAGTGGAAAGATTTATCAAAAGAGTTGAAAATATAGGAGAAATTGAAGGAGCAAGCGGAAGGGATATAGCAAGACAGATATTGTTTTGGACTAAAGATCAAGAAATTAGCTACCATATTGAAGGAATGCCTGTATTTAAAACTGGAAATTGGGAGCAATTGAAATTGTATATGAAGAGGAAATGGGGAAAAGTGTCACCTGAAAGAAGATACAAGCTGTCCTCAATTACTCAATTATTTACAAAGATTCAACACAAAGGAGGAATTAGAAATATGACCCAATATAAAAGGTTAATTGGTGAATATGAGTCCATTATTAATTATCTCAAGAGGTATAAATATATACAAGGAGATATTAATCACAATCAAGAAATATTGGCTAGTCTTTCCTCAAGTGTTCAAAAATCTATTTACAAAGAAATGATTAAAGATAAGGTGATGGTGCAAGCTTTTGATGGTAGTTATATCATTCCAAGATTGGAAATCTTAAAGTTATATATTGAGCAAGCTTTAGAAGCCAAAGTCCTAATTCAACAGAAGGAATTTTCACAACCAAAGTCCCAAGAGAAGAAAGCTAGGTTTGAAGAGGAAAGCTGGGAAGAAGTCTTAAAGCAAATGAAAGATCTTACCCAAAAAATTCAAAATCCTCAGCCCCAAGGGCATCAATCAAAGGATACTGGGAAGGAATCAGTTAAGGAAGTATTGAATCAGCTCAAACACCTATCAGAAGTAGTTGAATCTCCAAATAAAACACAAGCAAGCAATAATCAAGATCAGAAAGTTATGCAAAACTCACAGCCATTCAGGCCAAGATATCCTTTACCACCCATATCCTCTGGTTATCAACCATATGTTCCAGCACAAATGGCTCCAAGACAGCTACTGAAGTGTTACTACTGCTTAGAAGAAGGACATTCTGCAATAAGATGTAATGACCTCACAAAAGACTTGGAGAAAAGAATTGTCTTGAAGCATGGAGGAAAATATCTTTTTCCAAATTTTCAAAGAGTACCCACAGAAGGCCCTAAACCTGCAAAAGAATTAGTCATAAATTTTGCCAAAGAGCAGGAGGATTTTACAAAGAAAATGATGGAACAATTAAATCAACCCCCAAAGAAGCAAGAAACAACAGTAATTGAGGAAAGCAAAGGTGAGAAGGAAACTGCTATAGCTCAAATAGAAGAATGGGGAAGCTGGAAACCTCCTCAAATATCACCAGCAAATGAAAATCTCCAAATAAATTTTGGGCTTAGACAGACAAGGCAAAGAGCTGCAAGACAGGAAAGTCAAAGCCAAACCCAGCAACAGGATAAAAATGAAGCGCACAAACCCTTTAAAAAGAAGATACCAGGTGCCTACCATGACGAAGATGAGGCAGAAGAAGAAATAAGAGTTCTAATTCAAACAAAATACAAGAAAACACAAGAAGGAAAGGAAGTAGATAATTATGATATTGAAATAATTTCCAAGGAAAATAATACGGAGGTACTTAGACAGGATTCACAAAAGATGGAATTAAAGAACAAGGTAAAATCTACACCCAATAATCCAAAGCCATTAATTGGACATTTGATGAAGAACATACTTGAACAAAAGGTAAATCTTACTCTTGAAGAAATATTATCAATGTCACCAACCTTTATTGATAAACTACAAAATCTAACTACCCAGGAAAAAGAAGTGATAAAATCAGTCAATACATCAAATATTCATGAAAGACTACTTTCAGTAAAGCTAAGGGACTATGATACCCCAATATTACATTATGCATGCCCACTTGGCTTTATGGAAGTATTTATTGGAAGAGAAGAATATCCTACAATAGCATTGGTGGATACCGGATCAGAAATTAATATAATACCAGAGGAAATTGCAATTAAAGCCTCACTTACAAGTAGAAAGCTCAATATGAATCTTACAGGAATTGGTGGACATACAACATCTTTGTTTGGACTCTTAAAGTTTACACCAATTACTATGATAACAGGAGAAGAAAAAGAAATTCATTTATTAATAGCAAAAGGAGCTGTACACACCATACTTGGAAGACCATTTTTAGTAGATAATAATGTCAAATTGGAATTTTCACACAAGCAAGGTGAAATATTTAGTTATCCAGAACAGGATGGATGTCGATTATGCTTACAAATATGTAACCCTCAAGCTATGGGCTGGCAAATTTCTGCACCAAGAGGTATAGAACTTTGTGCATCTTCAGAGATTGGAAAATGGTCAATACATGGAGCAGAATCATCCAAAACAAAAGAAACAGAGGAAACAGAAATTCAACCTTCAACAAGAGTGAAGACAATATTTCTTGGACCAAACAAAATACCCTTCTCAGCTATTTTTGATGCAAAAAATGAGTTGAATGTTATAACCCAGGAAATAGCCCTAAAAGCAGAATTGAAAATCAGCCCTTACACATCAAAATCAACAGTCAACGCTTTGAAGCCAATTGGTCAAATTGAAAATCTTGAAGTCAATATTGAAAGTGAAGAGAAACCCTATCTGGACTTCTTAGTATTTGAAAATTTTAACCAGATAATAGTTGAAGAAAATACTAGCAGATTATCTTCATCTAAAGAAAGTATTCCACCTCAAACTGAAAGAAAATATAAAGTGAAGGATCCAGAAGAGGATTAATTGAAGGTAGAAGATGGTGAAGCGATAGAAAAAATAAAAATGGAACTGAAGAAGATGAGAAGAAATTTGGACATGGCCATAGAAGACCCAGAGAAATGGCTAGCACTTGAGTTAAGCTGTATGAATAAAGAAGATGAAGGAGAAAGCCCACAGAAGAAATTCAAAATGGATCTGAAGCCACCTGAAGCAAATTCCTCAGGAATTGAAGAAGATTATTTCAATTTATTACAGGAGGAAAGTGGGTACATTAGTGATACTGACAAAGATTTACCAAGTGAAGAACTAAAAGACAACATAATAAATTCATTGGCAAAAAGAAAATTTGAAGAATTGGAAAAGGAAAGTTCCATAATTACTGAAGGCAAAATGGATCAAGTTTGGGATAGAAATATTCAAAAGAGGATTGAACAAAAAATGGAAACGGCAGAATCAGAAGATGAATTGAAGTTATGTCAACAAAATAATGGAAATTGGGAAGATAAATATAAAAAAAGCAGAAAATTTGAAGACCTAGAAGAAGGAGACTTATCAGAAAATACACAAAGGCTAGCTGGACTTAGCATTCTAGAACAATTTAATGATGCCTATGATCAAATATGCTGCCTTTCAAGCTCAACTGATTTATTTAATCAAAATCAAGGAATTACATTTGCATTACCGAATGACTCCCAGAATAAAAATGGCATACAGAAAGACATACCAGAATATGAAGGACTGGAAGATTACACAATACTTACAATAATAACATTTAAGGAACTGTATGATCATGAGCTAGATTCAACAATAATTCAATTCAAATATCTTTCAGAACTGCCTGGATCAAATTATACAAATGTTGATTTTCTGGAATTACTAACCACTATTGGAATTAAAGGAAATTTAAGGAATCCTTACTGGAAGAAGCCTTATGGATATTATAAAATGACAATAGAAGGACTGTATCACAAAATGTTATGGGCCCAAGAAGATTTGAATGTAGATGGTTTGGAAATCTTGGGAGGAACTCTTTGCTGGTGTGATTTTGGGTACATGTTTATTCATGAAGTAAAAGGTTTTGTTTCAGAATGGCAAGGAAACACGCAAAGAAAACAATGCAACAAGATATTTGGAGAAATATTGAAGGACATATGTCTTTCAGTAATTCACAACAGAATGTTAAATATTTCTCAATAATAACTGAAGTAATCCAATTTCAATCACCAATTAAAAAAAAACACCATAAAAAAATAGCAAAATGATAAAAGAAATAACCTAAAAAAAAGAGAATTATTTTCATGTCTGTATCAGTATCAGGGCAGTGACCTCCTGCCTTATCAAAGAGGAATTTCAAATCATTCAGAAACATAAAAAAAAAATCTTTTTCAACATTCCCATAATTCAAGGCACTGACCTGCTGCCTTATAAAAGAGGAGCTTCAAATCATTCGAACTACCTTTTAGAAAAATTGTTTTTAAACACTCTTATCACTCAGTGGCAGTGCCTTCCTGCCTTATTAAAGAGGAATTATTCTTTTATCTCAAAACTCAATAATCCCCAAAAAAATAAAAAGGAAAACAAAAAAAAACTCACAAAGGATCTAGACAGTCATGGATTCCAAACTTACAAATGAAAATGAATTGGAATGGAATCTTGGTTGGAATGAAGAAGGTGTCACAACCACACAAAATGACCCTCCTCCATTGGTGCTACGGCAATCCCAACCTGGAACCAAGTTGGGGCCAATTGGTCTCATAATATCCTCTATGGCCAATTGGCCCCCTCTTGTTCTCTATGGCCTTTTGGCCATATCCTGCCATCATTGGCCTCCTTGGCCAATTTCCACCTCACCAACCCCCAGGCCTCTATCTTTGTTTTTGCGCCTGGGGGGTCCCTTTGTCTTCCAGGGGGTTCCAGGCTCCCTGGCCATCACCAGTGGTTTTGGGGACACCCTTTTCATTAGTGGGGTTCTGGCCTAAATGGCCTTTTTGGGCCATTTAGGCCCCCTACCGCTTCTATGGCTCGTGGGGTGTAATTCCGGCCGGCGGTCCGTAGGCCCATTAGGCCCCTTTTGGGCCTAATCCAATGAGGCCAAAAGGGGCCAAAGGGGGCAACCATCTAGCCCCCAAGGCCAGCTGGGTCCCAAACCACAATTTTGACCCCCAACCTCATGGATACCAAAATGGCCACAAAAGCCATAGGACCCAATTTTGGCCCTGGACCGCCATGGACCACATTTCAGCCCCTGGCCTCTGGCAACCACCAAAGGCCACCAGATGGGCTCAGCCAGCTATCCCCTCAAGCTATGGGGAATGATTTCCATCCCTTCATGCAGCCTGTACTCAAGGTTGCAGGAGTGGTGCATATATGGTATTATATACCATTATGCACCATTTTTGCTCAGCAATTCAATGCTGACGTTTTCAGGATCCAATTCCACCTTTCTAAATCAAGATCCCAAAATCCAATGCCCATTTTGAAGGAGGACTTGTCAATTCATAAGTCTGGCAATTTGTGGCGGCAATCAGCAGACCATTCAAGGACCCCAACCCCGTGGTGCTGCAGGATTTGGGTTGGCATTTTCAATCAGTATTATTCCCAAGGGTATTCTTAGAGGTATTATATCCTTTCAATCAGTTGTCAAGGCATCAAGTACTTCAATACTCCTTGCACAACTCAATTGGTCCATACAGGCAGCAATTCAATCAACCTGTATGTCCTTGGCCCAATTTGGCCAATTCAACCTTCCACTGTGGGAATTCAATCACACAGTTCAGTTTTCAGATGGCCAGAACTGTATTGGCACAATTCAGACAATACAGCCAGTGATCCACCTTCCAGGATCAGGCTTTTAGTTTTTCACATATACTGGCCACCTTTCAACATCTGGGGACTTTTTCCCCAGTTAATTAATATATTGGATTTTTTTTTATCTTTATTTTCTTTTACATTATTGAAGTTAATACTGATATTATTAATTCAGTCATTTAGCACCCTTATCTTTTCTATCTTCACCTGTCAGTGGATATTGGTGGTCATATCCTTTACTAATTCCATTGTTCCTTCTGGCAGGTTGAAACAGTGAATTGCGGATTCACTTGGTTAGCTTCTTGGCTTTTGGTCTTTTATTATCTTGGCCATTGGCTTCCTTTTCTTTTAACTTCCTGTTGTCTTTTGGCATACTTGTCCTTTCTCTTATTCTTCTGAAAGAAATATCATCTTTATTATTCTTTATCTTTTGGAGCCCTCCAAGTGAGTTCTTGATTCCTGAGTGCCAGGCCCTCTTGCTTCTATAAGAGCCCTTGTGACTTTATATTAATTAACTCATAATTTATTTTCATTTCTATTCATTCATTCTTCATCATTTTATTCATTCATTCTTCATCAATTTCATTCATTCACTCATTGAAATTATGACTCTTTAACGCTTATGGATTCAATGATTCTTTGTCATCTCTCAATTTTCTCTCATTCTTTCGTCATTCTGAAAATTGAAAGCTGACCAATTCTATTTTGTTATCCTTTTCAATCTCAATTTCAATCATCAATCTCATTTTTTATTCATAATTCAGGTGTCTTTTCATTTTGATTTTCAAATTTCTCATCAGATTATTCAGACATGTTCTTCATATCAGGATGAATTTTGATTTATACTTCAAGAATTTTAATTTGTTCAGGAAGAATTTACTTGAAAATTGATTTGATTGACTGATTTGAAATAATTGATATTGACTTCAAGAAAATTGAATGACCTGAAGATTTATTGATTTTGCTGAAATTTCACATCAAAAAAATTGACATAAATTGACTTTGACTCAAGATTTCATTTGATTGATTGATTCTTTCTGAAAGATTTGATTTTGATTTGATTTGATTTACTGATTTTATTGACTTCAAGATTCTCATTGTTATTGATTTGGACTTCAAGACCTCATTTAATTTTTGATTGATTGACGTACCTGAAGATTTCATTTTGATTCATTGATTTCCCTCAAGATTCTATTGTTGACTTTGACTTCAAGCAAACTTTGATTCTTATTCATTTATTTTTAATTTTTTATCCCTGAAAATCATGCCTGTTCAACATTTACCTCCTGCAAGACAGACCAGATGTCAGTCCAGAGCTCAAGCCGCTCTTACTCCAACTCCAAGAGCTCCTCTTGATGGCACCCCAGCAGTTCCTCAACTGAGGGCCCAATTAGATAGAGCACCCCGCGTGGAAGGAGCAGCACCATCCAGGAAGGAAGGAAGAGGGCCAAGAAGGTCAATTTCATTGTCAGGAGTGGTTGGCGGTTTTCCAGGACTTTCAAGAACCAGTCTCAAGGTTCCAGGTGAAGATGATGAGGAGGAGGAGCAGAATTCTGTGGAAGAGGAAGAGTCTGATGGTACTGAAGGTGCTCCTGCTCCTGTGGGAGCATCCCAAGGTACTGGTAGACCAACTCTCGCCCAGTCTGATCAGCCTGTCTCTCATCAGTCTAAAATGTCATTATTGGCCATCATGCAACAGATGACTCAAATTATGGCCAATCTTCAAGAAGCTTCTTCTTCTGAGTCATCAAGACCACCAGCCTTCAAGACCCCATCTATGAAGGCACCAGAATTCTTTGATGGGACTCAGCCCTTCAAAGTCAGAAGCTTTCTTCAGTCCTGTCAACTTATTTTTCATAATGATCTGGCAAACTTCTCTCAAGACAGAAAGCAGGTCCTTTATGCCACTTCATTTCTAGTTGGTAGGGCTGCAAAATTGATTCAGACTTATCTTTCCAATCTCACCAATCAAGACTCAAATTATCTTCTCAATTCATGGCCACTGTTCAAATCCCAACTCTTTACTTTATTTGGGGGTCCAAATGAAGTTAGAAATGCTGAAGCAGAGTTGGATGGCCTTAGAATGAAAGAAGGTGGGCATGTGGCCTTATACATTGCTGATTTCAGGAGTTTGGTTTCAAGAATTGGAGATTGGGGTGAAAGGGCTCTTATTCATCATTTCAGGAAGTGTTTGGCCTCCAGAATTCTGGATCAACTGGCCTCCCATCCTTCAAACATCGATTCTCTTCAAGACTTAATGGACGTCAGCCTCAAACTTGATACCAGGTACCATGAGAGGAAAAAGGAGAAGAATCACTATCAAGATAAGAAACCTGAAGCTCCAAGATCAATTTCTTCTCACCCCCAAAATTCTTTAAGTTCAAGTCATAGGAAGAAGAAGAATTTTCAGAAGAGGGACAAGCCCCATTCTTCTTTGTTGAATAAAGACTTCAAGCTCATGAGCTCTGAAAAAGAAAGAAGAATCAAAGAGGGTCTTTGTACCTATTGTGGTGGTAAGCATAGTCTTGAGTCCTGTTTCAAAAGGCCTCAAAACAAGCTTACCCAACCATCAGGCCAATCTCCCAGCCAGGGAAAAGCCTGAGTGAAGATCATGTTGTGTTCAATGGTCTTGACAGTTTTCCTTCCAGAGAACAATTGTGCATTCTGAATACTTGTGTCAAGAATTCTCTTAAATTTTTTGTTTTTTCTTCTCTTTCTGATGTTTTTTACAGTATTCTCATTCATTCTGGTGCTACCAACTCATTTATTGCAAAGCAGTTTGTTCACAAGTACTCATTGACTACGTCAGAACTTCCAGAGAAGATTCCTCTTATCATTTTGGGCTCCTCTGAGTCCCCTTCCTTATTTGTGACTCACCATACTAAATATATGGTTGAGCTCCCTTCCTTCCCAAGCTTTGAATGGGAATTTTTAGTCATTGATACTCCCAAGGGAGAAGACCTCATATTGGGCTTTGACTTTCTTAATCACTTTAATCCTTCTATTTATTGGAGGCAAGGGCTGATCACCTTTAATTCTGATCAAAAGGACTATTCTGATCCTTCAAATTTATTCATTAATGACTTTTCTTCTGCCAAATCATGTGCAGATCTGGTTGGTGATTCTAGAACACCATCAATTCCGTCTTCTGTCCATATTCCTTCCCTTAATTCCCACCCATCATTACTAGCATCTGGAGATCAAGTCTTCAAAGAGATTCAAGATGTGGGAGAAGATAATTCTGTTTCTTCAATTCATCTCTTCTTTGGGAATATGGACCTTCCTCCCTCATCTTATCATTACTCCCTGGAGGAGTTGTGGGATGAAGAGGAAGAACCAGAAGAAGTAGAAACTGTGTTGAAGGTTGTTCCATCTGTCTATCACCAGTACTTGGATGTATTCTCCAAGGTGAAAGCAGAAAAACTTCCTCCTCACCGTGCCTGTGATCATCATATCAAGCTGGAGGGGTCTCTACCTCCAGTTGGGGTGATCTACTCTTTATCCAAACAAGAGTCAGATACACTTAGGGCCTACATTTCAGAGAATGTAGAGAAAAGTTTTATCCGGCCAAGCTCCCTTCAACAGGAGCACCTGTCCTCTTTGTCAAAAAGAAGGATGGTGGCCTCCCTTTGTGTGTTGATTACCACAAACTCAATTCTGTTACTAGGAAGAACAAGTATCCTGTCCCTCCTATGAATCAGCTCCTTAATGTCTTTAAAGGTTCTTCTATCTTCTCCAAGATTTATTTGTGTGGTGCATATAACCTGCTCAGAGTCAAGGAGGGTGATGAACATTTGACTTGTTTTAGAACCGAATATGGCAGTTTTGAGTACTCGGTTATGCCATTTGGGCTCACCAATGCTCCTGCTTCTTTTCAAAATCTTGTCAATGATATCTTCCAAGATTTACTTGATGTTTATGTTGTGGTTTATTTGGATGACATTATGGTCTTTTCCAAATCTGAGGAAGAACATGTCACTCATGTGTCCACTGTTCTTTCCAGACTCAGAACCAATAATCCTTTTTCTAAGGCTTCAAAATGCCTATTTCATGTCTCTAGTGTTGAATACCTTGGTTATGTTGTTTCTTCTGAAGGCCTCAAGATGAACCAAGAAAAATTCCAGCAGATTCTCAATTGGCCGCCCCCAAGAAACCTCAAGGATCTTCAATCATTCCTTGGTTTTTCCAACTTCTACCGCCATTTCATCAAGAATTATTCAAAGAAGATCAGTTCACTCACCAATTTCTCCAAGAAAGATTCCTGTTTCCCCCTCAATGAGGAACCTCTTAGCCAGTTTCATCAACTCAAAGAAGCCTTCACCACCGCTCCAATCCTTCTCTACCCACCATTGTAGAGACCAATGCATCCGATTATTCCTTTGGTGCTGTACTGAGTCATATCTCTGACTCAGGAAAACATCCCATTGCATTCGAAAGCTGCAAGCTTATCCCAGCTGAGCTCAACTATGAGATTCATGACAAGGAACTCCTTGGCATAGTCTGGGCTCTCAAGCACTGGAAGGCTTTTCTTCTGTCTCTTTCTTTTCCTTTTGAAGTTCTCATTGATAACTCTTCTCTTCAATACTTCATGTCCTCTAAGGTTCTCACTCACTGTCAAGCCCACTGGGCTGGATTCCTTTCTGAGTTTCATTTTGCAATCACTTACTGCCCTGGCCGCCTAGCAACTCTTCAAGATGCCTTATCGGGTCAGGACGACGTCTATCCGGAGAGGGGGGAGGATTTCATCAGCAAGAATCCAATGAATTTTCAACAACTCATTAAGAAAGATGAAGTTCAACCCTCAAGATATTTTGCAGTCAAGGTGGACTCTTTCTCAAATTTGATTGACTCAATTCAGAAGAAATTATGGCAAGATTCTCAGTACAGAAGTATCCTTGAAGACTTGGGAAAAGGTAAATCCATTCAGGATTATTCTCTTGATTCCTCTTCCCAACTTCTTCTCTTCAAAGATTGGGTGGTGGTCCCAAATGAACCCACAATTCAACTCAGTATTCTTCAAAAGCATCACAATTCTCCTCTAGCTGGACACCCTAGCCAAGAGAAGACTCTCAAACTTGTCAAGCGGGATTTCCACTGGTCTGGCATGACTCAATTCATCAAGGAGTATGTATCATCCTGTCAACAGTGTTCAAGAAACAAGAATATCCATCACAAGAAGTTTGGATTCCTCAAACCTCTTCCAATTCCAACTGGTCCTTGGATTTGTCTTTCAATGGACTTCATCACTCAACTGCCACTGTCCAATTCATTTGACTCAATCCTTGTCATAGTGGACAGATTCTCAAAGATGGCGGTTTTTATTCCAACAATGTCTTCAATCACTTCACTGGATTTGGCCCATTTATTCATTAAAAAGATTTTCTCAAAGCATGGCCTTCCTTCAAGAATTGTCAGTGATAGAGGTCCCCTTTTTGTTTCTTCCTTTTGGACCAATCTTTTTCAGCAGCTCAATATTTCAAGAGACTTGTCAACTTCTTACCATCCAGAAACTGATGGACAGACAGAGAGGGTAAATCAGATACTAGAACAGTATCTTCGGATGTATGTCAGTTATAATCAAGATGATTGGAACACCTGGCTCCCTCTGGCTGAATTTGCCTACAATAGTTCTGATCACTCTTCAACCAAGCAATTACCATTTTTCACAGTTTAGGGAAGAGATCCACAATTTGACTCAGTTCACATCACTCAAGATACTCCTGCTGGAAAGTTATCAACAAAAATCCAATCAGTACAGCAAGATGTCAAGAGAGAACTTGAAGTTGCCATAAACCGGTTCAAGAGGTATGCAGATAAAAGTAGATCAAGTCCACCTGATTTCAATCCTGGTGACATGGTATGGCTTTCTTCCAAGAACATCAAATCAACCTGACCCACCAAAAAACTGTCTGAAAGATGGTTGGGTCCTTTTCCAATCTTGAAGAACGTCAGTACTCATGCCTACCACCTCAAGCTCCCATCTCAATGGAAGTCCATCCACCCAGTCTTCAATATTTCACTCCTGGAACCAGTCAAGACATAAACAATCCCAAATCGGCATCAAGAGCCTCCTCCTCCAATCATCATTGAAGAAGAAGAGGAATGAGAAGTCTCTCAAATACTGGATTCAAAGCTCAAGAGAAGAAAATTATGGTATCTGGTGGAATTGAAAGGGTTCAGTCAAGATTCAGAAAGATCCACTTGGGAACCGGCTGAAAACCTCAAGAATTTTCATGAACTTGTCAAAGATTTTCATCCCTTATATCCTGACAAGCCAGGATCAAATTCTTCAAAAGCTTGATTTTTTATGGTGCTTGGTGGGGAGAGGAATTACCAAAAGTCTCACTCCTGGTATGCACCTTTAGGGGTATTCTGCTCTTTTCTGTTGTAGGCATCACCTTGGCCACTCTGTGAGCACTTTGCAATTTTGTACACAGATCTCTGGCCTGGCTTTCAACATCAATTCCAATTTATGGCCATTTACACTTGGGCAAATGGACCATTCACTTTTCTATTCCTTCCAAGTTTCTCAATTTTCAAATTCATTCCTTCAATAAACTTGTTTTCTTATTTACAGCACTGGCGGGAGTGGTAACTACAAAAAGTAAGTTCCTCTCCTGGTGTGCATTTTCCTGAGGGGTCTACAATCTTTCAAAAACATCACCTTGGCCACTCTGTGAGCACCTGGAATCCAATTATTTCATCCAGGTCCTTGGCCAATCCTAAAATCAACTTTCAAATCCATGATGAAGACTGGACTTCCCCTCAAAATTCTTTCTTCTTTTTATTTTCCCTTTCTTTCTTTATTTTGTTTTCTTTTTTTGTTTTTCTTTCTTCATATTTTTCTTAAAGTTTTTTTTTACAATCTTTATGCCAAATTCCTTACGCAAACTTCATGCCTTCAATACCTTCAAGACCAAATGTCAAGAGAAGACTACATCAACCTCAATTCATATGCCAAAATTATTATCAGTTCAAAACTTTTCATTTTCAAGATTCAAATACCTCTGGAACCCCTATGCCCAATCCGTCTCAATAGCCTCAACAGGCTTCTACCTTATCTTGGTGCTCAGGAGCTCACCATTCAAGGTCGGGGGTACTGTCACAACCATGCAAAATGACCCTCCTCCATTGGTGCTGCGGCAATCCCAACCTGGAACCAAGTTGGGGCCAATTGGCCTCATCATATCCTTTATGGCCAATTGGCCCCCTCTGGTTCTCTATGGCCTTTTGGCCATATCCTGCCATCATTGGCCTCCTTGGCCAATTTCCACCTCACCAACCCCCAGGCCTCTATCTTTGTTTTTGGGCCTGGGGTGTCCCTTTGTCTTGCAGGGGTCTCCAGGCCCCCTGGCCATCACCAGTAGTTTTGGGGCCACCCTTTTCATTAGTGGGGCTCTGGCCTAAATGGCCTTTTTGGGCCATTTAGGTGCCCTACGGCTTCTACGGCCTGTGGGCCGTAATTCATGGCCCGCAGTCCGTAGGCCCATTAGGCCCCTTTTGGGCCTAACCCAATGAGGCCAAAAGGGGGCAACCATCTAGCGCCCAAGGCCAGGTGGGTCCCAAACCACAATTTTGACCCCCAACCTCATGGACACCAAAATGGCCACAAAAGCCATAGGACCCAATTTTGGCCCTGGACCACCATGGACCACATTTCAGCCCCTGGCCTCTGGCAACCACCAGAGGCCCCCAGATCAGCTCAGCCAGAAATCCCCTCAACTTACGGGGAATGCTTTCCATCCCTTCATGCACCCCGTACTCAAGGTTGCAGGAGTGGTGCATATATGGTATTATATACCATTATGCACCATTTTTTCTCAGCAATTCAATGCCTACGTTTTCAGGATCCAATTCCACCTTTCCAAATCAAGATGCCATAATCCAATTCCCATTTCGAAGGAGGATTCTTTAACTCATCAGTCTGGCAATTAGTGGCGGCAATGAGAAGACCATTCAAGGACCCCAACCCCATGGCGCTGCAGGATTTGGGTTGGCATTTTCAATCAGTATTATTCCCAAGGGTATTCCTAGAGGTATTATATCATTTCAATCAGTTTTCAAGGCATCAAGTACTTCAATACTCCTTGGACAACTCAATCTGTCCATACAGGTGGCAATTTCATCAACCTGTATGTCCTTGGTCCAATTTGGCCAATGCAACCTTCCACTGTGGGAATTTGATCACACAGTTCCATTTTAAGATGGCCAGAACTTTATTGGCCCAATTCAGACAATACAGCCAGTGATCCACCTTCCAGGATCAGTCTTTCAGTTTTTCACATATACTGGCCACCTTTCAGCACCTGGGGACTTTTTCCCCAGTTAATTAATATATTGGATTTATTTTTATCTTTATTTTCTTTTACATTATTGAAGTTAATACTGATATTATTAATTCAGTCATTTAGCACCCTTATCTTTTCTTTCCTTGCCTGTCAGTGGATATTGGTGGTCATATCCTTTACTCATTCCATTGTTCCTTCTGGCAGGTTGAAACAGTGAATTGCGGATTCACTTGGTTGGCTTCTTGGCTTTTGGTCTTTTATTATCTTGGCCATTGGCTTCCTTTTATTTTATCTTCCTGTTGTCTTTTGGAATACTTGTCCTTTCTCTTATTCTTCTTGAAGAAATATCATCTTTATTATTCTTTATCTTTTGGAGCCCTCCAAGTGAGTTCTTGATTCCTGAGTGCCAGGCCCTCTTGCTTCCATAAGAGCCCTTGTGACAGAAGGATGGACAGACATAAACTGCAAAATTGTAGGAAATACAGAAGAGGTCAGTTACTGGGGAAAACCATTTGTTGAAGAAGGGGATGATTTATTTCAGATATGGATTCCATACTTAAAATTTGAATAATTGTTCAATTTTCCAGAACTGCATCAACAAATTGAAGAATCTAAATATTGGCAAGAGCTTCCAGGATTCTTTCTTTCAATACTGGAATTTCTAGAATTACTTGTATATGATGGTATCAAGGGAAATCTAGGAAACATATATTGGGAAGAGGATACATCGACAGATTCAGAATGGAGGTGAAAAATATTTTTTGGGGATTTGGAAGTCTAAAGAGGACTGTTTCTGGATTTAACGGACATACCACAAGGAAGAATCTTATGGAAGCATGGAAATTATGTAATTGAAAAGGCCAATTGAGACGTCTTATGGGAAGAGGTGTTTATGCCTGGAATTATCTGTCTCAAGGCAAATAATTATAATATCAATAAGGATGATTTGAGCTTTGTCTGGGGAGAATTATTTGTAAAAAAAATTAAAGAAGAAAAAAGAATATTCATATCAAAACTCAAGAAACAGCTTATACAATGGATTCAAAAGAATATTATTAATAAACTATAAAAAAGGAAGAAAAGATAAAAAAAAAAAACTTTTTTTTCAGGTTTTGTATCAGTATTTAGGACAATATTTCAAATTTGGGAGTCTTAAAAAAAACATAAAAAATTAAAATAAAAAATTAAAAGTACAAGTATCTCAATTCATTAAAAAGAAGAAAAAGAAAAACAGGGGTGGTTATCTGTTCTTATGCCACCTCATATCAAAAATGGCACAAGTTTGGGGAATTGTGGGCCCATAGGTCTTTATTAATGTTATTTCTCTTTTTCTTAAAAAAAACAATGAGAAGATGGTGTGCAGATATAGCAAAAGAAGATACAGATAGCTCAAAATGTCAAAATTATGACCGCCAGTCATAATTTGGTTCTTTGAGACAGGAAGAAATCAAATATGGAAAGGAAAACAAGAAGCACTATTTCAATACAACAACAACCAAACAAGCTAGGCTGATCAGATACAGAAAAAAAAGATCAAAGAAGTTAAAATGTCCAAATTATGACCGCCGGTCATAATTTGATCAGTGAATTCAGAAAAAGCAAGCAAATAGTGTCTAGTTAGGAAAAACAAGTAACCAAATAACAAAAGCTGTTTAGATACAGAAAAAGAAGATAGAAGAAGTTCAAAATGTCAAAATTATGACCGCTGGTCATAATTTGCCATAAAAGCAAGAAAACTATATCAAGACAGAGAAGAAAAACCAATCAAATAAGCTAGGCCATTCAGATACAGGAAAGGAAGATCAAAGAAGTTAAAATTTCAAAATTATTACCGCCGGTCATAATTTGGTCAGTTGATTCAGAAAAAGCAAGCAAACAGTATCTGGATAGGAAAAAACAAGTAACAAAACAACAAAAGGTGCTCAGATACAGTAAAAGAAGACATTGGAATATAAAAATTATGGGTCACAGCCAATCAGAAAAGTAATTCAATTTATGGCACAATCAACAAAAAAGAAACATCACACACAGAGGTCTACTGGATAATGTTAGCCCAATATTTATTGGTTTAGCCACTCCTTGACGTACTCCCATACATCCACCTCAGAAATTCAAATTGAACACAGTAATCATAGATATGAAAGAGGGTGTGGGCTCCCCAAACATAGCCTGAATATCATTCAATTAGTCCTAACAGATCACCATAATTCAACAGATACTAGGCCATCAGTACAGAGCACCCCGCAGAGTGATGAACATAATGCCAGCATGATTGCAGTTTGAAGAAACTGCTGCCAGAGGTGGGAATTGAACCCAGAACCTTTGTGAAAGTTGAAAGCAACCAAGAATCACTAACCACTAGACCATTTCGAAATATAACATCCCTCCTCAAATTGAAACCTTATTCAACATCACTCATCAATTCAATCATTCTTAAAAAAAATTTTCTTTCAACATAAAAAAAAAAAAAATTTTGTCCAGATAAAAAAAAAAAAAAACAAATCTTTTTTTCAACATAAAAAAAAAAAAAAAAATTTTTTTTCCAACATAAAAAAAAATAAATTTTTTCAACATAAAAAAAAAAATTTCCAACATTAAAAAAAAAAAAAAAACTTTTTTTCAATATAAAAAAAAAATTTTTCAACATACAAAAAAAAAAAAAAAAAAAAAATTCAACATAAAAAAAAAAAAAAAATTATAATTATAAAAATAAATAAAATAAACAGTCTTGACTAACATTAAGGCTAAAGTTAGTCCTTTTATGACTTTAAACTACAGGGTGGCTCCCAGATGGCCAAAATTAGTCCTTGTATGACTTCAAACTACAGGGTAGCAACCTGAAGGCTAAAATTAGTCCTTGTATGACTTTAAATTCAAGGGTGGTTCCCAGATGGCCAAAATAAGTCTTTGTATGACTCAAACTACAGGGGTAGCACACCAGAGGGCTGAATATGCAAGTAAAATCAAGGCATCAAAAAAAAAAAAAAGAAAAGAAAAGAAAAAGAAGACATCAAGAGTGAAACAAAAGTGAAGAATAGAATAATGAAAGATTTAAGTAGAACAGTAAACTCAAGACTAGGGTTCACAAATGTCCTTGTATGACATTAAACTGCAGGATTTGGTATACCTAATATACTGGGTTTTATCCACCCAGAGGTAAAGTCCTTGCATGACTTAAAACTACAACTCAAATGCAATTATGAACAAAAAGAAAAGAAAAAACTTAAAAGACTGTTTTTCATTTTAACTAAAGAAACAAAATTATTATAAAAAAAATAAAATGATATTATTATTATCAATTTATACTTTAAACCAGACTAATAATAATGGAAGCTCAAGCCAATTCTGCAAAATATAAGTCAGTTTTCAAGAAGGTTAGACCAGTCAATGAAGCTATGCCTTAAGATCTGAATCCACCTTTGGAAAGACCTGAATTATCAAGAGATCCATATGAAACACCCCTATCACCTAACCCACCTCCATTTTTTGAAACATCAGAAGTTACAGAAGAAAGAATTTCAATGATAAACTTCAGACCATCTGGATGGTTATCAGAAGAAGAGATTAATTTATTAAAAAATGTTATATTACTAAGGCAAAAGGCTATAGAATTTTTTGAAGAAGAAAGAGGCATACTAAAACATTCTTATGAAAAACCTTATAAAATACCAGTTATACCACATGAACCATGGCAAAAGAAACCAAGACCAATACCAAAATCAATTTTACCTCAATTTATCAAACTATTCAGAGAAAGAATACATACAGGACTCTATGAACAATCAACATCAAGCTATAACAATCCAGTATTTTGTGTGGCAAAGCCCAATGGAAAACTTAGAATAGTTCATGATCTTCAAGACCTCAATAAAGTAACAATAAAAGATGCAGGATTGCCACCAAAGTTGATGAGTTTGTAGTATCATTTTCAGGAAGAGCATATTATGGATTGGGAGATATTATGGGAGGATATGATGAAAGAGAATTGGATATTACTACAAGACCACTTACCACATTTGAAACACCACTTGGAAGACTTCAGCTTACAAGACTACCTCAAGGAGCAACAAGTTCTGTGGCAGTTTATCAAGCACAAATGACTTGGATACTTCAGGAGGGACACCAGAGCACCTTGGAATATTTATAGATGATGGAGGAATTAAAGGACCCAGATCAACATATCAGCACAAAACATTGAAGGAGAATCAGCTCATAAGAAGATTTGTTTGGGAACATGCAGTAACATTAGAAAGAATACTATTCAGGAAAGAAGAGGCAGGACTCACAATTTCAGGGCCAAAATTTGCATGTTGTGTTCCAGCACTTGATATTGTGGGACATGTTGTGTCTTTGGGAGGAAGAAAGATTTCAAAACAGAAGATAAACAAGATACAACACTGGCCTAGGCCAACAACAAAGAAGGAAGTTAGAGGATTCTTAGGACTATGTGCATATGTCAGAATGTTTATCAAGGACTTCTCACAAGTTGCAGCACCATTGAGAAGATTGACAAGGGAGGATGTATTGTGGAAATGGGATGAAAAATGTGAAGAAGCATTTATAAAACCCAGGAAAATAGTATGAGAAAAGATTACTTTAAAAACATTAAATTATGATAAAGATTCAGGAAAAATAAAATTAGCAATAGATTCAAGTTATATTGCAGCAGGTGCAGTTCTTATGCAAGAGGATAAAAACGGAAAGGATAGGCCAGTACTATATGAATCAGTAACATTTTCCAGACTAGAATCTAAATACTCTCAGCCGAAATTAAAGCTTTGCCGTGTAGCAAGAATACTCAAAAAACTTCAAACAATATTATGGGGGCAACACTTTGAACTTAAAGTAGATGCTAAAGCCTTAATAGAAATGATCAACACACCTTGCTTACCAAATGCACCCATGACAAGATGGGTGGCATACACTCAACTTTTTTCATTTGATCTTGTACACAAACCAGGAGAAACATTTACTATGCCAGATGGGTTATCAAGAAGACCAAAAGGAGAATATGAAGAAGAAAGTGAAAGGGATGATTGGATTAAACCACATCCAGGATTTGGCCTAAGAAAAGTAAATACAAGCAAAGTGGGAAAATTATCAAGGAATAAAACAAACAATATTGAAATTTCAATAAAACAGGAAGGATTTGGAAAACATATGCAGGAATATTTGAATAGTTTGAAAAAGCCAAAAAGTGTTGGGGAAGAATACTTCAAGAAAATTAAGAGAATATCAGTGAATTTCTATTTAGAAGGAGGGCAGATGAAAAGAAGAAATTGAGCACATCCACAAATAGTTGTATACAATGAAAAAGCTCAGAAACGGATACTAAAGAAAATTCATGAAGAGCTGGGGCATAGAGGGGAAAATGAAACATACAGGAGAATTGAGAAAAGATATTGGTGGGAAGGAATGAAAAAGATAGTCAAGAAATGGGTCAAATCATGTCAAGAGTGTCAAAAAAGGAGTCATTTGCAACAAAAAGAAGAAGCAAAGATATCTTTAACATCTACTTTATTTGAAAGATTTAGCATGGATGCGGTTCACATTAAGGAAGGAAGATGGAAATGTTTGTTTGTAGCAAGAGATGACTTTTCAGGATGGCCAGAAACTGTGGCATTAACAAGGCTAACTGCAAAATCAGTCTCAGAATGGTTTATGTCAGAATGGATTTGTAGGTATGGAGCTCCAAAAGAAGTGACAGTTGACGGAGGAGCAGAATTTGGAAAAGAGCTACAAGAAGCAGTAAGAATAGCAGGATCAATAATCAGAATAACTACACCTTACTACCCAGAATCACAAGGAATGGTTGAAAGAGGACATAAGCAGTTGAAAGATGCCCTTGTAAAAAGGTGTGGCAAAAATGGATCCAAATGGAAATAATACTTACCAATTGTGACTTTGGCAGATGAAATATTAACAAAAAGAACAACAGGATACTCACCATTTGAGCTTCAATTTGGTCAGCAAGCTGTTTTGCCAATTGATATTACAACAAATACATATCTAGCCATTGAATGGAATAAAATATCAACAAGAGAAGAACTATTGGAAGCAAGAACTATACAGATTGCAGCAAAAGAGGAAACAAGATTAGCAGCAGCAGAGAAATTAAGAGATTCAAGAAACAAATCAGTTCAATATTTGGACAAAAAGATGGCACATAGACTGAGAAATCCACTTGAACCAGGGGACTTCATATTAGGTTATAATAAACCACTTGAGTCACAGTGGGGTTTACTCTTCAAGAACCGTTGGAATGGACCTTATAGAGTCATAAGTCAAATTAATAATGGAACTTAGGAGCTTGAAGAATTGGATGACTCTAAACTTACAAGAAATTTTGCAGCAAGTCACATCAAGAGGTTTTATCCCAGGGGAAAGAAAGTTCAATCAAATTCAGAGTCAGAAAATGAAAGCAGTGAAGAAATTGAAGATGAAGAGTCAATATTGGAGGGAGAAGAAATTGAACAAAATGAATATGATTGATACTGGAAGGCTTTTCAACTGGAATGCTGGGGACAGCATTAAATGGAGAGGGGGATGTGGTATTCCATACCATTAGTATCAGTTTCAAGCTTACCAATAAAACAAAAAAATAAATGGGAATAAAACAAATTACACAAAAACATATTTACACATTACAACAACAGGTTTCAAACAGAAATATACAGTACACAGCCTCAAGATCTTATCAAAACAGTATAGTATCAAAGGATTTATCCACCTTATTGCATCATCAATAAAAAATTATGTAATTAAAAGCAGTTAATCTAAATAAAGGTATATGAAGATGGGCCAAAGCACCACCAGCATAATTCTCTCATAACATACATAAAAATAGAAACAAGAATATTTTCCCCACCTTGATTCAATTTAAAGAAGAAATACCTCAAGGTTATGCATAAAATTACAATATATTTTCCAAGAACAAAGGTTTGCTTAGTAATAATGACACACATCAAAATTGATAGAAATGATGCAATCTCCATATGAAATGATACAATACTAAAATGAAACACCAGCATAATTTTCTCATATATATCATATGACTAGAAGAAAGTTCAATGCTCAGGAGCTGTATTTTCTCCACTTTCTTGGCAAAATGAAAATCTCACCAGCCAAATTATCTCAAATACATCACATGATTTTGATAAGAAAAAGCACCACCAGAATAATTCTCTCATAACATACGTAAAAATAGAAACAAGAATATTTTCCCCACCTTGATTCAATTGAAAGAAGAAAGACCTCAAGGCTGTGCATAAAATTACAATATATTTTCCATAAACAAATGTTTGCTTAGTAATAATGGCATGCATCAAACTTGATAGAAATGATGCAATCTCTATATGAAATGATACAATACTAAAACACAACCACCAGCATAATTCTCTCATAACATACATAAAAATAGAAACAAAAATACTTTCCCCACCTTCAAGAAAACATCACAAGCAATATTATCTCAATGACCTCACATGACTCTGATAAGAAGGAAATCTCACCAGCGAAATTATTTCAAATACATCACATGATTTTGATAAGAAAAAGTACCACCAGCATAATCCTCTCATCAAACACATTGCTACACCAAACCTACATGTCTCACCAGCTAAAACCTCTCAACTGTGATTTTTTTCTAAGTACCCTGTTTTGAGAAGCTCTATGGAGGCCAAAAGCTATAAATAGAGGTCCTCTCTCCCTCATTTTTCCCACTATCCAGTATCACAACCATCCCTGAACTAGCAGGATATCTAGAGTAGTAGTGTTTTAGTAGTAAAAAGCTCAGTAGCCTTTCTCAGTAGCTTAGTATTAGCATAGTAAAAGCTCAGTAGCCTTGCCCAGTAGCTTAGTACTAGTGAAGGATAGTAGTATTAATGAAGAAAAATCTCAGTAGCCTTGCTCAGTAGCTTGTTATTATTAAAAAATAGTAGTATAGCCATAGTGAAAAAGCTCTGTAGCTTTGCTCAAATGCTTAGTATTACTAAAACAAAAGAAGTAGTGATATCATCTTAATATTAAAAATATCAAAAGCAGAATATCCAGTAGTCTTATTATTAGTATTAATATAAAAAAAATCATTATAATAATCATAAAACCCAAAAAAAAAAATTCTTATTAGTCTTATTAAAATAACAGAAAACAAAAAAAATATATTATCATTACTTTTATTAAAATAAAATAAAATCTTACTGTTTATTTTATCAGAAATTTTAGTTTTAAATCAGAATTTTACTGTAGTGTTATTGATAGGTCTTATTTAGAGACTTCTGATAAGTCTTCTCTATCTGTTAAAGCCACAAATCTTATTTAATTTTGTGATTCTCTGTAGGCTGACTATTCAGTATTATTTAGAAGGGCAGCTAATACACCTTAGCACCCATGGTTATTGGACAATTCTGAAATTCAAAACAGACTTACCAATAACTTCCCCTTCAAGGTACTGCCTTATTCCATCCCACACCAAAAGGAGTTCCCACAACGTTCAGCACAGCTTCAATATCTTCTTGCTCTTCCTCACAATCCCACTTCTCCTCAAGGCATGCATGGAAGGATAAAGGAGGAAGATCTATATCCCCTTGAAAGAGATAAAGTCAACATATAGCAGCATATTTTATCTCTTTGGGTACTTCATCTCTTGATGAAAGGAATGACTGATGGAATGGTGGAAGGGATATTGTAAGGTGTGGATATGAAACTTTGTTTAAAAATCAAGTACCTTTCCTGTCCTCAAAATTTGTATAAGGTAAGAATCAATTAAAAATAGTATAAAATGTTATTTTTAAGAGAAAACACACCAATTTTATTGTTTATAACTTTATTAGTATAAAACAATATCATTATAAAGATTTATTGTTTTACCAACAATAAAAATTTATCCAAAAATACTCTACAAGAGATATTTAAGGCTACAAAAGAAATTTCTTCAAGAGAAATTTCAATTGGAATTAATTGAGCAAAGGACTGCAAGCAATTAATTAAAAAACAAAGTCTTTAAAAAGATTATTAAAGAGAAAACACGCCCAAAAGTGACCAGAATGAATTTGGAAACAAAGTGCCAAAGTTAACAGTGATGAAAGATGCTTTAACTCACTTTTGGGGTGGTTCAAGGGTAAAAATGATTATAAGAGTTACAAACAATGATTATTAAGATTTTTTCACGTGGTTAAAAGGTTTAAAATGATTAAAAAATGGTGGTTGGAATCTTTTATTGATTGGTTTAACAGTGTTTAAACTAATTAATAAAAGGAAAAGATTCTAACATGAAGAGAAAAGTAGGGCAAAGAAGACATTCTTTTATAGCCATCAATTCTCTTACTCCAAAAGTAAAATTTACTCTTGTCAGTCGTGAAAAACAGTCTGAAAACAGAAAAGCCAATTATGGCATCATTGAACCCTGGTTTAGACCAAAAAAGGGCTGGTTTTATACATTTTTGGCTATTTTTAGCCATTTTTGACCCTTAAATAAGCCATTACTATAGTAATACATGGCCTAGAGCCTTCAAAACACATCGGAATGTGTGTAAGAGGCGTAGAAACCAGTTAAAACTGTTTTTAATAAGTTTTTTTTATCTTAAGGGTAGTTTTACCCTCTTGGCAACAGCTAAAACTACCCCAGTTGGTATCAAAACCACATCATCAATTGAGTTCACAGACCCTGTGACTCAATTCCAGGCCAAAAGTGATGAACTTTTGCGTGAACTTTGACATCCCACGCCTGTCAGAAAGGAGCTTGGGGGTCTAGCTCCCCCTTAGAGCTGGAGTTCCTTTCCCCCCCCAATTTTAATCTTTCCAATTTATTTTTTGCTTTAATTCCTCATCATGTATTATACTTGTAACGTACATATGTAATTCAATTGAATTGTACAGTACAATACAGTAATTATTCATACCTCATATGTAAATTAAAGTTCACTTATGTAATACATGCACACATTTTGACATTTCAATTGAATTCAATTGAAAATACTTCAATTCCTCATAGCTTCTAAACTAAACACAACACCTCAATTTTAACACAAAATTTGATGGTTAACACCACATGTGGTGTGAATTAAACTAAAGTTTTGAGGATTTTCAATTTTTGTATTGAAAATACTAAAAACTTAATATAAGCTTATTTAGAGTTGAGTTACAAACAATCACTCAGAGGTGACCCCACCTAATTTTTGATGAGGAATCAAATGGTGAAATAATTTTTATATGTTTATTTATTGGATAAAAACCTATAATATATCTTATATAAACTTTTTCCAAAAATGTTTTAATTTCATAATTTTTATTAAAAATTCATTTTTACATAAATTTTACAAGTAAAAATGAATTTTTTATAATTTTAAATTTTATTGTAATTTTATTTTTAAATTATAATTAAATTTTGGTCTTTAAATATAAATTTGTATTTATATTTCAATTTTTATTTTTATAATTTAAATAAATTTATTTTATTTATATTTGTATTTTAATTTATAATTTGTGGTCTTTTGGGTATATGAAAATACCTCTAAGGCTCACATTCCCTCCCCCTAAAAAGAATATCACTTTGTGATATTGTTATTTCTAGTGTGCCTGAATCTTCTGAGAAGCTTAGTAGTTTCAGGTATGTCTTTTTCTGGCAACCATTCATCTTCACAAGTTGGGTCATTGTACCCAACAAGGTATTCCCTTACTTTGTTGGTTCTCAATTTTCTTTCTTTGAGAACTTTGGTAATTTTCTTACTACCAGATGGTTCAACAGGAGGTATAGCTCCGGGAATTTTATTCCTCAAGGGAAACCTTTCAGCATCACTAGATTTATATGGTTTTATTAAGCTCACTGGAAATGTAGGATGCTTATTGCTAAGTTCTTCAGATAACTCTACTTCAACAGCATTTTCTCCATGGAGGGCCTTAATAACAAAAGGTCCTGAAAAGGAGTCTTTTAGCTTTTTACATCCTTTGATGTTATTGAAGTTAGTGGTGGATACAAGAACTAAGTCCCCCACTTTGAAATCTAGAGTTGCATGTGATTTATCCCATTTGTCTTTAGCATATGCAAAAGAATCTTGCATGCATCTTACTACATGCTTTCTATCTTTGTCTAGCATTCCTTTAAAGCTAGCAGCTGTAGGATGTATTTCAATCAAATCTTTTCTCAGAGAATCTTGAGGTAATTTTGGGTTCCATCCTTTTTCTAGAATAGCAGGAGTTTGATTGGTACTAGAATGAATTGATGTCTTATATGCCAATTCCAGTGCTGGTAAAAGAGTACACCAATCATGAGTGAATCCATCACAATCCTTGAATTCAAGGCCATATGCACAAACTCTTCTTACCATATCTTCTAAGGTTTGAATCATTCTTTCAGCCAGACCATCAGTTTGTGGGTGGTAGGCTGTGGAGAAAGATAACTTTGTCCCAAATAATTGGTGAAGATTTGTCCATAGTGCTGAAGTGAATTTAGGATCCCTGTCACTAATGATATTTGTGAATATGCCAGTCCATGACACTACTCTATTCCATCTTAGAAGAGCTGTATCCATGGCGGTATCATCTTTGTGGCATGGTAGAAAGATTGCCACTGCACCTGTCTACAGTTACTAGGCAAGCATTATAGCTTCTGTCACCACCTGGTGGTAGTCCAGTTACCCAATCCATATGGACAATTTCCCAAGGTCTGCTTGGTTCTTGGATTTTTATCATTTTTCCAAGTCTTTTGCCAGTGGATTTATTTGCTTTTTGGCATCTATCACAGGTCTTGCAATACTCTGCAACATCTTTCTCCCACATTGGCCACCATATACAGGTTGTCAGCCTGTGACTCAAAACCAGAGCACAAGCATGACAGCCAAAATACCATAAACCAATGGTATAGCCAAAATACCACCAAAACATGGAGCTGAGCCAAATTAGCTCAAAAGGTATCAAAAGAAAGAGGAAACTCACCTCTTTCTGAAAATATAAGTCCCATCACCATAGGACAAGAAATAACAAAGTTATTCCTGCTCAAAGTTATTGCTGAGCATAAACCTTAATTTTCACCTCTCATCTAAAATCTAGAAGGAGAGGCTTAACCCCATCAAATGGGTATTCAAAATGAAGCTCTAAGCCAGGGATATCCAATGGTACTAGCCAAACTGAGCTAGCACCAGTATTACTTGAGTTATGGTCAAATTCAGACCAAATAAGGGTGAACAAAACATTCACCTCTCATCTAACTTTTACAGTTTTAGTGTGAGATACTTAAAGTGGGGTCTTTTTGGAAAGAGTACAATCAGGGCTATCTGATGGTGCCATCCATTTCCTCACATCTCAACTAGAACAGAAGTTATTGGCCAAACAAGTTTAATACAGCTTTTGCCCAAACCACGCCAATGTACAAAAATACTTGTACATGGGATAACTTTGTCATATTTAATGATAACCATGTAAAGTTGGGTACCATTGTGTAGAGCGCATACAGGGCTATTCAATGAACCAACCTTGAGCTTGATATCTCAAAAACTGACAGAGTTATGACCATTTTAAGGTCAAAATCCCACCTGCTGTCATATACAGCCTTACCATGGGATAATACCCTATAACCATGAATATGAGGTGTCAAATAGACAAAGAAGCATGTTTTTACTTCAATAACTCATATGTCAGTCAATACTGGGGTCCCATACAGTTTCTGTACAGCATTCTACGTGTCATACACGTCAGAATCAGGCTGTGAGGTCCCCAGATGAAAATTTTCACCCTGTATTGGTGAAAACTGCCCAGATGTGGTTTCAAAACCACATCTGAGCCCAATACAGGGTATACAGGCTGTTTGCAAACCACAAGCCTGTCATGAGGAGTGAAAAATCTTCACTTCCTCTACGTGAAAAGGTCTAACAGCCTTTTCACCTCAATTTCAGGATAAAAGGAGGGCTTTTCACTGCCAAAAACCTTTCCTCATCCTGCTCTTGAATAACCTACGTAGTAAACTGTCAAAAACAGTTTTACTCTTGGTTAAATAATCAGGTATAATTATAATCTTTAATTATTGTAGACTTTATTATTGTAATCCAACAGATAAAGCCTGCACCCAGGGTTCTCAATAGCGCTCACCACCACTATTTCTCAATAGTAGAACCCTTTTATCTTATTATAAAACCTTTATAAATCTTTTTTAAATCATTTTCTGTCGTGTCACATACACAGTTAAAGTTGTAATTAGCCTAGTTATACCTTTATCATAGTATCATCCTGACATTTTGGGGGCCTGGCCGTGTTTTTGACTTTTTTTTTGGACCTTACAAGTAAGGCTTTTCTCTTTTTTATGACTTATTAACACATTGTTTTATCCTTTTTAGGCGTAATTACTATTTAAATATATATATTTTATATATTTTTACCTTTTTTTTATATATACTCATATTATAAGAGTATTTTTTACGTGGTTAACACCCACCGTAATTTATTATTTTTGGCGTGTTTTGCATATAAAAACACATAAGCCACTAATAAAGTCCTGTATTCTTGACTGAATAAGGACACCTCTGACTGAAAAACCATCAGTTGAGGCGTGGTCAAGTGTATTGTTAATTCAATAACACTTGTATACAAACCACTTTTACAGAATACACTTGCAAACCACAAGTGTATCTGAGGGATACTGACACACAAACAGTGTGACAGGACACCATAAGCTGTATTTTTGACATGAAATTGTTAATTCAATTACACTGTCATTATACAAGGGCATACTGTAATAATATACAAGCCCAGAGGCCATTCTTTGACGTGCAAAACCAGCCTTTTAAGAAGTCTTAACTGACATAAGCCCTCTTTTTCCTGTTTTGATTCAGTGGAAGAAAACTACATCCCACTTGAAACCCAGTCACAGGCCAAGACACCAGTGACACCCTCAGAACCAGAGGGCAGCAAGGGTAAAGGAAAAAGGCTTAGTGAAGGCCTCATTACAGCCAATAAGTGGACACCAATAGCCACTCAGAGGAGTAGAAAACCACGAAACTCTGCTTCAATAAAAGGTAAACCAACCTTAACCACTTGTACAGGGAAGATTACAATTATTAACCCAGTTGTAACCTCCAAAGGCAAACTGCCCAAATCAGCAGATAACAAATTTGTACAAGGCACAGTCAAAGGTAAATACCCTAAGAACATAAAGTTTTTGACTTCTTGCAAACACTGATATGTCCCCTGCATACCTCAGAGACCTTGGCTTCCAAAGGAACCAGCCAGAGGATAGAGCAGGAATGTCTAGAACCAGAAGACCTGAAAGAAGACACATTGGACACAGTGGTGGATGGCAAAACAATGAGGGAGATAATATCAACCTTGCCATTAACACTCCAATTCAACAGAAACCTCAAACCAGAGGACTGGAAGGATATGGATCAAGTTCTTCAAATCCACCAACTCCTCAAAGATTTGTATAAATGGAGCATGGACAACAAGAGGTTAAACCTAGCAACTCACTGGGCAGAACTGGGATCAAGTTGCCAGAAGATCTGTCTCAAAGAGATAGACTTCAAGGACCTTATGGTAATCACCAAGGGTTGGAACCCTACCAGGCAGCACAGACTCCTGGAGGCAAGGGCACAGAGAATAAGGGAGAATCAAGCCACTATCCAAGCTATAGAAGAACAGTTAACCCAGACAGGGCCTACTCAGATTCCTTCAGGTTCACAAGGAGCAAGCCAAATCAGCTCTCCAGTGGCTTCACACCATTCAGAAACCAGCAGATCAGTGGCCAAGAGTCACCATTCTTCACAATTCCAGGAAGTTTCCAGGAGAAGACAAGGCAACAAGGGCAAGAACAAAGCCTCCTTCAACCAGAGGAGGAAAGAGTCAGACCCCATGATCCAGAAGCTGTTAGATTTGGTAAAAGAAGTACACAAGAACCAGAAGTAGTTGTAAACCACTCTAGAATCAGTAGTCCTAGTAATAGAAACATTACCCCCACTCAGACTGAAAATAACACTATCACATCTGAGAGCAACATCAACAGTGACACACTGTGGTTGCAAATGTCCCAATATGCTGAGCAATCTTCAAAGCAGGCTGCAGAATTTGCAGCTGCCCAAGAGAGGATGAGAAAAACCCAAGCCTCATTGGAGCAGATAGTTAAAAACCTTCAGGAAGGATATGCTCAACTGAGCAAAGCCTCTGAAGAAACCAACAAGAGACTGAATCAAGTCTCTGAAGAACAACACCATAGCAGCAGGGACAGGGAGTGTCTGAACCAAGACATCAACAAATTGTTTGATGCCTACCATAGCTTAAAGCCCCAACGACAAGGCCAAGCTATGGAGAATCCATATCAACCAGATGACATCAAACCAGATGCCATGTTGTTGAATAAGGAAAGATCTCCATCACAATACCAGGATGGAGATGGCATGTCTTATTCAGAGAAGGAAGCCTTGAAACAGCTTCCTGAGGCCTCAAGCTGGCCCAAAATTCTCTGAATCAGGAGAATATGATCATATGGAACTCATAGATTATATTGATGGACTCTTCATTGATGTACCAAGCATACCAGATTACTGGATTACTGCTAGACTGAATACTGCATTTAAAGGTCATGCAAGTATGTGGTACACTGAAATGAAAGAAATCCATGGCAGAAGAAATTGGCCATGGTGGAAGAGTCAAATAATCCAAAAGTACATTAATGGAACTTGGATATGGCAAAAGACCATGTCATTTGAAAATGACAAATACTCTGTGGACAAAGATCCATATGAGTGGTGTCTTAGAAAGTCTAAAAGACTTAAAGCCATTGATCCTCAAATGAAAATTCAAATGAGGAATCATAAACTTCTGACACAACTGCCAGGAGAACTAGAGCATGCAGTAAAGTGAAGATGCAACCAAAATTGTACTCTAGATGATATAGCCAATACCTTACAAGACATAAGGAAAAGGACTAATATAGGGAAATTCACCCCATATAGAAGCAATAGTTTCAAAGAGAAACAACCTTTCAGGGTAGAGTTTAAAGACAAACCCAGAGAAAGAGTGGCAGAAGTGGCAAAGAAGAAGCATTCTTGTCACAATTGTGGTTCAACCGACCACTATGCCAACAACTTTCCGAAAGCAAAGAAGAAAGTCTATGCTATAGAAAAAGTCCCTGAAGAAGAACCTCCAACAGAGGATTCTGAATCAGACTCTATGGGTGATGCCATCAGAGAACCATCTGATGAGGATCAAGACCCAAGAGAGGAATTTCTAGTGGAATACCAAGAGGAAACCCCACTAGAAATCCAGGATATACAGTTGGAAGCAGGCATGCCACAAGACACTGCCAACAAGAACTTGTGTAAACATACACAAGATGCACAAACATTCCTGGTTACACCAACCAAAGGAATGGCATATATACATGGAACAGCCACAAAAATGACTGTATTTATTGACAATGCTCAGCACCCACTGATCATTGACAGTGGAGCACACTGCTCCATAGTGGCCAGAAACTATCTGGATAACCACTTCCCAAACTGCAAAAAAGAACTCTTGCCCACCAGGGCAAAGAACTTTAAGAGTGCATCTGGAAAGATGACCTCTATTGGGACAATTATCAAAGAGATAATTATACCCCACAGAAAAGGTAATATCAGACTCAACCCAGAGTTTGTAGTGCTTGAAGATGCCCACATCTAAGGGCTTTTACTGGGAACAGATTACCAGAGGATGTATGGCATAGATATTTACAACAGTAAAAATAGGCACATTACCATTGGTACTAACAAGGAAAAGAAATTTTCTCTTGATATATACCGGATATCTTCACAGGACCCACTGGAAGAACTTCTGAAAGAATTCAGAGAGGGACAGTTTAGCACTACCCTCACCAGTAAACAAAAGCTAAGTTTACTGAAGATGCTGAGGAAGAATAGACCAGCATTTGCCATTGGTGAAGAACCATTAGGCAAGATCAAAGGCCATGATATAGAACTATATCTGGATGTAGAAAGGCCTTATCCACCCATGTTAAGGAGACCTCCTTATCCAGCAAGCCTGGAAACCAGGAAAGAGATTGAGAAACATATCAATGAACTCCTGGACATGGATGTCATCAGGAAGATTGGACACAATGAAATAGTGGAAATCACCACCCCTGTCCTAATCACCTGGCATGATGGCAAGTCTAGATTGTGTGGAGACTTCAGAGCCCTGAACAACTACACAAAAGCAGACAGGTACCCTATACCAAGGATACCTCATGCCTTGGATAAATTGGCCAAAGCCAAATACATAACCAAGATGGATTGTATGAAGGGCTTCCACCAAAATGGAGTTAAACCAAACTCCATGAAATTACTCAGAATTATATGCCATATGGGCATATATGAGTACACCAGGATGCCATTTGGCATCAAGAATGCACCAGCCCACTTCCAAAGGATGATGGACACCATATTTCAAGAAGAAATAATGGAAGGCTGGATGGTAGTATATATTGATGATATAATTATATACTCAGAGACATGGGAAGATCATGTACAATACATAGACAGAGTGCTAAGTAAATGTACACCCATCAATCTAAAAATTTCACTGAAAAAGTGTAATTTTGGCCAACAAGAGCTACTAGCTCTAGGACACAAAGTCTCAGGCCTTAGTCTGGCAATTGACCAGAACAAAGTAGCAGCAGTACTGCAAAAGCCAGTACCAAAGAGCATTAAAGAAATGCAATCTTTCCTTGGGTTTGCTAGCTACTATAGAAACCACATCAAAACCTTTGCCCACATAACTAGTAGCTTATACAAGTTATGTTCAAAGGATGTAGTTTTTTAAATAACCAAGGAAAGGAGGGATGCATATGAGAGGATCAAACATGAACTCACAAATGCACCCGTGCTCATCTTGCCGGACTTTGAACTACCATTCAAGTTATACATAGATGCAGCATGTAGTCAAGGCCTAGGAGCAGCCCTTCACCAAAGACAAATTGTGGATGGTGAACCAAGAGAAGGTGTAATATGTTACATCTCCAGGCAGCTGAAAGATTCAGAAGCCAGGTATGGGGCCACCCAGACAGAATGTCTATGTCTAGTCTGGGCTCTAGAAAAACTCCATTACTATTTGGAGGGTGCAGTCTTTGAAGTCTACACAGACTGCACAGCCTTGAAGTCTTTACTAAACATGAAGACTACTAATAGACATATGCTGAGATGGCAAATAGCCATCCAGGAGTATAGAGGGAACATGACCATCATATACAAGGAAGGTAAAAGCCATACCAATGCAGATGGCCTTAGCAGATGGCCACTGGACAATGTCAAAAGCAATCCAGCTTATGACCCTGAAGTTTCAGCCAAAATTCCTATCCAATTTATGGAGATAGATAGGAAGAAAAACTTCAGATTATCTGAATGGGCACCAGGGAGTGGTGCCCTTGACAGTGGAAACACTGATTCAGAAGGGACAGAAACCCCCATACTGGGAATAAGTTCCTCAGAACTGCACAATGAATTTTTTAATGCAGTACTGAAATCTTATGCTAAACACAAACAGTGTAGCATACTCCTCCAACTCCTTCAACAAAAATACAGGAGCCCAGAACTGGAAACCCAGCTGGAGGAACCCTGGTTGAGGGCCTATAAGGACAATAAATTCTTTCTTATAGATGGCCTGATTTATCACAGAGAAAAGCACACCAGTGCACTCACAGTGATAGACAGGGACCACATCTCTTTAATCCTGCAGGAATGCCATGACTGCCCCTATATGGGACACATGAGTGAGGACAGGACCAAAGAGAGGGTAGCAAGCACAGCTTGGTGGCCCAAGTGGGAACAAGAGTTGAGTGAATACATCAACACTTGTGAAAGATGCCAAAAGGCAAATAGAAAACATGGGAAGAAATATGGGTTACTTCAACATATAGAAGAACCCAAGCACCCATGGGAAACCATCAACATGGACTGGGTTACAGGACTTGTCCCAGGAGGCAAAGAAAACTACAATGCCTGTTTAATCATAGTTGATAGGTTCAGCAAGAGCATGAGGTGTCTACCATTCCATAAAGAAGACACAGCCATGGACACTGCTCTGTTATTCTGGAATAACATCATATCCACCTGTGGAGTCCCCAAGATCATAATTAGTGACAGGGACCCAAAATTCACATCTGAATTCTGGAACAACTCATATGACATGCTTGGCACCAAGCTTGCCTTTTCCACAGCTTACCATCCCCAAACAGATGGCCTAGCTGAAAGGATGATCCAAACAATGGAGGACATCCTCAGAAGGTTCTGTGCCTATGGCATGGAATACAAGGACCATGAGGGATACACCCATGATTGGGTTACCCTCTTACCAGCAGTCCAGCTGGCTTATAACACAAGCCAGCACTCTACCACAGGAAAAACACCTGCACTGGTAGAGAAAGGGTGGAATCCCCTGTTACCTGTGGATCACCTGAAGAAAAATCTTCTGACAATCCACCCCACAGCCAAAGACTTCCATGATATGTGGAAGAAAGCCTGTGATACTGCAGCCAAATGCATAGCTGAGGCCAAAGAGTATAACAAGCAGAGGTGGGACAAATCACATATGGAACCTGACTTCAAGGAAGGGGACCAGGTGTTAGTGTCTACACTGAACTTTAACAATCTCAAAGGACCTAAGAAAATGAGAGACTAATTTGTAGGGCCCTTCACTATCATTAAGTTGATAGGGAAGAATGCAGTAGAAGTCAAGCTCACTGAGGAGTTTTCTAGGAAACACCCAGTCTTTCCAGTGAGCCTGGTCAAACCATACTTCCAGACAGAGGAGGATAAATTCCCCTCCAGGAAGAAAAATATCACTCCACCAGAAATAGTGGAAGTAGAAGACTCTCCTGGACCTGTGAGTAAAATCATCAGGGCCAGGAAAATCAGACTTAATGGAAAGGACCAAAGACAATACCTAGTCAGATTCAAAAACCAGACAGCTGATAAAGACAAATGGTTGGCAGATCATGCCATACCAGATGGGAACCTTCATTTAAGGAGATTCAGAGCCTCTAGGAGGACTGAACAGTCTCATCAATGATGAGCCTTTTTTAGAGGGAGGGTATGTCAGCCTGTGACTCAAAACCAGAGCACAAGCATGACAGCCAAAATACCATAAACCAATGGTATAGCCAAAATACCACCAAAACATGGAGCTGAGCCAAATTAGCTCAAAAGGTATCAAAAGAAAGAGGAAACTCACCTCTTTCTGAAAATATAAGTCCCATCACCATAGGACAAGAAATAACAAAGTTATTCCTGCTCAAAGTTATTGCTGAGCATAAACCTTAATTTTCACCTCTCATCTAAAATCTAGAAGGAGAGGCTTAACCCCATCAAATGGGTATTCAAAATGAAGCTCTAAGCCAGGGATATCCAATGGTACTAGCCAAACTGAGCTAGCACCAGTATAACTTGAGTTATGGTCAAATTCAGACCAAATAAGGGTGAACAAAACATTCACCTCTCATCTAACTTTTACAGTTTTAGTGTGAGATACTTAAAGTGGGGTCTTTTTGGAAAGAGTACAATCAGGGCTATCTGATGGTGCCATCCATTTCCTCACATCTCAACTAGAACAGAAGTTATTGGCCAAACAAGTTTAATACAGCTTTTGCCCAAACCACGCCAATGTACAAAAATACTTGTACATGGGATAACTTTGCCATATTTAATGATAACCATGTCAAGTTGGGTATCATTGTGTAGAGCGCATACAGGGCTATTCAATGAACCAACCTTGAGCTTGATATCTCAAAAACTGACAGATTTATGACCATTTTAAGGTCAAAATCCCACCTGCTGTCATATACAGCCTTACCATGGGATAATACCCTATAACCATGAATATGAGGTGTCAAATAGATGAAGAAGCATGTTTTTACTTCAATACCTCATATGTCAGTCAATGCTGGGGTCCCATACAGTTTCTGTACAGCATTCTACGCGTCATACACGTCAGAATCAGGCTGTGAGGTCCCCAGATGAAACTTTTCACCCTGTATTGGTGAAAACTGCCCAGATGTGGTTTCAAAACCACATCTGAGCCCAATACAGGGTATACAGGCTGTTTTCAAACCACAAGCCTGTCATGAGGAGTGAAAAATCTTCACTTCCTCTACGTGAAAAGGTCTAACAGCCTTTTCACCTCAATTTCAGGATAAAAGGAGGGCTTTTCACTTCCAAAAACCTTTCCTCATCCTGCTCTTGAATAACCTACGTAGTAAACTGTCAAAAACAGTTTTACTCTTGGTTAAATAATCAGGTATAATTATAATTTTTAATTATTGTAGACTTTATTATTGTAATCCAACAGATAAAGCCTGCACCCAGGGTTCTCAATAGCGCTCACCACCACTATTTCTCAATAGTAGAACCCTTTTATCTTATTATAAAACCTTTATAAATCTTTTTTAAATCATTTTCTGTCGTGTCACATACACAGTTAAAGTTGTAATTAGCCTAGTTATACCTTTATCATAGTATCATCCTGACACAGGTCTTCACTTTCTCTCTTGTTCTGTCTTCAGACAGATGTCCTGAAAAGGGGCTGTCATGGCATTCTTTCAGTACAAGATTTATCAATGACCTGTCCACAACTGTCATAACACATGTTTGTTTGGTTCTGTGGTAAATTATACCATCCAGAAGGTGAAATCTTCCTTCATCATAAGATTCTTTCCATACTTCATCCAAGGCATGTATTAGAGAGTTGTCTTTACAGTCTTTGTTAAGTAATTGGCATCAGATGCTACAATTCTTATATTGAGTGTAACTGTTTCTGACTTTTTCAAAGAAGGTGGTATTTAAGTCTGTAACACTTATTCCTTCTATTGGGATTTGTGGGGAAGCTTCTTCTGGCACATAAATAGGATTATCAATATCATTTGGTAATGGCCATCTGCTTAGCCCATCTGCAATTTTATGAATATTTCCATCTTTATGAACAATAGTCATATTCCCCCTATATTCCTGTATAGCTATTTGCCATCTGAGCATATGTCTGTTGGGTGTTTTCATGTTTAAAAGTGATTTAACAGCAGTACAATCTGTTATCACTTCAAAAACACATCCTTCTAGAAAGTAATTGAGTTTTTCTAAAGCCCAAACAAGACATAAACATTCCATTTGACTGGCTTCATATCTGGTTTCAGTTGGTTTTATTTGCCTGGATATGAAACATATGGGTCCTTCAACTGGTTTATCATTTAAAATTTGGACTTGATGTAGTGCAGCACCAAGTCCATCTCCTGATGCATCAATATAAAGCTTAAAGGGCAGCTTAAAGTCTGGCATCAGTAAGAGTGGGGCAGTGCTCAAGGCTTGTCTCAAAGACTCAAATGCTCTGACTCTGTCAACAGTCATTTCAAAGACTGTGTCTTTGTCACATAGTTTGTAAAGAGGTCTTGCTATGGATGCAAAATCTTTAATGTGTTGCCTGTAATATCCTGCAAAACCCAAAAATGACTGAATCTCTTTCTTGTTTTGAGGCATGGGCTTGAGAAACACTGCTGAAACCTTATTTTTGTCAATTCCCAGGGATAAACCAGATACTACATGTCCCAGTGCTTTAAGCTCTTTAAATCCAAAATGGCATTTCTTTAAGGAAATTTTCATATTGACAGATTGAATTTTTGTCAAAACTCTGGACAATCTGTACATATGTTCCTCCCAAGTTTTGGAGCAGACAATAATATCATCAATGTAAATGATCAACCATCCTTCTGAAAGCTCTTCAGGGAAAATTTCATTCATCATTCTTTGGAAGTGTGAAGGTGCATTTTTGATTCCAAAAGGCATCCTCAAATATTCATAAACTCCACAATGAACAATGATTCTTAAATATTTCCTTGCTCTTGGTGTCACTACATTCTGATGAAATCCTTTAAGGGCATCCATAGTGCTTATATACACTGCTTGAGATATTTGGGTGAGGGCAATTTGGATTTTTGGTATTGGGTACCTGTCTGGAACAGTATAAGTGTTTAGAGCTCTAAAGTCCCCAACCATTCTAGATTTCCCATTATGCCATGCCACTATGACTGGTGTAGGTATTTCTACTTCTTCATTTTGGCCAATCTTTCTTATCCTACCAAGGTCTAGAAGCTCTTTGATATGAATTTCTAGAGCTTCCCTTGATTTTGGACTTGCTGGATATGCAGGTCTTCTTGAGAGTGGTGGATAAGGTCTTTCAATGTTAAGAATGATGTCAACTTCATGACCAATAATTGCCCCTAGGGGTTCTTTATCTGAAGCAAATGCTTCTTTATGGTCATACAAAAGGGAAGAAAGTTCATTTTCTTGTTTATCAGTCAAATGAAGGCTTATTTCAGCTTCATTTAACTGTTCAGACTTGAATTTCTCTAACCCCAAGTTGACTGGTGATACTTTATTTACTGTAATTTGTCTTTTAAATGTTAAAAAGGCAAATTTTTGGCGCTTATTGTCCCCAATGGTAAAGTATCTGTCTTTGTTGTTATGTAAATCTACTCCATACATGATTAAATAATCATTTCCCAAGATAAAATGGGTACTAGAGCAGTTTTCCATAAGAAAAAATTCAACAGTGATTCTTAAATTTCCATTTATATGTGGAAATATGACACTAGTTTCAAATATTCTCAATGCTTTCATTAGGTTACTTGCACTGTTGAATTTTATGCCATCAATTGGCAACAATTGATCTTCAAAGTTTGGTACACAAATTTTAAGAAAAGATTTACCAACACAAGAGCAGAAGGCTCCTGGGTCAAGCAAAAGTTTAGTGGGTTTGTTGTCAATCACCACTTCTGTTATACAGGAGTTACCAGCTGTATGACCTTTTCCTCTGTTTGGTTTGGTTTTCATAAGTTGTGCATCTTGAATTTTTGATAAATCAAGTTGACCATTGCTCAATTGTGGCAAGTGGGAATAAGATTCCATGATGTCAAAAGTGGCATTGATATTTTCTATGTGTTTTGAAGATTCAGAAAATATGGATGACTTGTCATCTGAATTTTCTTCAATTATGTCATCTTTTTCAACATCAGGTTCTTTTTCAACATCAATTTCATTGATTTTCCCCTTTTTTGGACATGTATTGGCTAAATGTGTAGTGCTTTGGCAAATATGGCATTTCCTGATTGTATCTGCAGATTTATATTTCAAATTATTAGAATTTTCTTTGGGGTTTTTGTCCACAGAATCCCTCCAAGGTGTATTAAACCTTGTCTTGAGATTCACCCTACTAGAACCAATTCTGGTTCTGGTGGTTACTTCCTCTAATATATTGATAATATCTTCTGCTGAAGATTGTTCAGTAGTCCTGCTTTTGACAGCATGCTCTAAGTCACCTCCACATTGTCTTAGAATTTTTCTATGAATCATAAATTCTGACATGTCAGGGTATAATGCTGTCAATCTGTCTTTTTGTTGACAAAACCATGGTAAAGCTTTGTCTTTGTCAGCATTAAATTTAGCATATTCAAAGGCTGTTTCAACTTTAAACCTCCAAGCATCATTTGCCCATTTGTTAATGATTTGGGGTTTCCACCAAGTCCAACTCTGGTGTCCATGTGCTTGTCTTAATTTGATGTACCATCTGTGAGCTAATCTGGTAAACAAGGTGTTAAATCTTGCTGTTACCAATCTGTCTGGTAATTCAAAGTCTTCTTTGATCATGTCAATACCCCTGATGAATTCCATATGGTCATATTCTCCTTCACCACTGAAGTGAGGCCATTCCTTAAGCTTTGGAACTTCTTTCAAGAGTGCTTGGCCCATTAATGGTTCCAAGTTATGAAAAGAAGTGGAAAATTCCTTTCTTATCTGTGAATTTTCAATATCCAACACTTGTGGATTGGGAATTCCTGTACCCTCATTTTGATTCAGAGGTGTAGACATTCTTGGCAAGGTGTTCAGTATTTGTTCAATTTCATCCATTTTACTGTTGTTACACCTTTGGGTATTCCTGAATTCATTTTGGAAGGCTTGTATTGACTTTATTAAATCAGTTTTATACATGTCTTCTTTATGTGTCAGTTCTTGCCATAATTCTGTTTGTCTTGCATTATCAGCAGTGACTTGATTCAATTTCATTGTTAATTTTGATACTTCTTCTTGTGAAGTATCAAAACACTTTTTCAAGGCAATCATATGTGTCTTTACTTCAGTAAATGATTTTGAAATATCATTAAGAGCTTTCTTATTATCCTCTTTGATAATACTCATGGCTTGTTTTATTCTTGTTTCAATTATGTCATCAATATTGAGTTTAGAATATTTTTCTGTTAACTCTTTAATATTGGCAGATTGTTCATTTATTTTAATGCCAAAAGAATTGTCATTATTGGAAGTTTTAATTGTTCTTAAAACTTTCTCAAAATATTTAAGTGTTTCATTAATTTGGCTCAGACTTAAGTTATTTGTCTTAAGATTGTCACAAATTGATGTAATTCTATCAGAGAGATGACTTTTTACATCAATTATAGCTGGGTACAAATCTGGAATACTATCAAATATATCAGAAATCATTTCTGATATTTTAATCTGGCCTCCTCCTTCTTTTGTAATTCCATCATGGTTCTGGCCATCTGAAACACATTTTCCATGGCATCCTGTTGAATCTTTGGAATTCTGTAGCCCTGGCTGTAAGGTTTTGGATCTGGTGCCTTCCCTTTGCCTTTGTTTGGAGGTTGTGGCTGCTGTTTCACGTTGGAATTGCTGCTGCTGCTGGCCACTGGGGCTGTTTTTGGCACTGGTTTGGGTGTTGGAGGGTTGTTTTTCCTCCATTCTAGTGTCAAAAGCATCATGTTTTTCTTCTCCATCAATGGATGCCATCCATTGAGCAATTTGCAAGTATTGGGATGGCCCAGGAATTTTCTCACAGTCAGGTAAGAATTCATGCAATTCTTCCACAGGTCTGCAAGGATCTGGTACTCCATGAATTGGAGTGCATTGTTGTATGCACTGTGGCTGGCTTTGTAAATGTCCACAGAGGCTTGTTGTGGTGGTGTCAGCTCTATTTGAAGGTAAAATGGTGTTATCAGCTTCAGAATGACCCATTTTAGTTGTTTGGAATTCATCAACTGACCCTTTTCCTTCTGTACCTGATTGGCCTCTGCCATAATCACGTCTATTACCTTTTTGGGAGCTGCTTGAGGGGTTGTAGCTGGCTCCTGATCTGGTTGAAGGCATATTTATGGTCAAAAAAGGCTTGAAAATAGTAATTTTATGTCAAAAAACTTAGTATTGGCCAATTCTTTGGCTTTCTGAAGAGTGTTACTTATTTCTAAGTTGATTAATTCAGAATATATTGGCTCAGGCTGGTTATTTTGAGTCACAATAACAGTGCTATTATGGTCTGAAATCACAGTGCTTGCAGGAATAATACTGGTAACTGTGGAGGCTGTTTCAATGTTTTCTTGTCTTGCCACGTTGTCAGACACTAAAATTAATGAAAAAGCCAATTAATTAAGTAAAAAAAGGTTATTTCAAAAAAAGAAATAAAAATATAAGCCTCACTTATAATATGAAAAAAATTATTTTTTATTGATTTTTTGAATTATAAGTATTTTTTTTATATGTTTTTAGATTTTACAATATAAGAAAAAAAGATTAAAAAAGAGTAAAAATAATATTTCACAGGTAAAATATCACGGCTGGGCCCCCAAATGTAAGGTGTGGATATGAAACTTTGATTAAAAATCAAGCACTTTTCCTGTCCTCAAAATTTGTATAAGGTAAGAATCAATTAAAAATAGTATAAAATGTTATTTTTAAGAGAAAACACGCCAATTTTATTGTTTATAACTTTATTAGTATAAAACAATATTATTATAAAGATTTATTGTTTTACCAACAATAAATATTTATCCAAAAATACTCTACAAGAGATATTTAAGGCTACAAAAGAAATTTCTTCAAGAGAAATTTCAATTGGAATTAATTGAGCAAAGGACTGCAAGCAATTAATTAAAGAACAAAGTCATTAGAAAGATTATTAAAGAGAAAAAACGCCCAAAAGTGACCAGAATGAATTTGGAAACAAAGTGACAAAGTTAACAGTGATGAAAGATGCTTTAACTCACTTTTGGGGTGGTTCAAGGGTAAAAATGATTATAAGAGTTAAAAACAATGATTATAATAATTTTTTCACATGGTTAAAAGGTTTAAAATGATTAAAAAATGGTGGTTGGAATCTTTTATTGATTGGTTTAACAGTGTTTAAACTAATTAATAAAAGGAAAAGATTCTAACATGAAGAGAAAAGTAGGGCAAAGAAGACATTCTTTTATAGCCATCAATTCTCTTACTCCAAAAGTAAAATTTACTCTTGTCAGTCGTGAAAAACAGTCTGACAACAGAAAAGCCAATTATGGCATCATTGAACCCTGGTTTAGACCAAAAAAGGGCTGGTTTTATACATTTTTGGCTATTTTTAGCCATTTTTGACCCTTAAATAAGCCATTACTATAGTAATACCTGGCCTAGAGCCTTCAAAACATGTCGGAATGTGTGTAAGAGGCGTAGAAACCAGTTAAAACTGTTTTTAATAAGTTTTTTTTATCTTAAGGGTAGTTTTACCCTCTTGGAAACAGCTAAAACTACCCCAGTTGGTATCAAAACCACATCATCAATTGAGTTCACAGACCCTGTAGCTCAATTCCAGGCCAAAAGTGATGAGCTTTTGCGTTAATTTTGACATCCCACGCCTGTCAGCAAGGAGCTTGGGGGTCTAGCTCCCCCTTAGAGCTGGAGTTCCTTTCCCCCCCCAATTTATTTTTTGCTTTAATTCCTCATCATGTATTATACTTGTAATTTACATATGTAATTCAATTGAATTGTACAGTACAATACAGTAATTATTCATACCTCATATGTAAATTAAAGTTCACTTATGTAATACATGCGCACATTTTGACATTTCAATTGAATTCAATTGAAAATACTTCAATTCCTCATAACTTCTAAACTAAACACAACACCTCAATTTTAACACAAAATTTGATGGTTAACACCACATGTGGTGTCAATTAAATTAAAGTTTTGAGGATTTTCAATTTTTGTATTAAAAATACTAAAAACTTAATTTAAGCTTATTTAGAGTTGAGTTACAAACAATCACTCAGAGGTGACCCCACCTAATTTTTCATGTGGAATCAAATGGTGAAATAATTTTTATATGTTTATTTATTGGATAAAAAGCTATAATATATTTTATATAAATTTTTTCCAAAAATATTTTAATTTCATAATTTTTATTAAAAATTCATTTTTACATAAATTTTACAAGTAAAAATGAATTTTTTATAATTTTAAATTTTATTGTAATTTTATTTTCAAATTATAATTAAATTTTGGTTTTTAAATATAAATTTGTATTTATATTTCAATTTTTATTTTTATAATGTAAATAAATTTATTTTATTTATATTTGTATTTTAATTTATAATTTGTGGTCTTTTGGGTATATGAAAATACCTCTAAGGCTCACAGATATCAACAGAAGAAGGAAGGGAGGGTGTCTTAAGTTCACCAACCAGAGCAACACTGTTGACAGCAGTTGCAAATTCATTACTAGTAGAAGAATGAATACCACTAGAATCCTTATGACTAGAATCAGAGCTGATCAATCAATTTTTCCAATTAAGATGGGTTTATAATGGTAAAGGAAATGATAGCCCAATATTAATTCTTCTCTCTTTGGTGAACCTATGATCAAAAGTATTCATTATTCTCTCTTTGATGAACCTATGATTAAAAAATCCCATTCAAAGCTTGGGAAAGAAGGCAAGTCAACAACCCAGGTGGTATAATTAGTTATGGACAAGGAAATGGATTCATTGGCTTCCAAAATTAAAAGAGGAATAGTTTCAGGCAGCTCTCACATAGTCAACGAGCAATTTTGAGTAAAATGCTTTGCAATAAAAGAGTTTTTAGCACCAGAATCAATGAAAATGCTCTGAAAATATCAGAGACAGAAGAAAAAAGAAGAGATTTTAAAGATTTTTTGACCATAGTATTCAGAGTGCACAATTGTTCTCCTGAAGGAAATAAGTGAGAAACTTTGAAAACATCATTCTTCCCACTCAGGATTTTCCCTTCTTGCTAGGGAAGCCTGTTGCAGCAGTTTTCAATTGGGTTATCTCCACCGCAATAAGTGCATAAACCTTTTTTAATCCTCCTCTTCTTTTCAGAACCAATTAATTCATTTTCCTTATTGAGGAGAGAAGCATGGGGCTTATCCTTTGAAACTTGAAAATTCTTCCACTTATTGCTCTTCTTGTGATGAGGATTCTTGGAAGATGAATATTGAGGAGGCCTGTAAGAATTGGATCCACTAACTGGATAATTCTTTTCTGGATGACTACACTTTTCCTTCTGTCTCTCATGGTACCTTGTATCTGATTTGAAAGTAATGTCCATAAGTTCTTGAAGAGTATCAAAGCTGCCAGGGTGAGAAGCCAACTGTTCCAGAAGTCTTGAGGCCAATCCTCTTCTATAAACATGAATTTATACACTTTTCCCCCAATCCCCAATTCTTGACATTAAGCTTCTGAACTCAGCAATGTACAAGGATACATGACCACTATCCATTGTCCTGAAATTATCCAACTCTTGTTCAGCTTTCCTAAATTCATTGGGATCACCAAACATAGTGAATAACTGGGTTTCAAACAACTGCCAGTTATTGAGGAGATAGGATGGGTCTTCATTGGAGATGTTTGAGAGATATGGATCAATCCATTTTCCAGCTCTACCCGTGAGAAAAGAAGTTGAGTAAAGAACCTTCTTCCTTTCGGAGAGGAAGTTTTCTGGGTCATTATGGAAAATTAATTGACAGGATTGGATAAATTCACTTGATTTATGGGCTTGAGTACAATCAAAAGAATCAGGTGCCTTCATTGATGGAGTCTTGATTGCTGGGGTTCTTTAATTTTACCTGGGGAAAAATTCTTGAGTGAGTTGTCCCATTAATTGAGTCATCTTCTCCACCATCTTGATAAAATTTGGTTCAGCTTGAGAGAAAAGAGGTTGATTAGAAAGGGCTATGTTTGAGCTTCAGAAGCCTCAGGGGCACCTGACAAGGCAGCTTCCACTTCAGTTTCTTCATACTCTTCCTCTCCCACAGAATCCTCCCCCTCTCCATCTTCAGCTTCCCCTAATCTACTTCTAGGCCCTTTAGAAATGCTTGAATAGCAACCCAAAAAGCCATAGAATTCCCTTGATCTTCTTGACCTCACACCTCCTCTTCTGGAGGTTCCTGCTCCTTCCATTGGTAGTCCTCTCTGAAAATTTGGACTCAGTTGATGAACTGATGGTGTTTGGTCAAGAGGAGCCCTTTGTGTAGGAGTGAGAACAGCTTGATGTCTTTGAGATCTTGTATTCTTGGCTGGAGGGCTTTTCTGAACTGGAATTATTGAAGCATAAGACAAATAAGAACTTGATGATAAGTTGCCAACAGTAAATGAGGTTTGACCAAATCAACCAATAGAAAATTAGAGTCTTGATTAACTTGAGGAATCAATAAACAGTCTTGAGGTGAAATCAATGTGAACAAATCTTGAGGAATGGAAATGAAAAAGTCAAATTCTTGTCAAAAAATCATACTTCTTGAAGAGTTTAAAATCAACTTAAATAAGTAAATCAATCAATTAAATCAATCATCAAGCAAACTCAAAATCAATATCAATAATATCTTCAAATCAGTTCAAGGTCTTGAGATGTCAAATTAGTCAATAATTATCTTTATGAGTCAAAATCAGATCAATCAATTAAATAAATTCTTGAAGTCATTAAATTAATTTTGAGGAATTCAACAGTCAAACAAAATCAATCCAATGCAACAAAATCCTGAATCTCAATCAATTATCCTAATGAATCCCAATCAACTAACCAATCAATATAAAACCTATAAGCCTGAATCAAACAAACAAACAAACAAAGAAAATTAGAAAATGATTGAAGAATTAGGATAGAGAGAAATTGTTAGCAAAGTTAATAAATGAAAAAGAGTCAATTTTAATTTGAATGGAATGAATGAGATGAAAATGGATGAGAAATCATAAAATCATAAAAATCATGAAATCATGAAAAATCATAAATTCATAAAGAGATCAGAATTGATGAATTAGAGAAATTAATTTTAAAAGAATGAAAATAAAGAAGAAATTGTGAGTTAATTAATATAATGTCACAGGGGCCTTCAGAGTAAAGATTTGCACTTGGTAAAGTGGGACTGACCTATGGAGGGCTCAAGGATTGGATAAGAGTGAGTACACTTAAAGGTTTACATAGGATAAGATTGCCAATAAGATAACTATAAGAAAAGCAACAACAAGGAAAATAAGAGTAAAAATAAAAGAGCCAACCACAAACAAGTCTAAGTTCACTGTTTCAACCTGTCAGAAAGAAAGAGAAGGGTTAATAAGGATATGGCCACCACAACTCCACTGAACAGGTGAGGAGAATATGAAAAGACTAAATTAATACCAATAGATATAATATTCAAAAATAAGGGTAAGAATATTGATTAACTGGGGAAAATTCCCCAGAGGGAGGAAGAGAGTGTGGTATATGTGAGAATCCATCAGCCCTGCTACAAAGAGTAAACTTTCTTACAAGGAATCTTGATTTGAATTGATTTGGAGAATACAGCCCCTGTATGGATGAACAGGGTCTTTACAAGAGGTGTGGTGAAGTTGGGTTATTATCCATTTTCAGTCATGTGAATCCAAACTGTATCCGGTGGATCCAACCTGTAAAATTATTGAAAGGCTGTATTAATGAACCAAGCTGTATGCATGTTTCAGCAAGAAGATTTTCTGAAACTGATTTCTGATATACATACTGGATTTGCTGGTTTCATGAGTTTGAGTGGGTTTAAGGTTGAATACCCTTACCCCTGATAGTGGCTGTGACAATCCCAGAATCTTGTTGTTTTACTATAATTTCATTTACTTCTGGAAGCCAGAGGAGCAAACCCTATTGGCTGAATCACAGAAGGAACAAATAAAAACATATTGGCTGCTAAAACACAGAAGCATTAAAAATACTGACTGAATCACAGAATTTTTTTTGATTGTCTTTAAATTTTAACAAAGGAAGTCCCACCGCCAATCTTATAATCAAAATATTTAGAAGAAATTGTCCTACTGGTTAATATGATGTCAAATAACTCCATAAATAATTCATCATTGATCTCAGAGAACTATTACACCTGGGTTGAAATTATGCAATCAGAACTGAACAAGATTGGAGGATTAGATCTCCTATTTGAGACTGATTGTCAAAAAAGAAAAGCTAAATAGACTCTTAATAAAAAGGAATATAGCATAATAATTCAATGTCTCAATAAATATAATCTCTCCTTTTCCTTAAGCATTCTTGACCAAAAACAATAAAAAGAATAGACAAGTACTATGGAAGATCTGAAAACAGAAATATACTTTTAATTATATTTCAAGTAAGACTCTAGCCTTCACAAAGTTCAGTCAATTCAAATTCAATTCAAGCTTAGAATTAATTCAAGATATCAGAATAACAGTTAGTAAGATTAAATTGGTAGGATTCAAGTTAGAAGAGCCAGGATTAATTATTATGGTTTTAAGTACATCACCTCAAGAATTTGATTCATTTTTACACCTGTTGTCGCATGGCTTTCAAAATAAAGGTATGTATTTCAAACTCAAGATGTTGGAGCAAGATCATATACAGTTCAAATTGAATGAAGACAGTTGCAAGACCACAACTACATTATACAGCCAAAGAAACAAGAGGTATTGCAAAGCAAGGCCACATGGGAGAATACTGTTGGAAAAAGTATCCTGAAAAGAAGTCAAATAATTCTTTTGCTCAAGCTAAGAAAGAAGAGCCTTCAATAGCTTTTTTGTCTCCACTGTTCTAACAATGAGGGGGCGTGTTAGAGTATTCCACAAGTGCTTTCTGCTATTATTTGCACTCTTAATTTACATTACCTTTCTTTTTATTGAATGAGAGTAAAATAATTTTGTTGTGTGTTTATTGTATACAGTTTACTGAAAAGTACTTTACCCTTCAATCACTAAAGGGAGAGTAGTTTGTTGTAATCTAGATGATATGTCAAAAAATATAGAATTAAAATCAAAATAATAATATCTTCATCCACATCGTCATTGGCTCGTTCTCGTATACTCGACAAGGGTGAAGAGGCAGAGGGGGGATGAGTGATGAGGTTTTGAGATCCAGCTAATGAGTTTCAGCAAAGAAAAAAAATCCTAATTTGCATATGTAAAAATTGGAATCCCCCCCGTCTTGTGCTATCATTCTCCAGTTCGATATCACTTGAATCGGAGGACACGCTGAGCTCAACGTACCATTATTTTGACGGTATTGCGTGTGGATGAATGAATCAAAGAAATAAAATTTCAAGCTTAGCCTGCTTGAGCTTCTCGAAGAAAATGAACAATTGATGGAAGATGTTAGCCAAGTTCTAGAAGCCAGTGAGAATCAGCAGTAATATGTGAGGCGCTTCAAACAAAGAGCAGCCACACATTTAACTGCTATCTGCTAAACCGTGCAAAATACCTGATACCGCGAGGGAAAGCAGTTAAATTTTGTAGTGTATCGAATTGTACGCTTCATCACATTGCCAAGGAGACGTCGAGACAATGCCAAGCTTGGCCGGCCAGTTCTTTTGTAGTATAATAAGATCGAACATTTTGCGACATGCGGCCACTTCCATACTTCTTGTCAAACAAGTAACACTGCTTGTAGCAACTCATCGGTCCAAAGGAGTCTAGGGGTTCTTAAAATGGCAATGAAGTCCGTTGATTTTATCGCTTCATTCATTCTTAATGGCAATAAGCTTTGGCGCCCAAGTTAACCCAAGACCACTAACCAAGTAACACACGTATGATGTTTCTTTATACTTCTTGACTGTTTTTTCGGTTTCATCTCAGCAGGTTTTTGGTAGAGACTGTATGGATGCTGTGGGTCACCAATACTACCATCCCACTTTGAGATAAATGTGCGGCGGTTTAATTACTACTGATAAGTGGGCCATTTATTCAATTTGCTGGGGTCCGATCATTGGAGATTATCACTTTTTTATTGATTTAATAATATTTTTTGGAGAAGTCATTTTCCATCCTGCGCTTGTTATTGGTCACTTGACGTACCTATTCTCATGAAGAAGAAAATTCATCTATTCATGGTTCTTATGAGTTGAGTGAATTTGCTTGATTGGAAGATTTCTGTAGTCTCGCCGCTAATTGCTTCAGCTCTTTTCCATGTCTGATATTTTATTTCTTGAGAACAGCTCTTCATGCCGTGGAATCGCGTCGCGGAAGCATTGCAGACTCTATCGACAGCATAGATCTAGACCCTCCATCGAGACCACGCATCTCAAATTATGATCAGGATGCCCCTACGAGACCACTCGCCTCAAATTATAATCAAAACTTGGGCAGTGAGCCGTAAGTTTTTGATCAAGTTCTTTATTCTGACTCATGTCAACACGAATTTTGACGACTGCCTACAACTTATTTTGATCAGTGCGCTCAGCGTGTAAGTTTTTTGAGACTACTCAACACATGCCAAGATGTACGATCAAGTTATTGATTTGAGGGTTCATGCATCCGCTATTAAGCTGTAATAAACCATGCGACGCCAACGGAATCTGTGTTTGCGAGAAGCTTCCGCATTGTATTTGCCCTCCCTGATCCCGTATCCTTCGTCCGTCAAGTCTCATATTGTCGAGGTGGGGTATGAAGACCAAATGCAAGGGGGTTTCGGTTATCATAATCATTTTTGAAGGTTGTACTAGACACTTTCCGCCTCCATCTGTTGTTTTATCTTGGTCAATTTCCGTGAATTTGCGCTACTCAATGTACTGTCTTTTTTACTCGCTTCGAGTGGTATTTTTGTGGGCAACTTAGCCGCTTATTCTGCAAGGGTCGTATCAATACCCTTGAATTCTGACTTTGGAATGCTTCACAAAAGGGTGGGGTCATACTGTTGTCAACTCACCTTATTGGGTAACATATTTTGTAAACACATAGGGAAGTTTCGTTTGAATTGAAGACATTGCTACGTTTTTATCGAATTGATCTTTAAGGCTCAGCTCTGCAAAAATGGTGTCAATCAAGGATGAAGACTTGCTTTCTGGATTCAATCGTACTGAACTGTATTCTTACAAACTTCAGTGACGAATAACATTAGTACTGACCGACAAAGAAAAACAATTGGTCACAGAGGAAACTGCAAGACCGCGACTGATTGGAGTAACCTCCCAGTTGAAGTAAAAAAAATCACACGTTCACAATCCTTTCGCATGGGTCACATGCAAGACATCCATGTTAATATTTATGAACTTAAAGGTGGAATATATTAACATGCAAGTTATGTTTATAACAAATAAGAGTGAGAGTACCTTAAAGGTGGAATACGGAGATACAATAGTTATCTAGGCAAATCGAGTATAGTAGTAAAGTAGTAGCAATGATCTATTTAGAGCATTGCTGGGTCAGCGTTTCTTCACTTGTTAGTGAGTAAAATAAACCTCGTACCTATTTGTGGTTACAGCTTAATTAATAAGAATTAATGAAAGGAATGTGAAGATGCGATGATTCTAACAGCGTTGAGTGATAAAAAGATATAGAGAGAAATGATAAAGAAATTCAAGTAATAATGTTTGACAAAAGAAAGTAGTGAAGACAGGTCTCATGAGCCTTTTTGTAAGGTAGGTGTTGGTTCCCTTTTAAGGGCATCACTCCTGCTATTTGTGCACCACGGTTTTTATTCGAGGGCATTTTCTGGACAATGTCCGTGTTTTACTGGTCTGAGTAAGCGTCACTCAATTAGTACTCAGTTTTACTCAATTGTTTGTGCTTTTGCACTGGGTTTGAGAATAGGCTTACCTAACCCTCTTTGGGTCGATATTTCTACATCCCCCCTCACACCCAGTCGCAAAAGGCTCAATGCACTTAGCGAATTTTCCAGGGTGATCTTGTGTACCGATTTCGTTAAGAAATCTGCCAGCATCTGGTCGCTGGGAACGTATTAGGGGAGTTCAAGGCCAGGTTTCATGAGCCAGATTTTACAGCAACGCGAGCAGATTTTAACGTCCAAGCGCCCACCCCATGAGCTTGCTCATTGGTTGGCTCATGCCAGTTAAATTTAACAAATTTTAACAAAAATTTGTCAAAAAATTAAGTTTATGTATCTATGCACGAGCTGCATCTCACTATGCATAGCCAATACTTGTCATTTTAGGAGCTGTATTGATCATGGGGAGGGTGCGCTGCATTACGGGGATGAGCCAACTCGATGAACCATGCCATGAGCTACCACAAAAGGTGGCTCATGGCATGGTTCATCGAGTTAAATTTAAGTGATCGAGAATTCGAGCATGAGCCAAAAAAAACCCGCGCCTTGAACTCCCCTATTGTAGTTGTACCCAATTACTTTGTATGGCCTCTTTGATGAAGTGCAGTTGGATATCTATATGTTTCATGTGTTTATTGTTTATGTTGCAGTCACCATTGGCTGTCTTGATGCAGCTTTGATTATCTTTGAATATTAGGATGGGATTGGTAAACACAAACAAATTTGCTTCTTCGCACCATTGTCTGAACCATAAGAGCTCAGAGGTCAGGTCACATACAGCCTTGTACTCTGCTTCTGCTGTTGAGATGGAGATGGTCGGTTGTTTCCGTGTTTTCCACAGGATCAAACACTTGTGGAAACAGGCCAGGTAGCCTGTTGTTGAACGCCGTGTCTCCTTGCAATTTCCCCAATCAGTGTCGCTGAAGGCAGTGATGCCATTTCTCTCCTCTGAAGAGTAATGGAGTCCTCTGTTGATGGAACCCTTCAAGTATTTGAGCACATGCAAGAATGCTTGCCAATGCTTGATTCCTGGGCGGTCCAGGTATTGTGATAGGGCACTGACCGCAAAGGATAAGTTGGGCCTTGTTGCTGTGCTGAGGTAGTTAATGCTGCCTATAGCACTCCTGTCGTTTGCCTTAAGCTTACCAAAAGCCACTATTTCATCTTCTGTGGCGGGCATGAGGTATTCATTTGGCGTTAGTGGTGTCACCATTGCCTTGCACGAACCCATTCCATACTGTTCTAGAAGAGCTTCGGCAAAGTGTTGTTGGTTCAGGCTGATACCTTCCTCTGTCCGTTGTATTTTTACCCCTAGTATCAGATCTGCCTCTCCAATGTCTTTGATGTCGAATTCTCCACTTATTTCCGCCTTGAATATGCTTGTGTCCTGGCTAAAAATACCAATGTTGTCCACGTGCAAGTACAACCATACTGGGACTTTTCCGGCCCTGTAGAATACACACGGGTCTAGTGTACAGTCAGAGAATTTAACTAACCTCAGCCAATTCTTCAGTCGTTCGTACCAAGCCAATGGTGCTTGTCTCAAGCCATAGATTGCTTTGTTCAACCTGAGACAGAATCTTTGTTTATCCAATTCTAAGCCTTGAGGCACTGCAAGGTAAACTGTTTCTTTTAGTTGTGCATTGAGGAAAGCGCTTTTAATGTCAATCTGGTGGAATTGTAATTTGTTGACACTGGCAAAAGCAATTAGTGTCCGTAATGAGCTCAGGCGGCCAGTTGGTGCGTAGGTTTTATTGAAATCGATTCCCATGGCTTGTGTAAAGCCCTGGGCACACAGCCGGGCTTTATATTCAATGGGTTCATTCTGGTTTTTCTTTTTAATCTTGAACACCCAAGTTGTTCCTACCACGTCCCATACCTTGAGGTGATTCATATTTTCAAGTTCTTGGTTGATTGCTTCCTCCCAGAGCAAGCTGTCCTTGGATTTTAATGCACCTCGGTAATTTTGAGGTGCATCATCAACTGCGGTTAATAGAGCTATTGGTCTTCTTTTGTAGGGTAAAATGTTGAGGCTGTCTAGCTCTGTTGTTACAAGTGTTGGGTGTCGTGGACCAATAATTCTAAGACTTGGGGCTTGAGTTGTATGGGACGTTGTATCGTTATCCTCTTGTGCTGTCAGTTCAAGCGTTTGCGTTTCAGGCATTGGAGCTGAGCAACTCTCTTGAATGTTATTGTCGGGTAACGGTATATCGTCAAGTTCAACCGGATTGTTGTCTTCAAGCAATGGCTGATTGTCCAATTTGGTTTCAAAGGTAGAATTTTGGGAGCTTATCTGTGGTATGGAAGGAAAGACTCTCTCATTAAAAATGGCATGCCGGGTTACTACTACTTTTAGGTCCTGTAGTTGAAGGATACGATATGCAGTATTGTTGTTTTCGTAGCCAATAAAGATGCCTGGTTGTCCGTGTGGGTCCAGTTTCCACTTGATGTGTTGACTGAGTTTGTGAATGATTGCCCTGCAGCCAAAAGTTCTAAGCCTCAAAAGCCTTGGTGGATTTCTGCTCCATATAGCGTTTGGAGATTCCCAATCCCTCGAAGCTGTTGGCAAAAGGTTTGAAAGGAAGACTGCAGCGTTTACAGCGTCAGCCCAAAATGAAGCAGGAAGATGAGACATTGCTAGTAGGCAACGGGCTTTCTCAAGTATGGTGTGATTTGCTCGTTCTGCAAACGCATTGTGTTGTGGTGTTTCAGGAGGTGACATGATGTGCATGAATCTACACTCTTCTGAGAGTTTCTTGAAGTTGCTGTTGACAAACTCCCCTCCTCTGTCTGAGATGAGCTTCTTCAGTTTTCTATCTCGACTATTCTCCATCACAATCTTAGTTGCTCAAAATTGTTCGAAGACATCAGATTTCTTCTGTAAGAATTTGACGCTTTTGAAAGACGATTCTTGGTAAACTATGGTGAGTAAGTATTGTTTTCCAGACATTGATGGTGGATTGATGGGTCCCACCACGTCCATGTGTACACAGTGTAAGGTAAGTAGATCTGGTTCAAAATGGCTTTGGAAGGGCAGCTTGTGTGATTTGTTTGTTTCACAAACAAGGCAGGTGTCTTGCAGAGTAGGCAGCCCAAGGTGTTTGAGTGTGGGTGCTCTGGGGTGTCCCAGTCTCTTGTGCCAGGGATCATTAATTTCGTTTGTGATTAGTGCTTTAGGGATAGTGTAGTTGATTACCATTAATTTTCCTATTATACTTCCATGCATGAATTCCTTATCATTTGCGCTGAGGCTGAAAGCATTGTTGGTGCTATTTACAGTTAACTGTCTTTTGAATAATTCCAGGAGGCTGATTAAATTGCACTTCAGTTTAGGTACGTATAGGCATTCTTTGAGTAGTAGTGTGTTGTTGTGGTTCAGGATTTTCACCGTACCTATTCCTAAGGCAGTCAGATTGCTATTTTCATCTCCTGGTGATCTTGGGTGTGGTTACAAATGGTTTCAGAAAGTTAAAAATGTGGTGGGTGGCCCCACAGTCCAATATAAGCTGATCTTCCTTCGGCTCTTGAGGTTCTGAGGTTGTGATAAGGGCTTGAGCAATGGTGAGATGGGCATTGGAGTCAAAGTGTTGTCGTTTCTTTTCTTTCCTTGCGGGTCTTAGATGTGGATTTTCTGACCAACAGTCCTCCTTTCTATGTGTGGTACATTTGATGTTATGTTTGCCTTTGGTGCAGTAATACACTATTTTGTGGAATTCTTCTACGTTAGATAATAAAGCGGTTGGGGGAACAGTTTGACCCTTCATTTCACCAATGTGAAGGTGGGCTAGATCTTGGACGCGTGTAAGTATTTGTTTGGGTTTTTCAATTATGTCTTTGTTTAAGGTTAGATTTTCGACAAATTGGTGAAGGCTTTGATCTCCTCCTAGCTTTCCAAGTAAGGAGTATGAGAGTAGTTCTGCAGGTACTGTGATACTTACTGCGCTTAATTCCATCAGCAATTTCCTACATGTATCAATATAATTTTGCAGATTTTCATTGTATAAACTTAATTGACAGTCCATCCATACACGGCCTCTATTCACTGCTCTTTTTGAGGCATATTGGTCTTCAATCTTGGCCCATAGTAGGTTTGCTTTTTCAATAGTTGTAGTGTTCACTACTTCTTGAAACACTCTTTCTGTGAGCCTGGTTGTGATCAAGTTTATTTCTTCATAGCTTGCTTTTGACCATTTGGTGGTTGCAGTCACTGAGATGTCTGCAGGAGGGGATTTCTCGCATACGTCTATGAGGTCTCTGGATTGGAGATGAATCTTCATGCACATGTGCCAATGGCTGTAGTTGGTGCTGTCAAGCAGTGGGATGTTGATGATATCCTTTGTGTCAGTTAATCTGTTGGTCATAGTTACTTGCAGACCACCTTTTTTCTTTTTCTAGAGCGTCTGAGACTGTAAATCTTTTAATATTTATGAGCTTAAAGGTGGAATATGTTAACATGCAAGTTATGTTTATAACAAATAAGAGTGAGAGTACCTTAAAGGTGGAATACGGAGATACAATAGTTATCTAGGCAAATCGAGTATAGTAGTAAGGTAGTAGAAATGATCTATTTAGAGCATTGCTGGGTCAGCGTTTATTCACTTGTTAGTGAGTAAAATAAGCCTTGTACCTATTTGTGGCTACAGCTTAATTAATAAGAATTAATGAAAGGAATGTGAAGATGCGATGATTCTAACAGCGTTGAGTGATAAAAAGATATAGAGAGAAATGATAAAGAAATTCAAGTAATAATGTTTGACAAAAGAAAGTAGTGAAGACAGGTCTCATGAGCCTTTTTGTAAGGTAGGTGTTGGTTCCCTTTTAAGGGCATCACTCCTGCTATTTGTGCACCACGGTTTTTATTCGAGGGCATTTTCTGGACAATGTCCGTGTTTTACTGGTCTGAGTAAGTGTCACTCAATTAGTACTCAGTTTTACTCAATTGTTTGTGCTTTTGCACTGGGTTTGAGAATAGGCTTACCTAACCCTCTTTGGGTCAATATATCTTGTAAGGTTTGACTATGAAACAATAAGTAAAAATTACTAATTTATTACTTATTGTACTCTGAATGTCCTTATGAATTGAATGAATAAGATTAAAAATATAATAATAATAAATAATTATTATTATTATGGCGTAAAATAATTATATTATCAAATAAATATAATAATATAATTTATATTATGAAAATATAATATAATAAGTAAATATATTAATATAAAATAATTAATATATTAAAAAGCTCTTGATTATTGTTACCAACAAATAATAAAGGCGTAAATAATTGTTTTTTATTAATAAAAAACAATTAATAACAATAATATTACTAATATTAAAGTTATGAATTAATATAAATACTATTTATATTAATTAAAGAATTATTAAGAGAGTAATAATAGAGAAAATATTATAATAAGAGAAAATAACCTACTTTTAACACTTAATATAATAATTTTGAAGTATTTTACGCCAAAAAAATATAAATACAACTTTTTCAAATTGTATTTACAATAAAAATAAAGAAAATTTCAAATTATTCTGGATTTTTACGTGGAAATGAGTTTTTAGAGAGATTTTTAACAAAAACAATTAAATAAATGATTTAATCACGTCAAAATAGATGATTATAGAAAGGTGGTCTTTGGTCTTTAATAATATAATGCTTTTATATATAAAGAATAAAGAAATTACCTTTGATTTAATTGATTTAATGTTTTTGATGCGTCTGAGGGGAAAATAGAGTAAAAAAGAGCTCTATTTATAGTAAATACCTCCCTCCTAGGGTCCAACAGGCTTCTAGTAGACGTGTACTGATCATATCCACTGGAATTGATCAATATTTTAAGGTTTGAGGGTGATTACATCATGATCAAACCATATTACATCATTATTACACCATTATTTAGAGTTATCACTATAACTCTAAGTTTGATGACATCAGAGGCTTGGCAGAACCCCAAATTTCGTGGATTTTATTAGTTTTAATCATAAACTAATAGTATTCACCAATTCTATCACTCTTATGACTGTTAAACTTAATTTAAGGTTACAGTAGGTGATCATAACTGCTCAGTTTAAGCTCAAACTTTGATCTTTAATAACTTTTGATATTTACACGCTACAGCAATTCAGAGAGTGAATTCTGATAGCCTGGCATAACCTTATTATGCTCCCAAGAGCTTTTCATTACATCATCAAAACTCTAATTTTGATGATTTTTCTTGTAACTCATCTTTTCTGTTGAAATTCAATATTTTAAACTTCAAACCTTGATTTCAGGGGGTTATACCCTGAATTTAATAATAAAAATTACATCATTCTTCAGGAATGAGCTAGTAGAATCCAACTGTATACTTTGTTTTTAAGTTTGGACCACTTTCACAACAAAGTGGTCAACAGCTCTGTTGATTTTTATCAATATTTCATCATAGGTTTTAACCTTGTTTATAATTTGTAAAATAAAGTTCATATCTGTGTTCTTACAGTAATTACGTGGTAACTTTATTTTTGGTTCATCATTCTATCATGTATAGTTTAGAAGATATTAGCTATGATCCTTGAATATATGTGTTGACCAAAAAAGTGCATATATTCAGGATAATTCCTCAAGTATTGATTTTGGAAATTAGCTTATTAATTGTTTTATGTGTGGATTTTCGTGGGAAATCCACCGGTACAATTTATTTCACATGTTGTTTCATTAGTTTCTGAGATAAATAAGGTTTTCTGGTTTTTATAAGGTATTATACCTTATAATTCATTAAATATTGACTTTACAGATATGCCATAAAAATGGTATATGTGTATTTTTCCATGAGGAATACAATTTTATAATTTATTTTACATGTTGATTCATTGGTTTTTAAGTTAAACCAATTTTTGTACCAATTTATGGTATTTTTTGTATATTTAAGTAATTATTTTTAATGTATAATTATTCTAAGTAATTTTAGTATAATTATATTAAAGGTATAATTATTCTTAATTTTTTTTGTGACCTTATTGGGTATGTGGTCATATCTCAAAGGCTCACATTCCCTACCACCAAAAAAGATTGTACCACAATCTGATAAGTATGATTAGGGTATCATCCACTGTCCTACCTCTTCAATAGACTTTGTTAGTCTTGAAGCTCAATAATGCTTAACTTTTTTATTTTTCAGGTTTTCTTTCATTTCTGAACCTTCTTAGTAGTTTATCAGCATTTGTTATATCTTTCTCAAGTAGCCATTCATCTTCTTGAGTTGAATTTATATACCTTACAACGTATTCCCTTTCTTTTTTGTTTCTTGTCCTTCTTTCTTTAAGGACTTTTACTATTTTCTTTTCCTCTCCTTCTTCCAAGGGGGGAACCTCAAGTGGGGGTTTATTTATTAGTGGAAATAACTCCTTGTCACTTGAACTGTAAGGTTTTATCAGACTTACAGGGAAAGTTGGGTGTTTGTTCATTGGTTCACCTGTGAGTTCTAATTGCACAGCGTTGGGTCCATGAAGTGCTTTTATCATAAATGGTCCTGCAAAGGAATCTTTCAATTTCTTTGGGCCTTTTATGTTATTAAAATTAAGGGTTGATACTAAAACCAAGTCTCCTATTTTGAAATCAGGTGGCTTATGACTTTTATCCCATCTTTCTTTTGCATATTTAAAAGAGTCTTGCATGCATCTGTTTGCATGGTGTCTTGCTTTGTCAAGCATTATCTTGAAACTGCTTGCTGTTGGATGTATATCCACTAAGTCCTTTTTGAGGGTATCATAAGGAAGTCTTGGATTCCAACCTTTCTCTAGCATTGCTGGTGTTTTGCCAGTAGAAGAATGGATTGATGTCTTATATGCCAGTTCAAGTGCTGGTATTAGTGTACACCAATCATGGGTAAAACCATCAGAATCTTTGAATTCTAGCCCATAAGCACAGAATCTTCTGATCATATCCTCTAGGGTCTGTATCATTCTTTCTGCTAAACCATCAGTTTGAGGATGATAAGCTGTTGAGAATGATAACTTTGTTCCAAACAGGTTATGGAGATTTGTCCATAATGCTGAAGTGAACTTTGGGTCTCTGTCACTTATAATATTTTGGAATAAGCCTGTGTGGCTAATGACTTTATTCCATATCATTATGGCTGTATCCATAGCTGTGTCATCTTTATGACATGGTAAGAACATGGGAGTTTTACTGCACCTGTCAACTAACACTAGGAATGCATTATAACTCCTGTCTCCTCCTGGAGGTAAGGCTGTTACCCAATCCATATGAACTATTTCCCATGGGGATTTTGGTTCTTGGATTTGGATCATCATTCCAAATTTCTTTCCTGTGGCTCTGTTGGCTTTTTGACATCTGTCACAGGTTTGGCAGTACTCTGCAACATCTTTCTTCCAATTTGGCCACCAAGAGCAGGTTTTCACCCTCTCTAGTGTCCTATCTTCTGAGAGATGCCCAGATGCAACACTATCATGACACTCATGTAAAATAGTGTTTATTAGTGTTCTGTCTGTTAAGGCCATAACACATGTGTGTTTTGTTCTATGGTAAAGGATTCCATCAAGGAGGTGGAATCTTCCTTCATCATATGCCTTTTTCCATATTTCATCTAGTTTTGATGAAAGTGATGGATATTTGCAGTCTTTCATTAGAAGTTGGCTTAAGATATGGCAATTTTTGTCTGTCTTATAGCTTTCTTTAACTTGGTTAAAGAATTCTGTGCCAATTTCTGTAACACATATTCCTTCTATATGGTGCTCTTCTTGTGGTACCCATGCTGGATTTTCAGGGGTATTTGCTAGAGCCCATCTGCTGAGTCCATCTGCATTTTTGTGAATATTTCCAGATTTATGAACAATAGTCATGTTTCCTCTATATTCCTGGATAGCAATTTGCCATCTCAGCATATGTCTATTTGGAGTCTTCATATTTAATAGTGATTTAACAGCATTACAGTCTGTGATTACATCAAATACTGTGCCATCCAAATAATAATGCAGTTTTTCTAAAGCCCACACTAGGCATAAGCATTCCATTTGGCTTGCTCCATACCTTGCTTCTGTTGGCTTTATTTGCCTTGAAATGAAACAAATTGGTCCTTCCACTGGTTTATCAGTGATAATTTGTGTTTGGTGAAGTGCAGCACCTAGTCCTTCTCCACAAGCATCAATGTACAGTTTGAAGGGTAGTTTCCAATCTGGCATTAGAAGAAATGGGGCATTTGTTAAGGAATTTTTCAATTCTTCATATGCCTTGACTCTTTCTTCTGTCATCTCATAGACTGTTTGTTGGTCACATAGCTTATACAAGGATTTAGCAATTTTTGCAAAGTCCTTTATATGCTGTCTATAGTAACCAGCAAATCCTAGAAATGATTGCATTTCTTTTTTGGTTTGAGGCATTGGTTTAAGTAGTACTGCTGCTACTTTATTTTTGTCTATGCCTAGACTTAGTCCAGATACTACATGTCCTAGTGCTTTTAATTCACTATATGCAAAATGACACTTTTTCAAGGAAATTTTCATATTCACTTGGACTATTTTTTGTAGTACCCTTTCTAGTCTTGTAAGGTGATTTTCCCAAGTTTCTGAGCAAACTATAATATCATCAATATAGATAATTAACCATCCTTCTGATAATTCTTCAGGAAATATGGTATTCATCATTCTTTGATAATGGGAAGGTGCATTTTTTATCCCAAATGGCATTCTTAAGTATTCAAAAATTCCACAATGGACTATTATTCTTAGTAGTTTCTTGGCATTGTCTGTTAAGACATTTTGATGAAAACCCTTAAGAGCATCCATAGCTGTGATGAACTTAGCTTGTGACAATTGGGTCAATGTCTCATGGATTCTGGGTATTGGATATCTGTCTGGAATGGTATAGGTATTCAGGGCTCTGAAGTCTCCTACCATCCTTGATTTTCCATTATGCCAAGTTATAATGACAGGTGTAGTAACTTCTACTTGTTCATTATGTCCAACCTTTCTTAATACTCCAAGGTCCATTAATTCTTTAATGTGCACCTCTAAGGCTTCTCTAGCCCTTGGGCTGGCTGGATAAGCAGGTCTTCTTAATAAAGGTGGGTAAGGTTTTTCTACATTAAGAATTATATCCACTTCATGTCCAATTATGGCACCTAGTGGCTCTTTGTCAGTTGCAAAGGCATTTTTATACTTAAATAAGAGGTCAATCAATTTTTCTTTCATTTTTTCTGTTAATTCTTGATTGAATTCTGCCTCTTTAAGTTGTTCAGATATAAAAAGTTCCTTTTCTGGAATTTTTTCTTCCTTCTTAATAACTGTGATTTGTTTTTTGTTATTTAAGAAACCAAATTTTTGTCTTTTGTTATCTCCTATGGTAAAATATCTATCTTTTTGGTTGGAAATATCTATACCATAGATTGATAAGTAGTCATTCCCAAGTATGAAATGATTACTAGTACAGTTGTCCATAACTACAAACTCTACTTTAATTATGACACATTGTGAGGGATGAGGAAAAATTAGTGTTAAATCAATTATTCCAAGGGGCTTCATGCTCTCACTTGCACTACTAAATTTGACACCTTGTATTGGCATAAGTTTTTCTTGCCAGTTTGGGACAATGGTTTTTAAATAACTTTTGCCAACACAAGTGCAATATGCTCCTGTATCCAAGTTAACTTTTCCTTCTTGGTTATCAACCATAACAATACTTATACTTGATTTTCCAGCTGTATATCCCATTCCTCTTGCAGGTTTGGTTCTATACATTTTGGCATCTTGTATGTTTTTCAGGTTTGTGTCAGATGTTCCAACTTGTGGCAAGTTTGAATTAACATCCAGTACTTCATAAATTATATCAATATTATTAATTTGTGCATTAATTATATCGATTTCATCACTTTCAGAGCTTTCTGACTCTTCTGTCTCTTTTTCAGAGTCAGATTCCTCTTCTTTGTCATTGTGGCTTTCTGTTTCCACAATTTCATTAATCTTTGCTTTTTTAAGGCAATTATTGGCTAAGTGTCCAATACCTCCACATTTATGGCATTTTCTTTGCTCATTATTGTTGGATGTATTGGGCTTAAAGGATTCTTTTGATTTATCTTTTTTGATAAATGGTTTATTTGGGCTTTTAATGTCCAATTTTTTCCAAGTCCTGCCAATTTTTGTTCTTGTCACTATATCTTCTAATGCATTTATATACTCTTCTGTGGAGCATGGTTCTATACACCTGCTTCTTAGGGCATGTTCTAGTTCCCCTCCACATTTTTTAAGTATTTTCATGTGCACCATCTTTTGTGACATTTCTGGGTACAGTGCATTAAGTCTTTCAACTTGTTTTAAGAACCAAGTTAAAGGTTTGTCTTTCTCTGGATCAAAGAAAGAGTTTTCAAATGCATTTTCTATTTTATACCTCCAGGCATCATTTGCCCACTTGGTGATTATTTCTTGTTTCCACCAAGACCAGGTATTTTTACCATTTGTTTGTCTTATGCCATAATACCATCTTTTTGCAGATTTCTCAAACAATGAATGTAATCTTGCAGTGATTAATTCATCTGGTATGGCATAGTCTTCTTGTAACATGTCAATTGTTCTAATAAATGACATGTGGTCATATTCACCTTCTCCTGTGAATGTTGGCCATTCTTTTAATTGAGGTGCTTCCTCATGTGGTGGGTGGCCCCACAGTCCAATATAAGTTGATCTTCCTTCGGCTCTTGAGGTTCTGAGGTTGTGATAAGGGCTTGAGCAATGGTGAGATGGGTATTGGAGTCAAAGTGTTGTTGTTTCTTTTCTTTCCTTGCGGGTCTTAGATGTGGATTTTCTGACCAACAGTCCTCCTTTCTATGTGTGGTACATTTGATGTTATGTTTGCCTTTGGTGCAGTAATACACTATTTTGTGGAATTCTTCTACGTTAGATAATAAAGCGGTTGGGGGAACAGTTTGACCCTTCATTTCACCAATGTGAAGGTGGGCTAGATCTTGGAGGCGTGTAAGTATTTGTTTGGGTTTTTCAATTATGTCTTTGTTTAAGGTTAGATTTTCGACAAATTGGTGAAGGCTTTGATCTCCTCCTAGCTTTCCAAGTAAGGAGTATGAGAGTAGTTCTGCAGGTACTGTGATACTTACTGCGCTTAATTCCATCAGCAATTTCCTACATGTATCAATATAATTTTGCAGATTTTCATTGTATAAACTTAATTTCCAGTCCATCCATACACGGCCTCTATTCACTGCTCTTTTTGAGGCATATTGGTCTTCAATCTTGGCCCATAGTAGGTTTGCTTTTTCAATAGTTGTAGTGTTCACTACTTCTTGAAACACTCTTTCTGTGAGCCTGGTTGTGATCAAGTTTATTTCTTCATAGCTTGCTTTTGACCATTTGGTGGTTGCAGTCACTGAGATGTCTGCAGGAGGGGATTTCTCGCATACGTCTATGAGGTCTCTGGATTGGAGATGAATCTTCATGCACATGTGCCAATGGCTGTAGTTGGTGCTGTCAAGCAGTGGGATGTTGATGATATCCTTTGTGTCAGTTAATCTGTTGGTCATAGTTACTTGCAGACCACCTTTTTTCTTTTTCTAGAGCGTCTGAGACTGTAAATCTTTTAATATTTATGAGCTTAAAGGTGGAATATGTTAACATGCAAGTTATGTTTATAACAAATAAGAGTGAGAGTACCTTAAAGGTGGAATACGGAGATACAATAGTTATCTAGGCAAATCGAGTATAGTAGTAAGGTAGTAGAAATGATCTATTTAGAGCATTGCTGGGTCAGCGTTCATTCACTTGTTAGTGAGTAAAATAAGCCTTGTACCTATTTGTGGCTACAGCTTAATTAATAAGAATTAATGAAAGGAATGTGAAGATGCGATGATTCTAACAGCGTTGAGTGATAAAAAGATATAGAGAGAAATGATAAAGAAATTCAAGTAATAATGTTTGACAAAAGAAAGTAGTGAAGACAGGTCTCATGAGCCTTTTTGTAAGGTAGGTGTTGGTTCCCTTTTAAGGGCATCACTCCTGCTATTTGTGCACCACGGTTTTTATTCGAGGGCATTTTCTGGACAATGTCTGTGTTTTACTGGTCTGAGTAAGCGTCACTCAATTAGTACTCAGTTTTACTCAATTGTTTGTGCTTTTGCACTGGGTTTGAGAATAGGCTTACCTAACCCTCTTTGGGTCAATATATCTACAATCCAATGGTCAGATTGGGCTGTATTGAAAACTCACTATAATTTTGTGATGTAGCAACCCCCCAGTAGTTTTCCCAAAAGAAATTTAACGTTGGGTGTGATTTGTGTTAATTGTAAAATTTCAGATAACTCAAGGTTTTTATTAATACAAAAGAAACAAAAAATATTGAAATAATATGACATATGTACCTAAAGGTGCACAACTACAATTATCTATTTAATATGCTAGGTACAACTATTAATTTGTTCTTTCTTGAGAACTATAAGACTAATCATTAGTAAAAGTAGATAGTTTTACAGAAGCGCTGCACTAACCTATCAGTGCTTTATAAACACAAATATAAATAAATAAAATATATATTCTTTCAAATAAATTCAACAGTTTACACTAGATGAATAGATTAGCATAAAGTTTGAATTGAGCATATAGTTGAGCCAAAAAAACAAACCACTTATTGAACACCAAAGTGTAAGTACTGTATCAAGCTTCCAACTTCTAATGTGAGTTTTTAAGAAAGTAAAATAAATAAAATAACAAGGATAAGGATGAGATTGTCTGCTTTCTAAGTACAGGAAATCTCATCACTTATATAGTAAATTCTGCAACTTAAACACGTGGGGACATCTAAGTATTCTGCAATCTTAATTCCTCGCAATGTTATCGTAATGATGAGAACATTTATGCCCGCAGGTCCCGTTAGCTCACGAATTGGGACACTTTTTCTTTGACATTAATTATATCTAATTTACGTTGTCACTAGAAATCCTTGTTGTCATGTAGTTACTTTATTAAGCTTAATTACTTAGAACATATAACTATAGATGATCAATGCACTGATCGCTTAAGACCACAGCGCTATGTATATTGTAATTACTATTTAAAGCTAGTTGAAAACATGTGTAGCTGCCCCTCATCCAGCTACTCATATTTTCTAATCTTCTCATTACTGTTTTCCTGACCTTTACGTCGTTTCAGCATCTCTCAGGTATGCTCTCATTTTGCAATCCAGCTACTCATATTTTCTAATCTTCTCATTACTGTTTTCCTGACCTTTATGTTGTTTGAGCATCTTTCAGGTTATGGGCCCAGCACTCCAATAAAACAGCTCGAGAACTGGATCAGTCAATTAAAAATTTAATCCATTTGTTTCAAAGACTTAAAATATCAGATTCTACCTCTAGGTCATTCTGCAACATGAATGATTCACCAAAATCCTATACCACTCTCTCGGAGATCAAAAATCTTGAAAAACTAAACTCCTCGAACTTTATCTCCTGGAAAAGGAGTATTGTAGCCTCATTGGGGATGAGGAACCTAGAACATCTCCTTAACCCGGGTAAACCTGACAATGAGGATCTGAAACATAAACAAATTGTTTTTTACTTCATTGTTGGACATCTTGATGCTGAAAATTGCGATAAATTTATATCCGAATACAGCAAAGATCCTTCTAAGTTGTGGTGTTCCATAAAGGAACATTATTCCTCTACTTCCGCTGAAAATGTTGCCTCTCATCTTGGTAAACCTTTTAGCATAAAATTCCCTTCTTCTTCCTCAGGGCTTTCTGAGTCTAGCTCCTTATTTCGCTCTACTTTAAAACTTCTTTTCTCTCTCTCTCCAAACCTATTCACTGGTGATGTCATGCCTCAAGTACTAGCCTTCTATGTGCTTCAAATGCTTCCTGAATCCTGCAGACATGTGTCTACCGCTGTATTTCATCCAATCAAATTTTCCACTAAAATACCAGCTGTTGAAAAAGTCTTCAAAGAAGTAGAATTAGACATTCTTTGAAGAGCTAGGCATGGCTCTAAAAGCCACTACAAAACCAAAAAGACAGCTATGTCAGAAAGGAAAGCACAATCCACTTGCTCCACACTCTGAGTCCAATTGCTTTCAGTTGTTTCCGCAGAAGCATGATGCCTATCACAAACACCAATTTAATCATGAAGTTACCTCTGCTTTGGCTGTCTGTAATCATGTGTCTCTTTTATTGAACTCTCCTGTTTTGGAAAGCGGCTTCTCAAATTCCATTGCGCCAGATGAATCCCTTTTTCTAAACACAAAGTCAACCACCAAGTCCTTGTATGCGGCCAATGGAACCACGATGCATGTAGCAGCAGAAGGAACCCTTCAACTTGCAACTTCTCTTGGAAGGCTGTCTCTCCCCAATGCCTTGGTTGTCCCCTTGGCATCTTCTGTCTTAATTCCACTTGGTTCTTTCCTAAATAATGGTGCAACCCTCAAAGGTCACAAAGGAGGGGAAAACCCATTTGACAAGAACAATCATCTAATCCTCACTACTTGAATTGTAAACAATGTGCTACTAATCAACACTCCTTCTGTTACAAGGGATTGTGTTTCTATCAGGCCTGACCCTCTAATGATTCACAAGCGGCTTTGTCATCCCAACAACTTTGTTGCTTCTCAAATCTTTCTGAATGTTGACTTTTCTGATGTTAACTGTATTTCTTCCTCACTGTCGAAGTCTCATCCACTACCATCCTCTGGGTCCTTTCCAACTCCCTCCAACTGTCTGGAGATTATTCATATGGACATTTGTGGGCCAATTCCTCCAATATCTCGTGGAGGAAACAAATATGTCTTTCAACTCATTGATGGATACAGTTGCATGCGCTTCATCTATCTTCTCAAATCAAAGTCTGAAAGCTTTGGCAAATTTGTCAAATTTCAGAGACTTGCTGAAAATCAGACTGGCAAACAGATTAAGACTGTGATTTCCAACAACGGCAGTGAGTTTGTCAATTCCAAGTTTCAGGAACTATTCTCAAGGAGAGGAATAATTCATCAACCAAAAGCTCCCTACACTCGCCAGAAAAATCCAATATCGGAATGTGGAAATTGCACTCTGTTTGAGAAAGTCAGGGTAATGCTCCACGACTATCAGGTCCCCTCAGAATGGTGGGGAGAAGCATGTGCCATGGCCACGTTTATCCTCAACAGAACACCCTCTTCTATGATTTCTTTTCAAACACCCATCAGTAGGTGGAACTCCCTGGCAACTGATCTTTCTAATCTGCACCCTTTTGGATGCTTGGCTGTCATGCACATTCCAAAGGAAAGGCAAACCAGAAAAGTTAATCCAACCGGGGTGCTCTGCATGCTAGTTGGTCTCACCGAACCCCATCACAACTATCGCTTCTTCAACCCCTTGACTAACAAAATTCATGTGTTTCACGACTGAACCTTTCTGGATGGTGAGGCATTCTGGCCTAATTTTGTTTCTTCTTCCCCTTCTGTCTCTGCTCCTCCAAATTTCTATTTTCTCTCCAGTGCTGAGGCTCCTCCAAACTGTGCCTCAAATTCTCTTGTAGCCGCTCCTGCTCTTGAGTCTTCTGAGAGTGCCACCATTCCTGGTGGCTCTGAGATTACTCCAGTTGTCTATCTGGCCTGTGACAAGTTTGCTGCTCCTGTTTTCTCTCATGTACCTTCTTCCTTTTCCCCTATCTTGCCGGCGGATGGCTTCCAGCCTGGTCAAGAAGCTGATTTGGAAGAGCTAGAAGTGGCGAGGCTAATAGTCTTCCAAAGGGATGGACATATGATGTTGTCCCTGTGATTCCACCTTTGAATATCTCCAGAGAAATATCCAAAGAGAATGTTGTCAGTGGGAAACGTGCCAAAAACCCCCAGTTTGCTTTTCTGGTGTTGTCATCAACAATGCTCCTTGTTTGTACTGTGATGCGCTTCAGTTGGATTCCACCAAAAAGTGGGATGTTGCCATTCAGAATGAAATTGCAAGCCTGGAGCATCATGGTGTCCTGGAGGAGGTCCCCTATGATGGCTTGTTCCGTTTACTCGACACCGTCTGGGTTTTTTGTGAAAAGACAGACTTGAGTGGAAATCCTGTAGAGGCCAAGGCCTGGCTATGTGTCAAAGGTTTTCTTCAGGTGGAAAATCTTGATTTCCATGAAAATTTTTCTCCAACTGGGCAATTATCAACCCTCCATTTTCTTCTGGGTTACTGTGCAGCAAAGGATCTCTATTTCCACCAAATGGAAGTCAAGACTGCCTTTCTTCATGGTGATCTGGATGAGGACTTGCGTATTTGTATTCCAGAAGGTTACACTTCCTTGCTCAAGGGAGATGTATGCCTCAGGCTGAAAAAATTGCTATATGGCCTCAGGCAAAGTCCTAGAAACTGGTATCTTTGCATAAAGAGGTTCTTTGAGGACCCTGGGTTTTTTTCCACGGCCGCTGACCCTTGTCTTTTTATACGTAATGGTGAGGATCCCTTCTTTGTGTTTCTTCATGTTGATGACCTGGTCATTGGTGGAGGAATATTCAGACGTTTCAATCAGAAATATCCCTGGCGTTTGACATGAAGGACTTGGGAGAACTTCAATATTTACTAGGGATGACAGTAAAAAGAGACAGGGAAAAGCGTAGTCTGTTTCTCTCTCAAGAACTGTACATCAATAACCTACTGGCTACTTTTGGAATGCAGGCCTGCAGGCCGGTGTCAACTCTGCAGGTGCCTGGATCCAGGCTTCTTCCCAGAGCAAACACCAATGCCCCTGCAGCCTCAATCAATTATCAGCGTGCCATTGGTCTTCTCAATTATCTTGTCACCTGCACCAGGCCGGATCTTGCCTACTCTGCCTCTTGTCTTGCTCAATTTCTCAACAATCCTAGCAGTGAGAATGAAACCTCTTTCAAACATGTGTTACCCTATTTGAGTGGCACTCAAACTTGGGGAATTACCCTTGAGAAGTTAGGCCACAACTCTGTAATTACCGCATACTGTGATTCCGACTGGGGATCAAACTTTGATTCTCGGTTCTTTTCAGCCAGTTGTCTCTTCTTTTATGGCCTGGTGGGGTGGAAAACTTCCAAACAGGATGTTGTCTCTCTCTCCTCAACTGAAGCAGAGTATAGATCAATCTCCAATTTCTGTCAATACGTATGCTGGCTCTTGGAGCTGGTTTCCCATTTTGGCTTGAATGTGAAGGCCAAACTACTGTGTGACAACCAAGGAACAATTGCGCTCCTCAAGGACCTATTATATCAGCATTGAACTCAACATATCAAGCTTTGTCTCCACTGGTGCCGGCAGCTACTTAATGAAGGGAATATCAGTGTGGGGTATGTGGCTGACGTTCTCACCAAAAACCTTTCTTGTGTCTTGCACCAGGCTCACTGCACAGCCCTGTTTATCCTGTAGTTGCAAATCTCGAGCATGGGAGGGTGTTAATTATATCTAATTTACGGTGTCATTAGAAATCCTTGATGTCATGTAGTTACTTTTATTAAACTTAATTACTTAGAACATATCACTATAGATGATCAATGCACTGATCGCTTAAGACCATGGTGCTATCTACGTTGTAATTACTATTTAAAGCTAGTTGAAAACATGTGTAGCTGCCCCTCATCCAGCTACTCATATTTTCTAATCTTCTCATTACTGTTTTCCTGACCTTTACGTCGTTTGAGCATCTTTCAGGTGTGCTCTCATTTTGCAATCCAGCTACTCATATTTTCTAATCTTCTAATTGCTTTTTTCCTGACCTTTACGTTGTTTGAGCATCTTTCAATATGTATGACTAATGGAGGCCATTACAGTAGTGCAATGGTTTAAGGTGGATATTTTGTCCATGGTTCCAACAGGTTAAAACCTGCTTGCTGTCTGACTGGGTTTTTCCTGCAGAAGATATAGTTGGAGCTGTTTATTGTGATTGATACTCTAGTAAAAGTAGTAGCAGTAATATTAGTAAACAGAAAAAAAAGTACTACTCCACAATAATTGTGAGCTTGTGTGGTGTTCACCTAAATAATGAATTGAGTCATGTTCTAAACAAGAGCACTATTCAAGATTAATTCTTCTAACATGTTTCTATAATGCAGATAATTAAACAGCCAATGCCTATTATCACAGAAATATAACACCATTATTTTTCTTGTTCTCCTTATAACCTCATAAGATGAGTATATGTATATAGAAGTAAAAATGGAGATAATGGAAAGATGATAATAAATGATAAATGATAAGAAAAAATTATACTCAAAAATGATTTATATACAACAACTGTTTTTCAACTCTATTTATTTCAATTTCAGTGTTCATTGAGCAGAAGGTTATCCATGTTTATTCATGTCATAGCATTGATGGTATGACTCCCAATCGGGTCCCTTAACTGTTCCTGGATGGGCCTCCACATATGCATTTTTGAATAAGGAGTGATGATTCCTATTTTAAGACCCCCCCAGTATTTGGTTCCAGATGCCTTCTCCCAAAATGTGGTTGCCATCATGATTCGAAGTAAGTCCAACATCATTAGTGAAACTGGCAGCAGCTGAATCAGTCTCAAATTCAAAATTCTTGCATAAAAGTTCCTCTCCTGAGTGAAAGCCCAGTCCCCTCCTATCAAAGCTTCAATCTCTCACCACAGTGTAGTGTGTCACAACATAAAACTGTAAGATTTGACTATGAAGCAAATCAACAATTTGATTTATAACTTAATTATTGTATTATGTCTGTTGTTATTTTTTAAATAAAACACTTTGATAATATTGATGAATAATATAGTAATAATAAGAATTTCATAACAATAAAACTACAATTAATATAGGCTCGTATAGGATAAGAAATATAAATGTTAACTAATAATAATATTACAAATATTTATTATTATGAATTGTAATCATTTTTTATTACCAATAGAACAATAAAGATGGTGAATCTATTCAACTAGGCGTTATTCTATGCTGAAATTTCTATTTATAACAAAGAAGAATGATATTATTGAAATATGTAAAAAAATGTAAACTGATATAATCAGGACTCAATAATAGGCAAAAAATACCTACCGATTTTTTAAAAACTATCATCAATGTAAAATTACATCAGAAACCAGTTATTAAAAATTATGTATAAGTGAAAACTTCAAAATTAAAACCAAGGATGGGTTTGAATTGATAAAAAACCATTCTTAGTAATATAAGCAAGCTTATTTATTTTGTATTAGATATTTTTATTTGAAAAAGGAAAATTTAAGGAATATTATTATTTTATTTAAAAGCATAAAAATTGATTACAGTTATATTATTATATATTCTTACTGATTTATTATATCATATTGGATTTGAGTTGGATTCTGGAGATTTTCATGTGTTTGAAGGGTTGTTTCTATACCACATGAAGCCCTCAAAGGCAAAAAATAATGTCTTTATACACATGTTCATAAAACTCACAATAGCTTTAGTTCAGAGTTTTATTCTGTAATAACACTAAATTCCATCTTTTAGCACAGCTTAATTGCTAGTTTTGAGAATGAAGAGCCAAGGAAAGAATTAATAATCAAATAATTTCAATAAATAATGTTTATTATGAATTATTATAGCCTATTCAAGCTTATTGAGAGTATATCAAGTCATCCTCTTAGAGCTATAAGACTATTTCTCAAGATCTAATTCTGTTTTGAAATTTTTGTTTATTTGTCACAGTAGGAGAAAGCTTTGCAGTTTGATTCAAAACTTCTACAAGACTAAATCAGACAAGCGTATAAATGAAAAATTAAAATTTCCAAATCTCAAATAATTTTCATAGGTAGATGAAATATTTATGTAGAAATTAATTATAGCTGTAATTCCACTATAGCAGGAAAGACCAATTTTACTGTAAAGAAAGGTTCTTCAATTTTCTTCTTATGGGGTCAATAATTGGAATGGTTATCCTTTGGAAGGAAATACTTATACAAATAGAGTTATATGATAATATATTGGTTAAAAAAGTGTTTTAGCTATAGGCAAGTTCTCAGTTTTTACTTAAACTTTTTACTTTGATAGGATTTTGAATTTTGAATCTTAATTTAAAACTCAAAGATCTTGAATAAACTGTTAAATTTAGTTTATTACAGTATAATAGCTTCAAAGAATAGCTAAAACCCCATCTGGAACTTAATTTGGCTTCATAACCCTAACTAAGGTTTTCCAAATCAAACACCCACTCCATGAGGATCCTAAATATTAGGTATCCTGAAATCTTTTGTCAGAATTTCTTTCCCTCACCATTTTTCATGAACTTTTTTCCTTTTTCTTTATTTAAAGCCATACTATTGTGATTTTGGCTTAGTGTGGACAAAGGGCTTGCAAGAGTTACCACACATATGGTAAATACAAGGTTAATTTCAAAACTACCCACTACACCTAAATTTGAACACCTTTTTTGTCCGTTAAATTACATTTAGTGTAGCTTTGGTAAAATTAAACTGCATTCTAAATTAATTAAAATGTAAATTCTTACACATTATTCAATTCAAAGAAAAATATTATTTTGGCCAACAAAGGCCAAAATATTAAACTCATGGAAAAATAACTCATGGTATCACCCTAAGAAAATTGTGTGGAGAATGAAGCTTTGGGGTAGTATTGGTATTCTTATTTGATGCCTTAAATTTCTTTAAATATTCTTATATTTTTCTAAATTTTAGCTTAATTATTTCTTATTTTTAGTAAAAATAAATCCGAGTGATGGAATTTGTGAGTTCTTTTTAGTTGAAAAAATTTCTCAGGTCTCAAAGAAGCTTTCACACCATTCCTGTCCTTGTGAAGTTTGATATTTAAAGATTCTTTCAAGGAGTTTTACTTCAAATATCTCAATTAACATAGAATAATCTATATGTTATGATCTTAGGGTGGTATGTGATGTAGTTTCCCCTCACTTATTAACCCAAAAAACTTGAAGGGTTGTTTCATTGTTAATTCGTGACTGAAAGAGTCTTCTAAATGTTTTGAAAGTGTAGGTTGGATATTTTGTCCCCTAAGGTCCCAAAAAAATTTCAAGAATCCAAAAACAATGAATCGTTCAGGATTTACTATAAAAAGTTCCAGATTGGGTCAGTTTGGAATAATTTTATTCAATAATCAAAAAAAGACAAGGGTAAATCCAACCCAAGTCTCAGCTAAATACTTAACTTTGATTAAAGGTCTGGCATTTGTGTTGGTATCCCAGAAATATTGACATAGCTTGATATAGCCAATTATTTTAAGAATTCTTCAATAAGAAGTAAGAGCTAAAAATTCAGTGAAAAATCCCAGGATTTGAATATTTAAGCTTTAATAATTCCTATTCTACTAAAAGTGGAATACATTATCTTTATTTTTAATGCATGTCTCTCTAATAGAATCCAGAAATACATGCATCAAGAATCAGAATTCAAACCATATTTAGTTAGAGATGATACTGTGGTATAATGGATATACTCAAGATTGGTTTTTCTGTAAAATCATTCTATCTCTAATGATTTTTCAGTAAATTAGCTTATATGTAATTGAAACTGAATTATAATTATATGAGAAAGTACACATGATTTTTGAGTAGAATTCTTATTTCAAGTGTTTTAACCCTAAAGGGTAGTGACCTATAATTCTTTCTTTGGTTAAATCATCACTGCAATTTGAAATATAAAGGAACTAAATTTATTATCTAATACTATGAGTTATTTGTTCTTTAAATAAAAAGTCAATATATTACAAGAAAGTTGCTAAGAGCTCATAATACTGTAACCAATGTATTCATGATATTACTTGGTAGCATGTAGGATACAATTCTGTGGGGAAAATGCAAGAAAAATGAATTTAATAAGAATATTTCACAGCTTAAAGAAAAAGTTCTGTACTTTAAAAAAATCCTAATCAAAGTAAAAAGTCAAAACTAGATATGGTGGAGAAATTAACACAATCAGATCTTTCAATTTTGATGGCATCCCAAAAATCTGTGTTTTGAATTGGACAATTAAGCTGTAGCAACCACTAGTCAGGGGTAAGGGTATTCAATCTTACACCCACTCAAACAGCTCAAATCAGCAATCCACTGTATGTATCGACAATCAGTTTCAGCAATCTTTCTTGCTGAAACATGCATACAGCCTTGTGCATCAATACAGCCTGTCAATAACTGTACAAGTTTGAATTACCCAATACAGTTTGGATACACCATCCTGAAGCTGTATGATCACTCAACATTACCACCCCTCCTGTACAAATGCTGTACAGAGTGTACAGGACCTGTATTGGCCAGATTCAATTCAATTATCAATTCCTCTCATGAAAACTCTCTGTCTGGATCAGGGCTGGTGATTCTCACATATACCAGCCCCTCTTTCTCTCCCCTGGGGACTTTTCCCCAGTTGATTAATTTAGTTGATTTATTATTTTGGAAATATTCTAACTTGTATTTTGGGTATTATATTTATTGGTATTAAGTTAGTCTTTGCATTTCTTCTCACCTGTTCAGTATGAGGTGTGGTGGTCATATCCTAACTAACCCTCCTCTTTCCTTCTGACAGGTTGAAACAGTAGACTTGGAGTTGTTTGTGGTTGGCTCTTCTACTTCCTATTCTTATTCTTGTTTCTGCTTTTCTTATATTGGTATTTCTTAGAAATCTTACTCTCATTACACTCTTAAGTGTTTTGCCTTATCTTTATCCTTGAGCCCTCTGCAGTGAGTCCCAGTTTGCTGAGTGCCAGGCCCTCTTCACTTAGAAGAGCCCCTGTGACATTAGATTAATTAACTCATATTTTCTTCTTTCATTTCATTCATTTAACTTCATTTCTCTCATTCATAAAATTATGCCTCTTTTATGATCTTATGATTTTTCATTATTATGATTTTTTATCTCATCAATTTTCATTTCATTCATTTTGTTCATATGAAAATTGATTTTTCTCATTTTTAATCATTTCTGACCATCTCAATTTCATTCTCAATTATATCTCAAATAAAATTTCTCTTTTTGTTTTCTGATTCAGGTCATATCAGGAATTTTATTGATTGGTTAATTGATTAGCTGGGATTCATTTTGGGTTTGTTGATTTGGAAATTAAGGATTTTGTTTTGGATTGGAGTGATTGACTGTTATTGAATCCTCAACATAATTTATTGACTTTGACTCATCAAGATATTGAATTGAATCCTGTACATATGGATTTTACTGATTGATTCCTCAAGATTCTGATTTAATTTGAAGACATTGATTGATTTATTGACTGATTGATTATTTAATTACTCAATATTTTATTGATATTAGATTTGAATTGATTGTTGATATTGATTGATTGATTGATTGAATTTGATTTCACCTCAAGACTGTTGATTGATTCCTCAAGATCATTGATTTGGCCAATCTTTGATTACTTTTGTCAAGTATCATGAAATAATTATTCTCAACTTTTCAATAATGCCAGTTTAGCATAGCCCTGCAGCCAAGAATACTAGATCTCAAAGAAATCTAGCTGTTGTCACTCCTAAAGCAAGGGTTCTTCTTGACTGCACCCCATCAGTTCATCAACTGAATGCAAATTTAGACAGAGGACCACCAATGGAAAGAGAAGCACCCTCTAGAAGAGGTGGAATGAAATCACAAAGATCAAGATCTTTCTCTGGCCTATTGGGTGGCTACCCTCGCACGTCTGAAGGTGCAAGAGCGAGATTACGGGAAGCTGAAGATGAAGAGGGGGAAGAGTCTGTGGAATAGGAGGAGTCTGAAGGAACTGAAGTGGAAACTGCCTTGGAAGGTGCCCCTGAGGCTTCTGAAGCTGCAAATCCAGCCCATTCTAATCAACCTCTTGTCTCTCAAGCTGAACCAAACTTCCTCAAGATGATGAAGCAGATGACTCAATTCATGGGGAAACTCACTCAAGAAGTTGCTCCCAGGGACAATCCTAAGCCCCCTGCATTGAAGACTCCATCAATGAAGGCAACTGATTCTTTTGATGGTACTCAAGCCCATAAATTGAGAGGATTTATCCAATCCTGTTAATTGATTTTCCATAATGATCCAGCAAATTTCTTCTCTGACAGGAAGAAAGTTCTGTACTAAACTTCTTTTCTCACTGGTAGAGCTGGCAAAAGAATTGAACCCTACCTTTGAAATATTTCCAATGAAGATCCTTCCTACCTCCTCAATAATTGGAAATTATTTGAAATTCAATTATTTACTCTGTTTGGTGATCCCAATGAATTCAGGAAAGCTGAATAGGAGTTGGACAATTTGAGGATGAAGGAAAGTGGTCATTTATCCTTGTAAATAGCTGATTTCAGAATTTCAATGTCAAGAATTGGAGATTGGGGAGAAAGGGCATAAATTTATCTTTATATAAGAGGATCGGAATCAAGATTATTGCACCAGTTGGCTTCTTACCCTGAAACCTTTGACACTCTTCACAAACTCATGGACATTACATTGGAATTGGATACCAGATACCATGACAGACAAAAGGAGAAGGGTAGCCATCAAGAAAAGAAGCCTCCTGTTACTGGATCCAATTCCTCAAGGCCTCCTCCAGGCTCATCCTCAAAAAGGCCTCAACATAAGAAGAACAAGAAGGGAAAGCAATTTCAAGTCTCAAAGGATGGGCCCCATTCTGCTCTTCTTAATAAGTACAATAAATTAATTGGTTCTGAAAAGGAGAGGAGGATCAAAGAAGGGTTATTTACTTATTGTGGTGGAAAGCACACAATTGAAAAATGTCTCAAGAGACCTCAGAACAAGCCTGGGTCATCAAGAGGTGTCCCTAGCAAGCAGGGAGAAGCCTGAGTGGGGATCATGATGTGTTCAATGGTTCCCACTTATTTCCTTCAAGAGCACAATTTTGCACTCTGGATACTAGTGTCAAGGAATCTTTAAAATTTCTTATCTTCTCTTCTCTCTATGATATTTTTTATAGTATTCTCATTGATTCTGGTTCTATAGACTCTTTTATTGCAAAACATTTTGTTCTCAAGTAGTCATTGACTATGTCGGGGTTCCCTGAAAAGATTCCTCTTTTCATTCTGCATTCAAATGAATCCCCTTCCGTGTTCATCACTCATTATACCAACTGGGTTGTTGAATTTCCTTCCTTCCCAAGCTTTGAATGGGACTTTTTTATCATAGATTTACCCAAGGTAGATGACCTTGAATTGGGCTATGATTTCCTCTACTATTTTAATGCCATTATTGATTGGAAAAATGTATTTATCACCTATGATTCTAGTGGTATCACATCTTCTGCTAGTAATGCCTTGGTCACTGCTGTCAACAGTGCTTCTATGGTTGGTGAACTTATGACACCTTCCCTTCCTTCTTCTGTTCATATCCCTTCCATTGTGCCATCCCAGTAATTACTTCAATAAAGAGATGAAGTCTTCAAAGAGATAAAGGATGTTGCACAAGATGCTGCTATATCTTCACTTCATCTCTTTCAAGGGGATATGGACCTTCCTCCTTTGTATTTTCATGCCTCCCTGGAGGAGAAGTGGGATGAGGAGGAAGAGCCAGGAGAAATTGAAACTGTGTTGAAGGTAGTCCCTCCTGCTTATCACCAATATTTGGATTTATTCTCCAAGGTGAAAGCAGAGAAAATTCCTGCACACCACGCCTGTGATCACCATATTGAATTGGAGGGTTTTCTACCTCCAGTTGGTGTTATCTTCTCATTATCAAATCAAGAGTTGGAAAAACTGTGGGCCTACATTTCAGAGAATGTAGAGAAATTTTTCATAAGGCCAAGCTTCTCTTCAACAGGAGCACCTGTCCTTTTTCTCAAGAAAAAGGATGGAGGTCTTTGTTTGGGTGTTGACTACCACAAACTCAATGCTGTCACCAGGAAGGGCAGGTATCCTGTTCCTCCTATGAACCAGCTCCTGACCATATTAAACCGTTACACTATCTTCTCCAAGATAGACCTGCCTGGTGGATATAATCTCCTGAGAATCAAAGAGGGGGATGAGAACTTAACTGCCTTTAGAACCAAATATGGTAAACATGAGTATTTGGTTATGTTATTTGGCCTTACCAATGCTCCTGCTTCTTTCCAGAATATTGTGAATGATATATTTGCATATTTCTTGGATATTTTTGTTGTAGTTTATCTAGATGATATTATTGTCTTTTTCAGCTCTGAGGAGGAACATGTAAAACATGTGGCCTCTGTCCTCCAAAGACTGAGGTACAATAATTTGTTTGCCAAAGCTTCCAAGTGTGTATTCCCTGCCTCAAGTGTGGAATACTTGGTTTATGTTTTTTCAAGGGATGGCCTCAAGATGGATTATTCAAAAGTTCAGAAAATCCTCAATTGGCCTCAGCCCAATAACATCAAAGCTCTTCAATCTTTCCTTGGCTTTGCCAACTTCTATTGTTGTTTCATGAAAAATTACTCCAAAAGAATCACTGCTCTCACTTCCCTTCTCAAAAAAGACACTCCATTTATCTTCAATGAGGAAGCTCTAAGCCATTTTCAAATACTCAAAGAAGCATTCACCACTGCTCCTATCCTTTCTCTACAAACTATTGTAGAGCCTGATTCTTCTGATTATGCCTTGGGTGATTTACTGAGTCAGGTGAATGACTCAGGGAAGAATCCCATTGAATTTGATAGTTGCCAGCCTCTCCCAGCTGAGCTGAACTATGAAATTCATGACAAGGAGCTTCTTGGAATAGTTTGCGCTCTCAAGTGCTGGAGAGTTTTTCTTCTTTCTCTTTCCAATTTTTTCATGGTCTTGAAAAACCACTCTTCTCTTCAGTATTTCATCTCTTCCAAAGTCCTTCCTTATTATCATGCCTGTTGGGCTGAATTTGTTTCTGATTTTCATTTCACTATTACTTACTGTACAGGAAGGCTGGCCACTTTACCAGATGCCTTGTCATGTCAGGACAACATGTATCCAGAGAGGGGGGTGGACTTCATCAGCAAGACTCCTCAAAATTATCATCAAGTAATCAAGCAAGACGGAATTCGAGATTCAAGATTCTTCTCAATAAAGGTTGAAATATCCTCAGATTTAGTTGACCAAATCCAAAAAGAAGTATGGCAAGACAAAGACTATAAAGAAATACTCAAGCAACTAGCAAGAGGTGAGTGAGTTCCAGATTATTCTCTTGAGCCTCAAGCCAAGTTATTGTTATTCAAACATAGAGTGGTAATCCCAAGAAATGAAGAAATCCAACCCAATATTATTAAAAAGTGTCATGACTCACCATTGGTTTGCCATCCTGGCCAGGAAAAGACCCTAAAGCTCATCAAGAGGGATTTTTATTGGGCTGGCATGAATCAATCATTAAGGACTATGTGTCCTCATGTAAGCAATGTTCAAGAAACAAGAACATTAATCATAAGAAGTTTGGACTACTCAAGCCTCTTCAGATTCCATCTGGTCCTTGGAATTCATTATCAATGGACTTTATGACTCAATTGCCCTTGTCAAACATCTTTGATTCAATTTTAGTACTGGTGGAAAGGTTCTCCAAAAATGGAAATCTTCATTCCAGCTTATGGGAAAATCACTTCCCTGAACTTAGCTCAAATTTTCATTAAGCATGTCTTTTCCAAACATGGTCTTCCAGCCAGTAATGTTAGCAATAGAGGATCTCTATTTGTTTCATCATTTTGGACTCAATCATGTCAGAAGCTCAAGATACCAAGAGATCTTTCAACCACTTCTCATCCTGAAACAGATGGACAGATATAGAGGGTAAATCAGATTCTAGAACAATATCTTTGGATGTATGTCAGTTAAAATCAAGATTACTGGAACTCTGGGCTCCCTCTGGCTCAATCTTCCTAAAATAATGCAGAACCTTCATCAACAAAGTAATCACCTTTTTTCACTATTTATGTAAGAAATCCCAGCTTTGACTCAATCCATATTTCTCAAGACTCACCTTCTGGGAAGGTATCGACAAAACTCCAATAAGTACAGCAATTTGTCAAAGAAGAACTAGAGTCAGAAATAAGGAGATTTAAGAAGTATGCAGATAGAAATAGGACAATTCCACCTTATTTCCAACCTGGAGATAAGGTATGGCTAGATTCTAAGAACATCAAGACTATGAGACCCACCAAGAAACTTTCAGAAAGATGGCTGGGACCCTTTTAAGTTCTTAAGAAGATTGGAAGCCATGCATATCACCTCAATTTGCCGCAACGATGGAAGTCAGTTCACCCTGTCTTTCAGGTGTCCTTACTAGAACCAGTGAAGCAATCAACTATCCCAAATGGAAATTAATTGCCACTACCACCAGTCATAGTGCAAGAGCAAGAAGAATGGGAAGTGGCTCAGGTTCTGGACTCAAAACTCAAAAGAGGTAAATTATGGTATCTTGTAGAGTGGAAAGGATTCAGTAAAGACCCAGAAAGAACAACTTGGGAACCAGCTTCCAACCTTACCAACTCGCCAGACCTTGTCAAGGATTTCCATTCATTTTATCCAGAAAATCCTGGCCCAAATACCTCAAGAGCTTGATATTATTGTGCTTGGTGGGGATTTGATTTTATAAAAGTAAGTTCCTCTCCTGGAATGCACCTTTAAGGGGGTATCCTACCCAAATGTTGTTGTAAGAATCACCTTGACCACTTTGTGAGCACTTACCAATTCTTTGGACAGATTAAGAAGGACTTGAAACATCAATAACCTCAAATTTGTACCTTTCATCAAGATTTGGCCAAATTCCTTTTTTCTTTTTATTTTCCTTTTCTTTCTAGCTTATGCCAATTATCAATACTCAAGACATTAATTACTTCAAATTCAATTATGGCAAAGCTCTCTGTTTTATGGTGCTTGGTGGGGAGTTGAAGTTATGAAAGTAAGTTCCATCTCCTGGTATTCATCCCTGAGGGTTCTACTTCTGGTAAAACATCATCTTTGCCACTCTGTGAGCATCAAATGCTTGGTTTTTATTTTAAGAAAATTCTTTGCCAAAATCAAGCAACTCACCACGAGAGGGAAAAATCTCAGGAATTTTTCTATTTCTTTTCTTTACTCTCATTTCCTCTCATTTTCTTTCTTCCTTACTTGTATATCTCATATTTATTTCTTTAATCTTTAAAGCAGTAGAACCCCCTCCCATATCATGTATTGGGAGGTTCCATGTTTTTTTTATTTTTTATTTTTAGTAGTTATAAGAGTGGGGATAGAAGTAAAACCAAACATGAACAAGGACAAGGAACCTAGTTATTTCTACCCATGTGATCAAACGTTCTTTGGAAATCATTGATCAATTACTCTTCATACCAGGAAAATTTTGCAGCCATCTCTTCAGAAGCAATACCAGGAATAGTTCTATCATTAGCATACATAATCACCTCCCTGCTATTCCTATCAACTTGTCAAAACAACCTGGCCACAGCATTTTGATCTTCACTTGCCATATTTGGATCCTTTCTGGTAACTTGGATAGGCCAACAATCCCTTTTCTGAAATACTTGGGCGGCAGGAAATGGCAAAGGTGAAAGCTCTTCCCTTCTTCTACTGGAGGTGGCCTCAGGTTAAAGCTATAGAGAGATGACTATGGGTGAAGCCCTGGACTGTTGAATGGGGGATGGTCTTACTGCTGGAACAATGGCAGTCCTGGTGTGGGAAGAACTAGGTGAAGCAGGAGGAAGGGAATTAGGAATGGTACAAAGAGTTGGTTGGAAGATTTTAGGGGTACTTGGAATCTTTTGGCAGGAGGCTGAGAAGGAGAAGTACTGGATTGATGGCCAACAAAATTATTAACCACCTCAACTTCTTCACAATCCAATTCATGTCTGAATTCAGTATCCAGATCAGCTGGGGAATCAGCAATTCTTGTCAGCCTGTGACTCAAACCCAGAGCACAAGCATGACAGCCAAATACCATAAATCAATGGTATAGCCAAGATATCATCAAAACATGGAGCTGAGCCAAATCAGCTCAAAAGGTATCAAACAAAAGAGGTAAATCACCCCTTTCCAAATATACAAGTCCCATTGTCATAGAACAAAGAATAACAACGTTATTCCAGCTCACAGTAGTTGCTGAGCATAAACCTTAATTTTCACCTCTCATCTGAAATACAGAGTAAGAGGGTTAAAACCATCAAATGGTTATTTAAAACTAAGCTCTAAGCCAGGGCTATCTAATGGTAGCAGCCAATCTGAGCTAGCACCAGTATTACAGAAGATCAGGCCAAATAAGGGTGAGCAAAATATTTATCTCTCATCTATCTTATACAGTTTTAGTGTGGGATACTTCAAGTGGGGTCTTTTTGGGAAGAGCAAAATGAGGGCTACCTGATGGTGCCATCTATTTCCCCATATCTCATCTAGAACAAACGTTATGGCGCAAACAAGCTCTATACAGTTTTCAAGCAAAACATATATCTGTACAAATATTCTTGTACATGGCATACCTTTTCCATACTTAATTATAGCCATATCAAATAAGGTACCATTGTGTAGAGCACATACAGGGATACACAATGAATTAACTTTGAGGTCGATATCTCAAAAACTGACAAAGCTATGGCTGTTTAAAGGTCAAAATCCCACATTTTGGCCAATACAGCCTTGTAGTGGGATAATATCCCATAGCCATGATTATGAGGTGTCAAAAGACAAAGAAGCATGTTTATATGTCAATACCTCATGGTTCATTCAATATTGGGGTCCCATACAGGTTCTGTACAGCATTCTATGCGTAATACATGTCAGAATCAGGCTATGTGGTCCCCAGATAAAATGTTTCACCCTGTATTGGTGAAAACTGCCCAGATGTGGTTTCAAAACCACATCTTAGCTTAATACAGGCTATTCAGGCCTTTTTCATACCACAAGCCTGTCTCAGGGAGTGTAAAATCTTCACTTCCTCTACATGGAAAGGTCTAACAGCCTTTTCACTCCATTTGAGGATAAAGGAGGCCTTTTCAATGCCAAAAAAGAAATTCCCATCCTGATATTGAATTCCTACATAGTAAAACTGTAAAAAACAGTTATAATATTGGAAAATAACCAGGTTATACTATAAACTTTAGTATTGTAGTCTTCATCATTGTAACCCAACAGGTAAAGCTGCACCCAGGGCTTTCAACAGCACTCACCACCACTAATAACTATTAGTAAAGCCCATTTTATTTATTCAAAACACATTTTCAACATTATTATCTGTGCCTCAGTCATAGTTTAGTTTGTCAATACTATTTATTATCACCTCTTCATAGACTCAGCCTGATATTTTGGGGGCCTGGCCGTGTTTGTTTTAACTTTTGGACCTTATAAGTGATTTTTTCTCTTATTTTTTTATTATGACAGATTGTTTTATCCTTTTTAGGCGTACTTTCTTTTAAAAAATATATATAATATATATCTTATATATATCTTTACAGTGGTATATGTAATATACCACTGCTTTTTATCTTTTTTAATCACATTGTGGTGTGGTTGATTATAATTTAATCACCACAAAAACCCTCATTTTTGGTATGTTTTACATATATAAAAACTTTAAGCCATTAATATAAGTCCTTTTTTTAATTGAATAACAACAGCTCTTATTGTAAAACGTACAGTTGAGATGTGGTTGGGTGTATTGTTAAGTCGATTACCCTCTTACATACCACTTGTATCAGATTATACTTGCTAATTACAAGTTAATCAGAAAGATACTGGCATACAAATGGTGTACCAGATATCTGTAAGCTGTATTTCTGATGTGAAATTGTTAATTCAATTACACTGTCATTATACAAGGGCATACTGTAGGAATATACAATCCCAGAGGCCATTCTTAGACATGCAAACAGCATTTTAAGAAGTCTTAACTGACATTAAGCCGTGTTTTCCTGTTTGATTCAGTGGAAGAAAACTAAATACCACTTGAGACCCAGTCACAGGCCAACACACCAGTGAAACCCTCAGAACCAGAGGGAAGCAAGGGCAAAGGAAAGAGGCACAGTGAAGGCCTGATCACAGCAAAAAGGTGGACACCCATTGCCACTCAGAGGAATAGAAAACCACAAAAATCTGCTTCAATACAAGGTAAACCAACCCTAACCACTTTTACAGGGAAGATTACTATAATTGACCCAGTTGTAACGTCTAAAGGTAAATTTCCAAAATCAGCAGACAACAAATTTGTTCAAGGCACAGTCAAAGGTAAATACCCTAAGAAAATAAAGTATTTGACTGCTTAAAAACACTCATAGGTCACCTGTACACCTTAGAAGCCTTGGTTTCCAAAGGAACCAGCCAGAGGACAGAGAAGAATTTTCTAGAACCAGAAGACCTGGAAGAGGACACCTTGAACACAGTGGTGGATGGCAAGACAATGAGGGAAATGATACCCACTCTCCCATTCACTTTCCAATTTAACAGGAGCCTCAAACCAGAGGACTGGAAAGATATGGATCAAGTTCTTCAGCTCCACCAACTCCTCAAATATTTATTTCAATGGAGCATGGAAAACAAGAGGTTCAACCTGGCATCCCACTGGGCAGAACTTGGAGCAAGTTCCCAGAAGATCTGTCTCAAAGACATAGACTTCAAAGACCTTATGGTAATCACCAAAGCTTGGAATCTCACCAGGAAGTTCAGACTCCTGGAGGTGAGGGAAAACAGGATAAGGGAGATCAAACCACTATCCAAGCTATAGAAGAACAGCTGACCCAGACAGGGAATACTCAGATTCCTTCAGGTTCACAAGGAGAAGGCCAAATAAGCTCTCCAGTGGCTTCACAGCATTCCGAAACCAACAGATCAGTGGCCAAGGGTCACCATTCTTTGCAAAAACAAGACCACCTTCAACCAAAGGAAGAGAGAGTCAGACCCAATGATTCCAAAGCTGTTGTATTTGGTGAAAAAAGTCCACAAGAACCAGAAGTAGTTTTACATAACTGTACAATCAGTAATCCTATTAATAGAAATATTACCCCCACTCAGATTGAGCATGATGTTGTCACACCTAAGAGTAACATAAACAGTGATGCACTGTGGTTAAAAATGTCCCAATCTTCTGTGAAAACTCAAAAGCAGTTTTTAGAACTAGAAGCAAGCCATTAGAGGATGAAAGTATTGACAGCCTCCATGGACAAAATTGTTAAAAACCTTCAAGAAGGAAATTCTGAATTGAGAAAAGCCTCCGAAGAAACCAACCAAAGACTGAATCTAGTCTTTGAAGAGCACCACAGAAAAAGGGACAGGGATTGTCTGGATCAAGACATAAACAAACTGTTTAATGTTTAGCATAGCATGATGCCCCAACCACAAGCCCATGCTATGGATAATTGATATCACAAAGATGATATCAAACCAGATGGCATGTTAATGAATAAGGAAAGATCTCCATCACAATACCAGTATGGAGATAATATGTCTTATTCAGAGAAGGAAGCCTTGAAACAGCTTCCTGAGGCGTCCAGATGGCCCACATTCTTTGGTACTGGAGAATATGATTATATGGAACTCATTGATTATATTGATTGACTCTTCATTGATTTACCAATCATACCAGACTACTGGATTACTGCTAGACCTAATACAGAATTAAAAGGACATGCTATTATATGGTACACAAAAATGAAAGAAATCCATGCCAGAAGGAATTGGCCATGGTGGAACAGTTAAATCATCCCAAAGTAAAGCAATGATACTTGGATATGGCAAAGGGCCATGTCATTTGAAAATGACAAATAATCTGTGGAAAAAGATCCATATGAGTGGTGTCTTAGACAGGCTATAAGACTTAAAGCCCTTGATCCTCAAACAAACATTCTGATGAGGTATCACAAACTCCTGAAAAAAATTCCAGGGGAACTAGAGAATGCAGTAAAATCCAGATGCAACCAAAATTGAACTCTAGATGACATTGAAAATACCTTACAATATGTAAGGAAAAGAACTAATATAGGGAAATACACCACATATAAAAGCAGTGGTTTCAAAGAGAAACAATCTTTAAGGGTGGAGTTCAAAGGCAAAGCTAGAGAAAGAGTGGAAGAAGTGGCCAAGCAGAAAAATTCTTGTCACAATTGTGGTTCAACAGACCACTATGCCAACACCTGTCCAAAGGCAAAAAAAAAGTCTATTCCATTGAGAAAGTCCCAGAGGAGGAATCCCCCACAGAGGATTCTGAATCAGACTCTATGGGAAATGCCATCAGAGAACAATCTGATGAAGAGCAAGACCCAAAAGAGGAATTTCTAGTGGAATACCAAGAGGAAACCCCACTAGAAACCCAGGATATACAGTTGGAAACAGGCATGCCACAAGACACTGCCAATAAGAACTTGTGCAAATGCACACAAGATGCACAAACATTCCTGGTTACACCAACCAAAGGAATGGCATATATACATGAAACAGCCACAAAAATGACTGTTTGTATTGGCAATGCTCAACATTCATTGATAATTGACAGTGGAGCACACTGCTCCATAGTGGCCAGAAATTATCCGTACAACCACTTCCCAAACTGGGAAAAACAGCTCTTGCCCACCAAGGCAAAGAACTTCAAAAGTGCACAGGGAAGATGACTTCCATTGGGAAAATTATCAAAGAGATAGTTATACCCCATAGGAAAGGTAATATAATACACAACCCAGAGTTTGTTGTGCTTGATGATTCCCACATCCAAGGGCTTTTGCTGGGAACGGATTACCAAAGGATGTATCGCATAGATATTTACAATAGTAAAGACCATTGGTACCAACAAGGAAAAGAAATTTTCACTTGAGATATACCAAATATCTTCCCAAGATCTTCTTGAAGAACTACTGAATGAATTAGGGAGGGAAAGTTTAGCACTACCCTCACCAGTAAGCAGAAGCTAAGCTTACTGCAGATGCTGAGAAAGAATAGACCATAATTTGACATTGGTGAAGAACCATTAGGCAAGACTAAAGGCCATGATATAGAACTATATCTGGATGTGGAAAACCTTATCCACCCACGCTCAGGAGACCTCCTTCCCCAGGAAGTTTGGAAACCAGGAAGGAAATTGAAAAACATATCAATGAACTCCTGGACATGGATGTCTTCAGAAAGATTGGACACAATGAAATAGTGGAAATTACCACTACTGTCCTGATCACCTGGAATGATGGCAAGTTTAGGCTGTGTGGAGATTTCAAAACTCTGAATAACTACACAAAAGCTGACAGGTACCCTATACCCAGGATACCTCATGCCTTAGACAAACTGGAAAAATCCAAATACATAACCAAGATGGATTGTATGAAGGCTCCCACCAAAATGGAGTCAAACCAAACTTCATGAAATCACTCAGAATCATATTTCATATGGGCATATATGAGTACACCAGGATAGCATTTTGCATCAAAAATGCACCAGCCCACTTCAAAAGGATGATGGACACAATATTTCAAGAAGAAATATTAGAAGGCTGGATGGTATTATATATTGATGACATTATTACATACTCAGAGACATGGGAAGACCATGTGCAATACATAGACAGAGTGCTAAGTAAATGCACACCCATAAATCTGAAGATTTCACTTAAAAAGTGCAATTTTTGCCAACAAGAGCTATCAGCTCTGGGACATAGCGTCTCAGGTCTTAGTCTGGCAATTGACAAGAACAAAGTCGCAGCACTACTGCAAAAGCCAGTACCCAGGAAAATCAAAGAGATGCAATCTCTCCTTGGGCTTGCTAGCTACTATAGAAACCACATCAAACGTTTTGCCCACATAACTAGTAGATTATACAAGTTAAGTTCAAAAGATGTGGTTTTGAAATTACCAAGCAAAAAATGGATGCATATTAGAGGATCAAACATGAACTCACAAATGCACCTGTGCTCATCTTGCCTGACTTTGAACTACCATTCAAGTGATACATAGATGCAGCATGTAGCCAAGACTTAGGAGCAGCCCTTCACCAGAGACAAATTGTAGATGGTGAACCAAGAGAGAGAGTAATATGTTGCATCTCTAGGAAGCTCAAAGATTCAGAAGGTAGGTATGGGGCCACCCAGACCAAACATCTATGCTTAGTCTGGGCTCCAGAGAAACTCCATTATTATTTGGAGGGTGCAGTCTTTGAATTCTACACAGACTGCACAGCCTTGAAGTCTTTACGAAGCATGAAGATTACCAATAGACACATGCTGAGGTGGCAAATAGCCATTAAGGAGTATAGAGGGAATATGACCATCATATACAAGGTGGATAAAAGTCAGAACAATGTAGGTTGTCTCAGCAGATGGCCACTGGACAATTCCAAAAGCAACCTATCTTATGACCCTGAAGTAGCAGCCAAGATCCCTATGCATTTTATGGAAATAGATAGAAAGAAGAACTTCCAATTTTCCAAATGGGCACCAGAAAGTGGTACCCCAGACGGTGTAGACACTGATTCATAAGGAATGGAAACTCCCATATTGGGAATAAATTCCTCAGAACTTCATAATGAATTCTTCAATACAGTGATGAAAACATATGCCAAACATAAACAATTTGGCATATTGTTGCAACTCCTTCAACGAAAGTACAGGAGCCCAGAACTGGAATCCCAGTTAGAGGAACCCTGGTTGAGGGACTATAAGGACAATAAATATTTCCTTATAGATGGCCTGCTCTACCATAAAGAGAAGCACACCAGTGCACTCACAATAATAGACAGAGACCATGTATCTTTGATTCTGCAGGAATGCCATGACTGCCCCTATATGGGACACATGAGTGAAGACAGGACCAAAGAAAGGGTAGCAAGCACTGCTTGGTGGCCAAAATGGGAACAAGAGTTGTGTGTATACATAAACACTTGTGAAAGATTCCAAAAGCCAAATAGAAAACATGGTCAGAGTTATGGGTTACTTCAAAACATAGAAGAACCCAAACACCCATGGGAAACCATCAACATGGATTGGGTTACATGACTTGTCCCAGGAGGAAAAGAAAACTTCAATGCCTGCTTGATCATAGTTGATAGGCTCAGCAAGAGTATGAGGTGCATATAATGTCACAAGGAAGACACAGCCATGGACACTGCTCTGTTATTTTGGAATAACATTCTATCTTCCTGTGGAGTCCCAAAAATCATTATTAGTGATAGGGACCCAAAGTTCACATCTGAATTTTGGAAAAACCTCTATGACAAACTTGGAACCAAGCTTGCATTTTACACAGCTTACCATCCACAAACAGATGGATTAGCTGAGAGAATGATCCAGACAATGGAGGAAATCCTTAGAAGATTATGTGCGTATGGCATGGAATGCAAGGACCATGAATCATACACCCATGACTGGGTCACCCTTCTACCAGCAGTCCAACTAGCTTATAATACAAGTCAGCACTATACCACTGGAAAAACACCTGCACTGGTAGAAAAAGGGTGGAATCTCCTATCTCCTGTGAATCACTTGAAGAAAGGTCTTCTGAACATGCACCGCACAGCCAAAGACTTCCATGAAATGTAGAGGGGGGCTTGTGACATAGATTCCAAATGCATGGCTGAGGCAAAAGAATAGAATAAGCAGAGGTGGCACAAATCACACATGGAACCTGGTTTAGAGAAGGGGACCAAGCTTAACTTGAATAATCTCAAAGCACCTAAAAAAATGAGAGACTCATTTTTAGAGCCCTTCACTATCATTAATTTGGTAGGAAAAAATGCAGTAGAAGTCAAACTCACAGAGGAATTTTCCAGGAAACACCCAGTCTTTCCAGTGAGTTTAGTCAAGCCATAATTCCAGACAAAGGAGGATAAATTCCCTCCCAGGAAGCGGAACCGCACCCCACCAGAAATAGTGGAAGTGGAGGATTCCCCTGCACCTGTGAAGAAAATAATCAAGGCTAGGAAGATCAGACTTAATGGTAAAGATCAAAGAAAGTACTTACTCAGACTCAAGAACCAGACAGCTGATAAAGACAAGTGGTTGGCAGAAGATGCCATACCAGATGGGAACCTTCATTTAAGGAGATTCAGCACCTTTAGGAAGACTGAACAGCCTCATAAATGATGAGCCTTCTTTAGAAGGAGGGTATGTCAGCCTGTGACTAAAACCCAGAGCACAAGCATGACAGCCAAATACCATAAATCAATGGTATAGCCAAGATACCACCAAAACATGGAGCTGAGCCAAATATGCTCAAAGGGCATCAAACAAAAGAGGAAACTTACCTCTTTCCAAATATACAAGTTCCACTATCATAGGAAAAAGAATAACAAAGTTATGCCAGCTCAAAGTTGTTGCTGAGTATAAACCTTAATTATCACCTCTCATCTGAAATACAGAGTAGGAGGGTTAACCCCATAAAAGTGGTATTCAAATGACGGTCTAATCTAGGGCTATTCAATGGTAGCAGCCAAACTGAGCTAGCACCAGTATTACAGAAGTTATGGCTAAAATCAGGCCAAATAAGGGTGAACAAAATATTCACCTCTCATCTATCTTATACAGTTTTAGTGTGAGATACTTCAAGTGGGGTCTTTTTTGGGAGAGAAGAATCAGGGCTACCTGATGGGGCCATCCATTTCCCCATATCTCATCTAGGACAAAAGCTATGGCACAAACAAGCTCTATACAGTTTTCAAGCAAAACATATATCTGTACAAAAATTCTTGTACATGCCATAGCTTTGCCATACTTATTAATAACCATATCAAATAAGGTACCATTGTGTATAGCACATTTATGGATACACAATGAACCAACTTTGAGGTCGATATCTCAAAGACTGACGAAGTTATGGCTGTTTAAAGGTCAAAATCCCACATTTTGGCCAATACAGCCTTGTAGTGGGATAATATCCCATACCATGATTATGAGGTGTCAAAAAGACAAATAAGCATGCTTATACTTCAATACTTTATAGTTCATTTAATACTGGGGTCCCATACAGGTTCTGTACAGCATTCTATGTGTAATACATGTCAGAATCAGGCCATGTGGTCCCCAGATGAAAGTTTTCACCCTGTAATGATGAAAACCACATCTGAGCCCAATACAGGCTATACATGCCTTTTGCAAACCACAAGCCTGTCCTATAGAGTGAAAAATCTTCACTTCCTCTATGTGGAAAGGTCTAACAGCCTTTTCACTCCATTTGAGGATAAAAGGAGGCCTTTTCACTGCCAGGAAAGGAATCCCTATCCTTATCTTGAATTCCTTTGTAGTAAAACTGTTAAAAACAGTTATACTCTTGGAAAACATCCAGGTTATACTACAAACTTTAGTATTGTAGTCTTTATTAGTGTAACCCAACAGGTAAAGCTGCACCCAGGGCTTTCAAAAGCCCTCACCACAACTAATCACTATTAGTAAAGCCCCTTTTATTTATTTAAAACCCATTTTTAACATCGTTATCTATGTCACAGTCATAGTTTAGGCTGTAAATACTATTTATTATCACTTCTTCATAGACTCACCTTGACAATTCTTCTTATTCTTTTCATTACACCTTCAGTGTTCATCCTAGAAATGGGGACTGCTGAACTGGAGTAGATTGGCCTACCACTGACTGGGATGGATCCCCCAACATTGGCCCACCTTTCCACATCCCTCTGCCTAGAACCAGTCACCAATTCAAGATATCAGTATCCAATTCAATCAAGAAATCCATTTGACTTACAATCAGAATACCCTGAAATAGCATCAGGAGTAGGGCCTCAGAAGCTGGGAATTCTTTCCCAAAAGTCCCATCTGTCTTACTCCACAAATACCTTCTGACGTTGGAAGCCGCTTACCCAGGACAATGACATGGCTTCTTCCCGACAAAACAGAAATGACATTTTGAAGATTTTGGGTTGAAATGTTGAAAGAAATATTTGAACTGGGCCAAACATTCAGTACAAGCAGGATCAAGAACCTCAACTGCCTTGTAGCAATCATAAGTTTGGCCAGGATCAAAGTTCCCAGAGGATGACAGAACCACAAAGAACAGGGGGTGGTGGCGCAGAAGGAGAAGAGTCAGTGAGTTCAGTCAGTTTGGAACTCATGGCTAATGAATTCTTCTGGAAGAAGAATTCAGTGCGTCAAAATAATGCACCCCAATCCTGAATATTCATCAAGGAAGATGTCCCAGAATCCAGTTATGGCCCCAATCAATCACCCAAGACCTCCCCTTCAACAATTGGGAAGGTCATATTTCTTATGGTCCTGGACCCTCTCAATAGGCCCAGGACATATGGGTGAGGAAATAGTCCATGGCCATTTTATGGTCCCATGGACCACCTGGATTCCCAGAAGATTGGTTAATTTTGGCCTTGGGAGGCTTTAGTAACCCCCATAGACCGTGAACCGGATACCACAGCCCACAGACCGTAGGACACCAAAAGATCAAAAAGGGCAAAAAGGGGCCCCAATCATGATTTGGTCAAAAATGTCCATAGTAATTCCCAGGATCCAAAATACTCAAGAGGGTCCAAAATGGCCAAACATCAATTTTTACGCCTATTCTTAAGGACATTGGGGACAAGCCCCCTCCTTGGAGCATGCCACAGGGCAATGAAGTTGAGGAGGACGCAAGAGGACCAACTGGCCAGTCAATGATGGGTATATACGTTCATATCACCATTATTCATCATTTTTGAATAGAAGAGCTCTAAGGCTTTCTTTTGGGATACAACCCAAAGGCCATGCCTTAAAGAGAAAAATATTGATTGAATTTTAGAAGAAGAGTATAATTTGAAGTTTGAAGAGCTTACTCAAGATTAAGAGAAGGGGATGAGACACATAATTAAGGATAATGAAGAGGGGAGAGGATTTTCAGGACAATGGCCAAGAGGAAAGAAAAATCAAAAAGAAATTTATTTGGGAAAAATGTGGGGATTTGGTGATTCCACTCAACAGTGGCAGGGTATGATGGTATTCAGGAGCCTACCAGCTTGAAGAAGGGGATACTGTAACAACCACTAGTCAGGGGTAAGGGTATTCAATCTTACACCTACTCAAACACCTCAAATCAGAAATCCACTTTATGTATCAACAATCAGCTTCAGTAATATTTCTTGCTGAAACATGCATACAGCCTTGTGCATCAATACAGCCTGTCAATAACTGTACAAGTTTGAATTACCCAATACAGTTTGGATACACCATCCTGAAGCTGTATGATCACTCAACATTACCACCCCTCCTGTACAAATGCTTTACAGATTGTACAGGACCTGTATTGGCCAGATTCAATTCAATTATCAATTCCTCTCATGAAAACATTCTGTCTGGATCAGAGCTGGTGATTCTCACATATACCAGCCCCTCTTTCTCTCCCCTGGGGACCTTTCCCCAGTTGATTAATTTAGTTGATTTATTATTTTGGAAATCTTCTTACTCTTATTTTGAGTATTATATTTATTGGTATTAAGTTAGTCTTTGCATTTCTTCTCACCTGTTCAGTATGAGGTGTGGTGGCCATATCTTAATTAACCCTCCTCTTTCCTTCTGACAGGTTGAAACAGTGGACTTGGACTTGTTTGTGGTTGGCTCTTCTATTTCGTATTCTTATTCTTGTTGCTGCTTTTCTTATATTAGTATTTCTTAGAAATCTTACCCTCATTACACTCTCAAGTTTTTTGCCCTATCCTTAACCTTGAGCCCTCTTCAGTGAGTGCCAGGCCTTCTTCACTTAGAAGCTCGCTTGTGACATAAACACAAAAAAAAATTACTTTATACAAGACATAAGCTAAGAGGTGGCTGCTTTATGTTGTCAGTTTATAAAGAACTTTGATACATTTTATAAGAAAAGGAATTTAGCATAGGAGCTATTGAAGCTCCTGAATATGAATTGTGCTATTTCATAGAATTTTTTGTAAGTGTTAAGGTCCACTCTTCTGTGATAGAAATAAAAGTAGCCATCAATTGAAGGAATTTCTATATAAATGGTTACATATATATAATGAGGAAAAGAGCTAAAATGATAGTGAAAATGGATTTCAAATATTGATTTTACAGCTCAATGATAGAGATAAACTATATGCTTTTATTTGTAACAAAAAGTCACCTAGGGCCCTATATTGGTGCAGATTTATAAGAAAAAAATTGGGAAAGATATCATGGACTCGGTAGATAATGGATATGCTAAGATCAATACCCACTAAGATCACCAAAGGAATATGCTTATGATATGAGTACTAAGATCAAATATTGAAATTAAATAAATTATTCTTGGAGAACAAGCATATACCAATCCATAACTTTAAATTCATACTTACACTTCATTTAAATTTCCATAAGTGCCATCCAATTTAGAGAAACATCGATTAACAAATACATAAATTTATTAATATTATAGATTAAAGCTTTGAACAAAAGATCATTTTAATTGAATAATTCTTTAAATTAACCATAGCAAATATTAAATGTGGCCAATTAATTTTTGGAATTGCAAAACATCCTAAATTCACCAACAAACCATATCATTAGTCAGAATCAAGTTAAGTAAATGTTAATACTATAATTCCAAAATAACATCACCTGATTTGTAAGAATACATATCACCAAGCATAAAGCCAAAACAACACCATCTTATTGGTTACAATCATAATTAATTCACGATTCATAGAAAAAATTACTGAATGAAGTTGTGGGAAATCCTCTCATGAGCAAAATATGAGGAAGTAACTGGAAGGGTAAATTACAAGAAGAAACCTTTGAATTTCTTATCAAGCTTTCAGCCCTTTCTTCCTTGTGTGTAAAAATAATTGGAATCAACCTTCCTTCAAATTCTGAATTCTCTTAGCTTGAGTTCACAATCATCTTGGGTGAATAATGGTGGCCAGTTCACAAAATTGATCAAAAAAGTTTTAATCTTAAAATAAAGGTTTATTGAACTTCAAAACAAATAAATGAAGATATAAAGCTTGTGGAAAATAATTTGAATTTAATCTAATGATAAAAGCAAGCCATTGAGAAATTTCCAAAATTGATAATGCACCTTCTGATGATATTATGACTAATAATAAGAAACACTATTGTTTTTTCCTGAGGATTTGATAGTTTTAGAAATTTAAATTGGAATAAAAGACACTAGGATGTTTCCATATACTACTGATAATGGCTACTGAGTATAGAGTTTCATCAATAAGATGAATATACAAAATATTGTAGACCAACTATTGAATGATATTTCTTATAAAACAATCAGAGAATGCTACTCAGTAAAATAGGAATAGGATGAAACAAAAGGGGATAGTAAGTCAATTCATACCAGATTTTCTTTTCTATTGCTTATGGAATATACTCAAAAAGTGCTCCTGACATTAGCTACCGAAAAACAATTGAAATGGAGATAGTCAATGAGCTGCATTTATGAGATAAAGTGTGCCGACTTTGAACTAATGTTGATTATAGATAACTCATTCAATGCTAATGAGAAAAATTCAAGAATTTGGATGGTACAAAGATACTTCTGACCTTCCTCAATCGGTATTTCCCAAGTAAATGGGATGTTGTGGATGGATTGAGGGGATTAATCTCAGGAAAATATAAGTAAGTAACATTTTTTGGGATGAGCCTTGGTTAGGCCATTGGAAAAAGATAATTTGGGATAGAGGGATTTTTCTTATAGCTTTTGGGCTCTAAAGAGGGTTTGACTTTGTGAATTGAGCTGAGGGTTTTTGATTGAAATTTTACATCTGGGAGCTTAAATGTTTGGATTGAGTCACATGGTCCTGTGTTTGAATTGAGTCACAATTCTAGGGGGAAATCACATCATTGATTCTGTAAGCAATTGTCAAGGTGACTCTATGATATAGATTTACAATTATAATTAAAAGCTATAATTATGAGTGTGATACACAAATAATGATTATATCTTAATGAGAACATGGTTTAAAGGGGCCATACTGAAGATTTTAGTGATGGTGAGTGCTACTTATAGCCCTGGGAACAGTGTTTACCTGTTGGTTTACAATAATAAGCTCCAACATAATTACAAATGCAATTATGCCTTTTTAATTCTAAGGGTTTCACTTCTTTTAAGAAGCAATACCATGTAAGAATACTAATAAAAGGATGATGAATTGGATTTTTGGTGACAAAAAGCCTCCTTTTATTTTGTTCTAGAGTAGTGGGAGGTTTTTAAGATCTTTGCACAGCCACAGAGTGAAGGCTTTCACTACTGTGGGCCGGTTCATGCTTCTATCCCCTCAATACAGACAGCTTTTGAGTGAAGATGTGGTTTTAGAACCACATGACATTTTTACCCTATACAGGGTGACCAGTTTCACCAATGGATTTGCAGCTGTGTCCTGGTGCTTCTGAAATGTCAGAAGCTGTACAGGAAATTCCGTCATGACTCTTATTTGTCGGTTGATTAGAAGTTAAAGAATAAGAAGAGTTTGATTTAATTGATTAGCTTTTAATTCAATTTAATGGACAGCTGTGCCAGTGTAAGATCCCGTAATGGCTAGTGTGTATTACAATCTTAAAGCATGAATATCTTTGTTTGTTTTCAAGATGGAGTGGTCAGAATTGGCTCCCCTTGTTGCCCATGATGAGCTCTACACAAGGGTTACTCATTTTGTATAGCTATCTTTAAGTATAGCAAAGCTATACCAAATCCAAATTTCATTATAAATATGTGTATTTGCTATGAATCCTGTATGAAGCTTTTTTTCTCCACGACCTTTGTTCTAGATTTGTTATGAGTAAATGGAGGGCACCATCAGAAATTCCTTATTTTTCTCTTTCCAAAAATACTCCACTTTGGGTATCTCACACTGAAACTCTAGAAGCTAGATGAGAGGTGAATATTTTGTTCACCATTATTTGGCCTATTTTTAGCCATAGCTTCTGTAGTTTTGATTCTAGCTACATTTTTATAGTACCATTAGATAGCCCTTATTGAGAGATTAAATTTGAACACCCATTTGATGGAGTTCTTCCTCTTCCTCATGATTTTAGATGGGAGGTGAGAATTAACATTTATGCTCAGTTCTTGTTTTGTGATGTAATCACTCTGTCATTCCTTATCATATGGGTATGGTAACTATATATTTGGAAAGAGGTGGCTTTCCTCTCTCTTTTAATACAATTTATGAGCTATTCTGTCTCAGTTCTGTTTTGGGTGGTATTTTTCTCTACCATTGCTTTATGGTATTTTGGCTGCCGTGCTGGTGCTCTGTTTTTGAGTAACAGGCTGACAGAAATGGAAAGATCTTGAATCCCTATCTCCATTATAGCCATTTCTGTTGAAATCTTCTTATCTCATTGCATCATGGGGGTTCTTTTCTCTATGTTTACCAAAAATAGCTCAATTTTTATTAAAAATGGAATTCTAGGCTAACCAAACTCCTTGGTATTTGATACACATAGTTATTACTGTACTACTGTAAACAGAACTGTAATTTTACCCTATAATGAGACAATGTTATGTGACCAGGTTTCCTATGACTGAAGCTTCCCATAGTAAGCTCTTGTGAAACCTTTGTAATATTTCTGCAACATCTCTACATCATACTCTCCTTTTACTAGCCTATTATATTAACCTTTCACAATAATTCACCATTCATGTACACAATTAATAGTCAACTTATTCATTCCAATTCCATATTTTCCACATTATTCATGTACTAAAGCATTGATATTAAGACTCTCACTGTTTTCAACAATTTTAACCAAGATATTCTCCCCAAAAATGGATCAGAGAATATTATATAATGGTAATTGTCCTGTTTTAATAGTATCTTAAACTATATAAAAACATTTCCTAGGCTTTAGATTTCAAAATAAAAAACTCACCTCCTCTACAAAAAAATATAATGTCTAATTTTTATACACATAGTCTATCACACCATTTAAGTAAATAAGTGAATTTTTTAAATTGACTTTATATGGCACCTACTAGACTACAGCTCTTATTTGAATGATATGCTCATTTATCCTAATTTTAGTGATTATTTCCTGTGATTTAGTATATATCTTTTACTACCAAAATTATTTAATAAATATTTGAAAATAAAAAAATAAAATAAATGAAGGGGAATACATAAACTTATTTTTTGGTGTGTTCTACAAGCCTCTTTTGCACATTTTTACAATTTGAAGTTATTAATTGAGTTTAATACCATTTCACCTAGGTAAGAATATCCACTAAGAGATTATAATTTGAAATTTAGGAGTTTCAGTGCTAAATATACCTCTGAGAAAAGAAATCATTTCTTATGCTATAAGCAAAGGTACTCAAAATGAAAGGAGCCTACCTAGTTTGTTCTTTAATCAAAACCAGGACATGTATAAAACAATGTGACTCCTTGATCTGATTGGTCAGAATTGGGTATGCATGTCACACTGATAAAGCAGGATGTGACAACAACCAGCCAAGATGTCTCAAAAATGGAGTCTTTTATGGAGTCTTCTTTTTGGAAGAGTCTATGGAGGGCTTTAATGGTATATAGAAAGGAACTCTCCCATGATTCTTAATAAGAAAGTAAGTTGTAGAATTAATTCATCTCTCCTCTAGTAGGATAATATTGTAGTATATTGAAAAAAATAAGTAGAAACACTAAGTATCCTATAAGATTGTTCATGAGTGGTTAATGAAAGAGCTAAATATTAATTCATAGTCTTAGCAAAATTCTAGTATTGTTGAGATACTGTTTGAATATACCATCATTAGTGATATTATCAAATTTACTCATAGCATTTTCTCATAAAGAGGAGATATCATAAGCCTTTTATAAACATTAGGGCATAGTTTTGATCCATCTTTATAGTAATATATTTGTAAGGTTTGACTATGAAACAATAAGTAAAATTTACTAATATTTTACTTATTGTACTATGAATGGCCTTATAAATAAAGGAAATAAGATAAAAATAATTATAATAATGAAGATTTATTATAATTATGGTGTAATAATAATTATATTATTAAATAAATATAATAATATAATTTATATTATAAAGAAATAATATAATGAATAAATATATTAATATTTGATAATCAATAAATTTGAAGCATTTTATTACTGTTACCAACAAATAATAAATGCGTAGAAAATTGTTTTTTATTGATAAAAAACAATTCATAACAATACTATTACTAATATTAAAGTTATATATTAATATAAATACTATTTATATTCATTGAAGAATTATTAAGAATAATAATAGAGAGAAATTATTATAATAAGAGAAAATAATTTACTTTGAACACTTAATATAATCATTTTGAAAAGGCTTTATGCCAAATAATGTAAATACAACTTATTCAAATTGTATTTACAAATAAAAATTAAAGAACTTACAAATATTCTTGATTTTACATGGAAATGAGATTTATAAGAGAATTATAACAAAAACAGTTAAACAATTAGATTAATCACCTCTAAATTGATAATTATAATTAAGATTATCTTTGCTTTTGATAATATAATATATTTATATATGAAGAATAAAGATTTTACCTTTTAATTTAGTTGTTTTATTGTTTTTGATGCATCTGAGGGGAAAATAGAATAAAAAGAGCTCTATTTATAGTAAATACCTCCCTTCTCAAGTCCAGTAGGCTTCTAGTAGATGTGTACTGAGGGTATCCACTGGAAACGATCAGTATTTTAAGGCTTAGTGATGATCATGTCATGATCAAACCATCTTATCTCATTATTATGCCATTATTTAGAGTTATCAATATAACTATAGGTTTGATGACCTCATAGGCTTGGTAGAAGCCTAAGATTCGTGGATTTCTTAGTATTAACCATAATATAATAGTATTCACCAGTTCTATCACTTATATAACTTTTAAGCTTAAAACAAGATTACAGTGAGTGATAATAAATGATCAATTTTGAGCTTGAACTTTGATCATTAAGAACTTTGAGGTTATACACGCTATAGCTACTCTGAGAGTGAATTCTGATAGCTTTACATATCTCAATTAAACTTCCAAGAGCATTTCATTACATAATCAAAACTCTGTTTTTGATGATTTTTCTTGTAACTCATCTTTTCTGTTGAAATTTAATATTTTGAACTTCAAACCTTGATTTCAAGGGGTTACACCTTGACTTTTACAATAAATATTACAGCATTCTTCACTTATGAGCTATTAGAATCTGACTATATCCTTTTTTCAAGTTTGGACCACTTTCACAACAAAGTGATCAACATCTCCAGTGATTTTGATCAATAAATCATTACAAGTTTTAACCTTGTTTATAGCTTGTAAAATAAAGTTCATGTCTGTGTTCTTGCAGTAATTACCTTGTGACTTTATTTTTGTCTACACTCTCTATCTTGTTTATTTTAAGAGATATTAGCTAAAAACCATGAATATATGCATTGACCAAAAAAAGTGCATGTATTCAGCTTAATTCCTTAAGTATTGACTTTAGAGAATAGCCATGTAATTGTTTTATGCGTGGTGCTTTATGGAGAATCCAATTTTACAGTTTCTTTCACATTTTCTTTAATTGGTTTCTGAGTTAAATGGAATTTAATTCCTTTTTTAAGGTATTATTACTTATTCCTCAGTAATTATTGACTTTTCAGATATGCCATAAAAATGACATATGTGTATTTTACCATGAGGAATTTAATGGTGTAATTTATTTCACATATTTACTCATTAGATTCTGAGTTAATTCAGATTTTGTACTTATTGATGGTATTTTTACTACTCTTAAGGTAATTATCATAAGTATAATTATTACAGAAATTTTGTTGTGACCTTTTTGGATATGTGGTCATATCTCAAAGGCTCACATTCCCTACCACCAAAAAAGATTGTACCACAATCTAATATTGTTAATTAGGGTATCATCGACTGTCCTACCTGTTCAATAGACTTTGTTAGTCGTGAAGCTCAATAATGCTTGATTTTTCTATTATTTACACTTTCTTTCATGTCTGAACCTTCTTAATAGCTTATTAGCATTTGTTATATCCCTCTCAAGTAGCCATTCATCTTATTTAGTTGTATTTATATACCTCACAAGGTATTCTCTTTCTTTCTTGTTTCTTGTCCTTCTTTCTTGAAGAACTTTCACAATTTTATTTTCTTCTCCTTATTCTAAAGGGGGTATTTCAAGTGGGGGCTCATTTCCTAGTGGAAATAGTACCTTGTCACTTGAGCTATAAGATTTAATCATATCTACAGGGAAAGCTGGGTGTTTGTTCATTAGTTCACCTGTGAGCTCTAGTTGCACAGAATTAGGTCCATGTAGTGCTTTTATCTTAAATGGTCCTGCAAAGGAATCTTTCGATTTCTTTGGGCCTTTCATATTATTGAAATTTATAGTTGACACTAGGACCAAGCTTCCTATTTTGAATTCAGGTGGTTTATGACTTTTATCCCATCTTTCTTTTGAATACTTGAAAGAATCTTGTGTGCATCTGTTTTCATGGTGTCTTGCTTTATCAAGAATTAACTTGAAGCTACTTGCTGTTGGGTGTATATCCACTAAGTCCTTTTTGAGGGTATTATAAGGAAGTCTTGGATTCCAGCCTTTTTCTAGCATTGCAGGTGTCTTGTAAGCTGAAGAATGGATTGATGTTTTATATTCAATCTCAGGAGCTGGTATTAATGTATACCAATCATGGGTAAAACTGTAATAATCTTTTAATTCTAGGCCATAAGCACCAAATCCTCTGATCATGTCTTTCAATTTCTGCATCATACTTCCTGCTAAACCATCAGTTTGGGGGTGGTAAGCTGTTTAGAATGATACTTTTGTTCCCAACAGGTTTTGGAGGTTTGTCCATAATGCTTAAGTGAATTTTGGGTCTCTATCACTCATGATGTTTTGGAATAAGCCTGTGTGGCTAATAAATTTATTCAATATCATTATGGCTGTGTCCGTAGCTGTATCATTCTTGTGACATGGTAAGAACATTGGGGTTTTGCTGTATCTGTCATCTAATACTAGGCATGCATTGTAACTTCTGTCTCCTCCTGGAGGTAAGGCTGTTACCCAATCCATGTGAGCTATTTCCCAAGGGGATTTTGGTACCTAGATTTGGATCATCATTTCAAATTTCTTTCCTGTGGCTCTGTTTGCTTTCTGGCATCTTTAACAGGTTTGGCAGTATTCTGCAACATCTTTCTTCCAATTTGCCCACCAAGAGAAGGTTTTTACCCTCTCTCGTGTACTGTCTTCTGAGAGATGTCCAACTGCAACACTATAATGAAATTCATGTAGGATTATTTATCAGAGTTCTATCTTTTAAAGCCATAACACATGTATGTTTAGTTCTATGGTAGAGGATTCCATCAAAGAGGTGGAATATTCCTTCATCATATGCTTTTTTCCATATTTCATCTAGTTTTGATGAAAGTGATGGGTATTTACAGTCTTTCATTAGAAGCTGGCATAAAGGATGGCAGTTTTTGTCCATTTTATAGCTTTCTTTAACTTGGTTAAAGAATTCTGTGCCTATATCTGTAACACATATGCCTTCTATATGGTGCTCTTCCTGTGGTACCCATTCTGGATTTTCAGGTGTATTTACCAGAGCGCATCTTCTAAGACCATTTGCATTTTTATGAATATTACCATATTTATGAGCTATAGTCATATTTTCTCTATATTCTTGGATGGCAATTTGCCATCTTAACATATGTCTACTTGGAGTTTTCATGTTTAAGAAAGATTTTAAAAAATTTCAATCTGTAATTACATCAAAATAATAGTGTAATTTTTCCAAAGCCCACACTAAGCAGAGGCATTCCATTTGGCTTGCTCCATAGCTTTCTTCTGTTGGCTTTATTTGTCTTGAAATTAAGCAAATTGGTCCTTCAACAGGTTTGTCATTGATGATTTGTGTTTGGTCTAGTGCAGCTCCTAGTCTTTCTCCACAAGCATCAATGTATAGTTTAAACGGCAGCTTCCAATCTGGACCAATCTGGAATTGGAAGAAATGGGGCATTTTTTAAGGAGTTTTTCAATTCTTCATATGCCTTGACTCTTTCTTCAGTCAATTCATATACTGTCCGTTGGTCACAGAGACTATACAAGGACTTAGCGATTCTTGCAAAATCTTTTATATGCTGTCTGTAATGACCAGAAATTTGTAGAAATGATTGCATTTCTTTTTTAGTTTGGGGCATTGGTTTCAATATTACTGCTGCTACTTTGTTATTATCTATGCTCAAACATAGCCCAGATACAACATGTCCTAGTGCTTTCATTTCACTGTATGCAAAATGACACTTTTTCATGGAGACTTTCATGTTTACTTGCACTATTTTTTGCAAGAATCTTTCTAGTCTTGATAAGTGACTATCCCAAGTTTCTGTGGAAATTATGATATCATCATTATAAATAATCAACCATACTTCTGATAATTCTTCAGGAAATATGGTATTCATCATCCTTTTGTAATGGGATGGTGCATTTTTTATACCAAATGTCATTCTTAGATATTTGAAAATTCCACAGTGGACTATTATCCTTAGTAGTTTCTTGGAATTTTCTGTTGAGACATTTTGATGGAAGCCCTTTAGAGCATCCATGGCTGTGATGAGCTTAGCCTGAGATAATTGTGTTAATGTCTCTTAGATTCTGTGTATTGGATATCTGTCAGTGATAGTATAGGTGCTGAGAGCTCTAAAGTCCCCTACCATCCGTGACTTTCCATTATGCCAGAATATAATGACAGGTGTAGTGACCGCTACATGTTCATTATGTCTTACGTTCCATAATACTCCAAGGTCCATTAATTATTTAATGTGTACCTATGAAGCTTCTCTAGCTATTGGGCTGGCTGGATAAGCTGGTCTTCTTAATAGAGGTGGATAAGGTTTTTCCACATGAAGGATTATGTCTTCCTCATGTCTAATTATGGCACCTAGTGGCTCTTTGTCAGTTGCAAAGGCATTCTTATATTTAAATAAGAGGTCAATCAAGTTTTCCTTCATTTTTTCCGTTAATTCATGATTGAATTCTGCCTGTAAGATGTGTCTATGAAACTTTTGATAATATTACTATTAATCAACAGTACTATGACTGTTCTTATGAAATAAAATAATAAAATATTATTATAACCACACTTAAATGATTAAAGAATTATTTCTTTCACATGTTATACACTACAAGTCATTATAACAGTGAGCAGTAATTGTCTACAAGACACAATTACAAGAAGAATTTAATAATAAAAACTCCTTTTATTAAAATAATAAAATTATTTTAATATATACTTATCTTTTTGCAAGAATAATTATAAAGATAATTCTTGAAGAAAACTAATGATAGAGAAAAACTTCAAAAATTAAAGATACATCACTCACTATTAATCCAAAGAGCTTATTAGAGTAATAATAGAGAGATTTGACATAGAATTGTGGGTTTAAATGGATCAAAATGATTTTAAAGCAATATTACAACAATATATAGTTGATTTCTATGATTTAACGTCTTTCTGATTGATTCTTAAAGAATAAAAGACTTACGAATATCTTTAACTAATACTTGTTGGTAACAATGATATAAAATGATAATAAGATGATTTGGAAAAAACAGCAAGAGGAGCCCTCTTTTAAATCAACAACAGCTGACAGAGGCATTCCATGGAGCAAACTGAAAAACCACTGAGTAAGAAAACCATAAACCTTTTTGTATTATTGATTGCATCATCTGTTGTCACATAAGATTATCATGATTACTTAATTAATGCTTTTACATGACTACCAACCCCAATATGGTTAAGAAGAAAAGGAGTAACACCTGTAATTCTTCTTTTATTCCAAAAAAATAATTTATTTCTCAAAGTTATCAATGTTATTGGAAATTTCATCACAGGTTGTAATTACTATGAATTTTTGAAGATTCAGTGTTTCACGTGGAATAATAAAAAATGCACTGTATGTAAACCTTTTATTTTTACTAGTAAAACTATAATTGATCTTGGTTGTACCATAGATAATACATTTCTCCATTAGTCCTGAAAGTTTCAGAAAGATTCATTGAGAATTGTATTTTTAATGAATTTTTGAAGTTTTCACCTCATTTCTATGTAGAATTGCAAATATCAGTTTTTAGCTGGTTGCTATGAGGTAAATCAATGGATACAAGTCCAAACAGATTTTGAATTACTCTTTTGGGTTTATCCATGGAAAGCCATTAAGAATTGACATGGTTACAGGAGTCTAAGTAGCTCTTTACCTCCTTGGCACGTCAAAATAGCAGGTTATTTGCTATTTTCTAATGATTTACTGTAGTTGTAACATGGTAACCAAGTTCCCAAAGTGTTTTGGTTGGCTAATTGGGCCAAGATCAGCCATTGATCCAAGGTTTGGAGCTGTCCACGCCTCTGAGGCCTCAGAAGTTGGGTACCCTGGCTCTCTTTGATGTCTTTTGTCCCCCTTGCCTATTTTTTACATCAAGATAGATATTTAAGCTTAAAGTGAGATATCCACTATGGGTGTAACAAAAGTCCATGTAGAAATACCATGTTATTAAGTGCCCAAAACATGCATAACACTATTCTTACTGTATATGTAACATGGGATTTCTTACATTCCCATTATTTTGGCGTGAAATTAAGAAAAACAAAAGTTTTCACAGATCTTTTATGTGGTATTAATGATGTGGTATTGAATTATTTTCCATATTACCTCCTCAAAGAGTTAATTTGAGCTTATTCACTCTATGGAGCTACCCTAAGTGAAATTTTGTGTAGAATCCAAATCTGGCCTTAAATCCATGGATTTACCTACTCAATGAAAAGTAATTCATCTTTTCTGAAATCAAAAATAATGAATTTTGAATATATGCATGGCTTATGAGTTATGCATAATTCAGAATTTATTCTTATGATAATTGTGGCCTATTTGGGTATGTAAAATATACCTCAAGGCTCACATTCCCTCCCACCAAAAAATAAAATTGTACTACAATTTTATCAATGGTATAAAGAAGAAAAAGGGCCCAAAGGGGGTTAATGTCCATTTTCCAACCTCTTTAAATTACTCAGCTCAAATGATTTAAAGCACATTTATAGACATATTCAGGCTTGTGGCCTTCTTTCATGTCTAAATCTTCTTAAGAGTTTATCTGAGTCAGGTATTTCCGATTCTGCCAGACATTAATCTTCATGTACTGGATTTCTATATCTGACAAGATATTCTCTCTCTGATTTTTACCCCTAAGTCTCCTTTCTTTAATGACTTTCTTTATCTTTTTGTCTTCATTCTGTTCCACTGGTGGTACAGTTAAAGGATTTGGGTTCCTTAAAAGAAACAATTCTTTATCAGCTGGTTGATAAGGATTTATCAAGCTGACTGGAAAAGTGGGGTGTTTATTTTCCAATTCACCACTCAATTCCACTTGAACTGCATTGGTTCCATGTAAGGAAAAAATAACAAAAGGTCCTACATAAGAATCTTTAAGTTTCTTTGGGCCTTTGATATTATTAAAATTTAAGGTTGAAACTAGAACTAAGTCCCCTACTTTGAAGTCTAGTACTTTATGACTCTTGTCCCACTTCTGTTCTTCATAATAAAAAGTTTCATTCATACTTTGTTTTGCATGATGTTTCACTTTATCAAGCATTATCTTGAGTCTGGAAGCTGTAGGATGAATGTCAATCAAGTCTTTCCTCAGTGTGTCTGCTGGGAGTCTTGGATTCCATCTTTTTTCTAACATAGCAGGAATTTGACCTGTGGAAGAATGGACTTATGTTTTATATGCCAATTCTAATGCAGGTATCACAGTGCACCAGTCATGGTTAAAGCCATCTGAGTCTTTGAATTCTAACCCATAAGCACAAAATCTCCTGATGATGTCTTCAAAAGTTTGAATCATTCTTTCTGCTATCCCATCTGTCTGAGGGTGATATTCTGTAGAGAATGATAGCTTAGACCCAAACAATCTATGAAGATTGGTCCAAAGTGCAGATGTGAACTTGGGATCTCTGTCACTTATAATGTTCTTAAATAATCCTGTATGAGAAATAACTCTGCTCCATAGAAGAAGAGCTTTATCCATAGCTGTGTCATGTTTATGACATGGTAAGAATATGGCAGTCTTGCTATATCTGTCTAAAATGACTAAAAAAACATTATAACGTTTGTCACCACTTGGAGGAAGTGCTGTGACCCAATCCATGTGAACAACTTCCCAAGGGAATTTTTGTTCTTGAATATGCATCATAAGTCCAAATTTCTTGCCTGTACTCCTGTTTGCCTTTTGGCATCTGTCACAGTTATGGCATTATTCAATGGTCTCTTTTCTCCAAGATGGCCACCATGCACAGTTCTTCACTCTTGCAAATGTTCTGTCTTCTGATATGTGTCCAGAGTATATGCTATCATGGCATTCATGAAGAATGGTATTGATAAGCAATCTGCTACACAATGTCATTACACAATAATGTTTGGTTCTGTGGTAAATAATCCTATCAAAAAAGTGAAATCTTCCTTCAGAATAGGAATTTTTCCACGCTTCATCCAGTGCATTGACTAAAGATGTATCTTTGCAGTCTTTATCTAATAAAGAAGTTATGATATGTCAATTATTGTCTTTCTTATAAGATTCTCTGACATCTTCAAAAAAATTAGGTCCCAATATCAGTTATGTTAATTTCTTCAATTGGGATCTGTGGTTCAGCTTCCAAAGGTACATAAGGTGGGTTATCAGGAGTGTTGGCTAATGCCCATCTACTAAGTACATCAGCATTATTGGGAATGTTTCCTGCTTTATGAACTATAGTCATGTTTACTCTATATTCTTGAATGGCTATTTGCCATCTCAACATATGTCTGTTGGGAGTTTTCATGTTAAGAAGTGATTTCACGGCATTACAATCAGTTATCACCTCAAAAACACTGCCATAAAGATAATAGTATAATTTCTCAAGTGTCCATACCAAACATAAGCACTCCATTTGGCTTGCACAATATCTGGCTTCTGTTGGTTTGATCTGCCTTGAGATATAGCAAACTGGTCCTTCTGTAGGTTTGTCATCAACAATTTGGACTTGATTTAGGGCTGCCCCTAATCCATCTCCACATGCATCAATGTACAACTTAAAAGGAATATTCCAGTCAGGCATGAGGAGTAAAGGTGCTTCTGTAAGAGCTTTCTTAATCTTCTCATAAGCTTTAATTCTTTTCTGTGTCATTTCAAATAAAGTCTGTTGATCACAGATTCTATAGAGTGACTTGGCTAGAATTGCAAAGTCTTTCAGCTGTTGCCTATAATAACTAGCAAATCCAAGAAAAGACAGCATTTCTTTTTTATTCTGGGGTATTGGCTTAAGTAACGCTGCTGCCACTTTGTTTTTGTCAATACCCAAGCTTAAACCAGAAACAACATGTCCTAATGCTTTGAGTTATTCAAAACAAAAATTGCATTTATTAAGTGAAATTTTCATATTCACTTCTGCAACTTTGTGAAGTACTCTTGCAATTCTTTCAAGATGCAAAGACCATGAATAAGAACATATGATAATATCATCAATATAAATGATAAGCCATCCTTCGGATAATTCTGTGGGAAAGATGGTGTTCATCCTTGTTTGATAATGGGATGGAGCATTTTTAATGCCAAATGGCATTCTAAGATACTCATAAATACCACAGTGAGTGATAATTCTAAGTAATTTCTTAGCTTTAGGCGTCAAAATATTTTGATGGAAGCCCTTCAATGCATCCATTGATTTTATATACTTGGCTTTAGACAGTTGAGTCAAGGTTTCTTGAATTCTAGGGATTGGATACCTATCTGGAACTGTGTAGGTATTTGATGCTCTGAAATCTCCAACCATTCTTGACTTATCATTATGAAAGGCAATAATAACAGGTGTTGTCACTTCAACTTCCCCATTATGGCCTACTTTCCTTAGTACACCAAGTTGGATTAACTCTTTGATATGTTTCTCCAAGGCTTCTCTAGCTCTGGGACTGGCTGGATTAGCTGGTCTTCAAAGTACTGGAGGATATGGTCTGTCAATATTAAGAGTAATATCAGTTTCATGTCCTTTTATAGCACCTAATGGTTCATTATCAGAGGCAAATGCATCATTGTATGTATATAACACATCAATAAGCTAATTTCTCATCTTTTGTGGAAATGATGGATTAATTTGTGTTTCAACAAGTTGATTAGACACAAATTCATCTTTATAAGTATCCTTAACAGTAGATACCACAGATATTTGTTTTGGCATATTGGAAAAAGCAAATTTTTGTCTCTTGTTATCCCCAATTGTAAAATATCTGTCTTTATGGTTATTGATGTCAATACCATAAATATTAAAGCAATCATTTCCAAGAATGATGTGCTGAGATGTGCAATTATCCATTACCACTATCTCTATCTTCATTCTTATGCTTCCTACAGGCTGTGGGAACACAATATTAGTGTCCAATATGCCCAAAGGGTACATATCGTTACTAGCACTACTAAATTGAACACCTTCTATTGGTAATAGATGGTTTCTCCATTCAGGAAGTATAACTTGGAGATAATATTTTCCTACACAAGTGCAAAATGCCCCTGTATCCAAATTTAATTTGGCTTCAATGTCATTCATCAGAATTGATGTGATACAGGATGCTCCAGAAGTATAACCTTTACCTCTGGCAGGTTTTGTCTTACACATTCTGGCATCCTGGATATTGATCAGGTTGTAGAAATCCTCAATGTACTGTGGTAAGTGGGTATAGACTTCTGTGACCTCAAAGAAAGCTGTAATGTTTTTAATGGGATAGTCTTCCACTGGTGTATCCTCAGAGACTGCAGAATCTTTATCAGATTCCTCTTCCTCTTCAGTACACTGAATTTCTTCAATGATTTGAACTTCATTCATTTTTGTCTTTTTGGTGCAAGTGTTGGCTAAATTTAAAGTACTTCCACATTTATGACACTTAAAGACAGGTCTTTCTGGTCTTCTGTCCTCTCTGGGAATTTTTGAGACCATCTTGGATTCTGTTGGGTTTTTAATCCAAGTTTTGCCAATTCTTGTTCTAGTAATGATATCTTCCATTGCATTAATGTAGTCCTCTGTTGAACAGGGTTCTACACATCTGCACTTGATAGCTTGTTCTAATTCTCCTCCACATTTTCTTAATATTTTCATATTAATCATAGTGTCAGACATATCTGGGGTTAAAGCAGATAATCTGTCTTTTTGCTTGAAGAACCAAGTGATTGGCTTATCCTTCTCTGAGTTAAAAATGGCACTTTCAAAAGCATTTTCCATTTTAAACCCCCAAGAATTGTTGGCCCATTTGGTAATCACTTCAGATTTCCATCAAGACCAATCATGTTTCCCATGATCTATTCTCATTTTGTAATACCATTTCTTTGCAGTTCTGGTAAACAAAAAGTGTAATTTTCCCACTATGATTTCATCAGGTATATTAAAGTCTTCTTGAAACATATCAATAGTTCTGATGAACTCAATATGGTTAGATTCTCTTTCACCAGAGAATGTTTTCCATTCTTCCAATTTGGGAATATCTTTTGTAGAGATAACATTTTCTCCTAATAATGGGGTTAAACTTCCTTTAACAGGAAGTTTTTCTTCATTCAAAGGTGTAGAATGTCTTGGCATATGTGGTTCATTGTCAGGCTGAGTCTATGATAAGAGTATTAAAATGTATTTACAACTCTTAACTATGACTGTGACACGGTAAAAAGGATTTAAAAGGTTTATGACAGTTAAAGAGGTTTCAATTTAAGAATAAAAAGGCTTTAATATATGGAATATAGTCGTGGTGAGCACTGTTGAAAGCCCTGGGTGCAGCTTTACCTGTTGATTTACAATAATAAAGACTACAATAATTAAGATTATAATTATACCTGTTTATTACAAAAGAGTAAAACTGTTTTTGACAGTTTACTATGTAGGGTATTCAAGAGCAGGATGAGGAAACAATTCTGGCTGTGAAAAGCCTCCTTTTTATCCTGAAATGGGGCGGAAAGGGTGCTAGACCTTTCCACGTAGAGGAAGTGAAGATTTTTCACCTTCCAAGACAGGCTTGTGCTTTGCAAATGAACTGTATAGCCTGTATTGGGCTCAGATGTGGGCAGTTTTCACCAATACAGGGTGAACATTTTCATCTGGGGACCACATAGCCTGATTCTGACATGTATGACACATAGAATGCTGTACAGAAACTGTATGGGACCCCAGAGTTTACTGACTTATGAGGTATGGAAGTATAAACATGCTTCTTTGTCTGTTTGACACCTCATAATAATGGTTATGGGATATTATCCCATGGTAAGGCTGTATTGCCCAAAATGTGGGATTTTGACCTTAAAACAGCTATAACTTTGTCAATTCTTGAGATATCATCCTCAAAATTGGTTCAGTATATAGCCCGGTGTGTGCTCTACACAATGGTACCCAACCTGATATCTTTATCATTAAATATGAAAAAGCTATTCTATGTACAATATTTTTTGTACATAGGCATTTTTGTAGGCAAAAGCTTTATTGGGCTTGTTTGCCCCACAACTTCTGTTATAGTTGAGATATGAAAAAATTGATGGCACCATCAGATAGCCCTGATTGTGCTCTTTCCAAAAAGACCCTGTTTTAGGTATCTCACGCTAAAACTGTGGAAGTTAGATAAGAGGTGAATGTTTTTTTCAAGCTTATTTGGTCTGAATTTGACCATAACTCCAGTAATATTGGAGCTAGCTCAGTCTGGCTGGTACCATTGGATAGCCCTGACATGGAGCTTCATTTTTAATACCCATTTGATGGGGTTAAGCCTCTCCTTCTTGATTTCAGATGAGAGGTGAAAATTAAGGTTTATGCTCAGCAACAACTTTGAGCAGCAATAACTTTGTTATTCTTTGTCCTATGCTGATGGGACTTATATTTGGAAAAAGAGGTGAGTTTCCTCTTTTGTTTGATACCTTTTGAGCTAATTTGACTCAGATCCATGTTTTGGTGGTATCTTGGGTATACCATTGATTTATGGTATTTTTGCTGTCATGCTTGTGCTCTGGTTTTGAGTCACACGCTGACATACCCTCCCTCTAAGAAAGGCTCATCATTTATGGGACTGTTCAGGCGTCCCAGAGGCTCTTAATCTCCTTAAATGAAGGTTCCCATCTGGTATGGAATGTTCTGCCAACCATTTGTCTTTATCAGCTGTTTGGTTCTTGAATCTGACTAAGTATTGTCTTTGATCCTTCCCATTAAGTCTGATCTTCCTCTCCCTAATGATTCTACTCACAGGTCCAGGGGAGTCCTCCACTTCCACTATCTCTGGGGGTGTGAGTTTCTTCCTCCTGGAGGGGAATTTATCCTCCTCTGTTTGGAAGTATGGCTTGACCAAACTCACTGGAAAGACTGGGTGTTTCCTGGAAAGCTCCTCTGTGAGCTTGACTTCCACTTCATTCTTTCCTATCAACTTAATGAGAGTGAGAAGCCCTACAAATGAGTCTCTCATCTTCTTGGGTCCTTTAAGATTATTAAAGTTTACTGTAGACACTAACACCTGGTCCCCTTCCTTAAAGTCAGGTTCCATGTGTGTCTTGTCCCACCTCTGCTTATTATATTATTTTGCCTCAGCTATGCAGTTGGCAGCTGTGTCACAAGCACTCTTCCACATATCATGCAAGTCTTTGGCTGTGGGCTGCATGGTCAGAAAATTCTTCTTCAAGTGATCCACAGGAAACAGGGGATTCCACCCTTTCTCTACAAGTGCAGGTATTTTTCCTGTGGTAGAGTGTTTACGTGTATTATAAGGCAGTTGGACAGCTGGCAGAAGGGTAACCCAGTCATGGGTGTATCCCTCATGGTCCTTGTATTCCACACCATAGGCACAGAACCTCCTAAGGATTTCCTCCATTTTCTAGATCATCCTTTCAGCTAGGCCATCTGTTTGTGGATGTTAAGCTGTGGAAAACGCAAGCTTGGTGCCAAGCATGTCATATAAGTTGGTCCAAAGTTCAGATGTGAATTTTGGGTCCCTGTAACTAATAATGATCTTAGGGACTCCACAGGTAGATATGATGTTATTCCAGAATAACAGAGCAGTATCCATGGATGTGTCCTCTTTATGGCATGGCAGAAACCTCATGCTCTTTCTGAACCTATCAACTATGATTAAGCAGGAATTGTAGTTTTCTTTTCCCCCTGGGAAAGCCCCTGTTGCCCAGTCCATATTGATGGTTTCCCATGGGTGTTTGGGTTCCTCTATATGTTGAAGTAACCCATACTTCTTCCCATGTTTCCTATTTGCCTTTTGGCATCTTTCACAAGTGTTGATGTATTCACTCAACTCTTGTTCCCACTTGGGCCACCAAGCTGTGCTTGCTACCCTCTCTTTGGTCCTGTCCTCACTCATGTGTCCCATATAGGGGCAGTAATGGCATTCCTGCAGGATCAGAGAGATGTGGTCTCTGTCTACCACTGTGAGTGCACTTGTGTGCTTTTCTCTGTGGTAGAGCAGGCCATCTATAAGGAAGAACCTTTTATCCTTATAGGCCCTCAACCAGGGTTCTTCCAGCTGGGATTCCAGTTCTGGACTCCTGTATTTTTTTTGAAGGAGTAGTAGTAATATGCCACACTATTTGTGTCTGGCATAAGACTTCAATACTGCACTAAAAAATTCATTGTGCAGTTCTGAGGAACTTATTCCCAGTATGGGAGTTTCTGTTCCTTATGAATCAGTGTTTCCACTGTCAAGGGTACCACTTCCTGGTGCCCATTCAGAAAATCTGAAGTTCTTCCTCCTATCTATTTCCATGAAATGAATAGGGATCTTGGCTGCAACTTCAGGGTCATAAGCTTGATTGCTCTTGACATTATCCAGTCTCCATCTGCATTGGTATGACTTTTACCTTCTTTGTATATGATGGTCATATTCCCTCTATACTCCTGGATGGCTATTTGCCATCTCAGCATGTGTCTATTTGTAGTCTTCATGTTCAGTAAAGACTTCAAGGCTGTGCAGTATGTGTAGACTTCGAAGACTGCACCCTCCAAATAATAATGGAGTTTTTCTAGAGCCCAAACTAAGCACAGACATTCAGTCTGTGTGGCCCCATACCTGGCTTCTGAATCTTTCAGCTGCCTAGAGATGTAACATATTACTCCCTCTCTTGGTTCACCATCCACAATTTATCTTTTGTTAAGGGCTGCCCCTAAGCCTTGGCTACATGCTGCATCTATATATAGCTTGAATGGTAGTTCAAAGTCAGGCAAGCTGATCACAGGTGCATTTGTGAGTTCATTTTTGATCCTCTCATATGCATACCTTCTTTCCTTGGTAATTTCAAAAACTACATCTTTTGGACATAACTTGTATAGACTACTAGTTATGTGGGAAAAATTATTGATGTGGTTTCTGTAGTAGTTAGCAAACCCAAGGAATGATTGCATCTCTTTGATGCTCTTCGGTACTGGCTTTTGCAGTAATGCTGCTACTTTATTCTGGTCAATTGCCAGAGTAAGACCTGAGACTTTATGTCCTAGAGCTAGTAGCTCTTGTTGGCCAAAATTACACTTTTTTCAGTGAAATTTCCAGATTGATGGGTATACATTTACTTAGCACTCTGTCTATGTATTGTACATGGTCTTACCATGTCTTAAAATATATAATGATATCATTAATATATACCACCATCTAGCCTTCCAATATTTCTTCTTGAAATATTGTGTCCATCATCCTTTGGAAGTGGGCTGGTGCATTTTCGATGCCAAATGGCATCCTGGTATACTCATATATGCCCATATGGCATATTATTCTGTGTAATTTCATGGAGTTTGGTTTAACTCCATTTTGGTGGAAGCCTTTCATACAATCCATTTTGGTTATGTATTTGGCTTTTGCCAGTTTATCCAGGGCATGAGGTATCCTGGGTATAGGGTACCTGTCTGCTTTTGTGTAGTTATTCAGAGCTCTGAAGTCTCCACACAGTCTAGACTTGCCATAATGCCAGGTGATCAGAAGAGGAGTGGTGATTTTCACTATTTCATCATGTCCAATCTTCCTGATAAAATCAATTTCTAGCAGTTTATTGATATGTTTTCCAATTTCTTTCCTGGTTTCCAGGCTTGCTGCATGAGGAGGTCTCCTTAGCATGGGTGGATAAGGACTTTCCAAATCCACATATAGTTCTATATCATGGCCTTTTATCTTGCCTAATGGTTCTTCACCAATGGCAAATGCTGCTCTGTTCTTCCTCAGCATCTTCAGTAAACTTAGTTTTTGTTTACTGGTGAGGGTAGTGCTAAACTGTCCCTCTCTGAATTCCTTCAGAAGTTTGTCTAATGGATCTTGAGAAAATATCTGGTATATATCAAGTGAAAATTTCTTTTCCTTATTAGTACTAATGGTAATGTGCCTATTTTTCCTGTTGTAAATATCTATGCCATAGATCCTCTGGTAAAGTGTTCCCAGTAAAAACCCTTGGATGTGGGCATCATCAAGCACTACAAACTCTGGATTGAGTCTGATATTACCCTTCCTATGGGGTATAATTATTTCTTTAATAATTGTACCAATGGAAGGAATCTTCCCTGATGCACTCTTGAAGTTCTTTGCCTTATTTGGCAAGAGCTGTTTTTCCCAATTGGGGAAATGGCTATCCCGATAATTTCTGGCCACTATGGAGCAGTGTGCTCCACTATCAATGATCAGTGGATGCTGAGCATTGTCAATACATACAGTCATTTTTGTGGCTGTTCCATCTATATATTCCATTCCTTTGGTTGGTGTAACCAGGAATGTTTGCACAGATTTTTGTTGGCAGTATCCTGTGGAATTCCTGCTTCCAACTGTATGTCCTGAATTTCTAGTGAGGTTTCCTCTTGGTATTCCACTAGAAATTCTTCTCTTGAGTCATGGTCATCATCAGATGGTCCTCTGATGGCATCACCCATAGAATCTGATTCAGAATCCTCTGTTGGGGATTAATCCTCTGGGACTTTCTCAATGGCATAGACTTTCTTCTTTGCCTTTGGACAGTTGTTGGCATAGTGGTCTGTTGAACCACAATTGTGACAAGAATTCTTCTAATTTGCCACTTCTGCCACTCTTTCTCTGTGTTTGTCTTTAAACTCTACCCTGGGAGGTTGTCTCTCTTTGAGACTACTGCTTCTTTATAGGCTAAATTTCCCTATATTCGTCCTCTTCCTTATATCCTTTAATGTATTAGAAATGTCATCTAGAGTGCAGTTTTGGTTGCATCTGCATTTTACTGCATGCTCTAGTTCTCCTGGCAGTTGTGTCAGAAGTTTGTGATTTCTCATTTGGATGTTCATCTGAGGAGCAATGGCTTTAAGTCTTTTAGACTGTCTAAGACATCACTCATATGGATCTTTGTCCACAGAGTATTTGTCATTGTCAAATGACATGGTCGTTTGCCATATCCAAGTATCATTGCTGTACTTTGGGATGATTTGACTGTTCCACCATGGCCAGTTCCTTCTGGAATGGATTCATTTCATTTTTGTGTACCATATACTAGCATGCCCTTTTAATTCTGTATTAGGTCTAGCAGTAATCCAGTAGTCTGGTATGCTTGGTAAACCAATGAAGAGTCAATCAATATAATCAATGAGCTCCATATACTCATATTCTCCAGTAACAGAGAATTTGGGCCATCTGGACGCCTCAGGAAGATGTTTTAAGGCTTCCCTTTCTGAATAAGACATGCCATCCCCATCCTGGTATTGTGATGGAGATCTTGCCTTATTCATCAACATGAAATCTGGTTTGATGTCATCTGTTTGATATGGATTATCCATAACTTGGCCTTGTGGTTGGGGCTTCAAGCTATGGTAGACATTAAACAATTTTTTTATGTCTTCATCCAGACAATCCCTGTCCCTTCTGCTGTGGTGTTGTTCTTCAAAGACTAGATTCAGTCTTTTGTTGGTCTCTTCAGAGGCTTTGCTCAATTGAGCATGTCCTTCTTGAAGAGTTTTTACAATTTTATCCATGGACGCTGTTAATTTCTTCATCCTCTCATGGCTTGCTTCAAGTCCTGCAAACTGTTTTTGAGTTTGCTCAGCATATTGGGACATTTGTAACCACACTGCATCACTGTTTAAGTTACTCTCAGGTGTGACAATATTATGCTCAATCTGAGTGGGGGTGATGTTTCTATTACTAGGACTACTGATTATAGAGTGGTTTACAACTACTTCTGGTTCTTGTGCACTTCTTTCACCAAATCCAACAACTTCTGGATCATGGGGTCTGAATCTTTCTGCCTTTGGCTGAAAGAGGTCTTGTTTTTCCCGTTGTATCCTTTTCTTCTCCTGGAACCCTCCTGGAATTGTGAAGAGTGGTGACTCCTGGTCATTGATTTGTTGGTGCCTGAATGGTGTGAAGCCACGGGAGAGCTGATTTGGCCTGCTCCTTGTGAGCCTGAAGGAATCTGAGTAGTGCCTGTCTGGGTTAACTGTTCTTCTATAGCTTGGATAGTGGCTTGATTCTCCCTTATCCTCTGTGCCCTTGCCTCCAGGAGTCTTAATTGCCTGGTAGGATTCCAACCTTTGGTGATTCCCACAAGATCTTTGAAGTCTATCTCTTTGAGAGAGATCTTCTGGAAACTTGCTCCAGTTCTGCCCAGTGAGATTCCAGGTTGAACCTCTTCTTGTCCATTCTCCATTGAAACAAATCTTTGAGGAGTTGGTGGAGCTGAAGAACTTGATCCATATCCTTCCAGTCCTCTTGTTTGAGGTTCCTGTTTCATTGGAGTGTGAATGGCAGGGTTGATATTATCTCCCTCATTGTTTTGCCATCCACCACTGTGTCCAAGGTGTCCTCTTCCAGGTCTTCTGGTTCTGGACAAGCCTTCTCTGTCCTCCGTCTGGTTCCTTTGGAAGCCAAGGTCTCTGAGCTATATAGGTTACATATAAGTGTTTGCAAGCAGTCAAAAACTTTATGTTCTTAGGGTATTTACCTTTGACTGTTCCTTTTACAAATTTGTTGTCTGCTGATTTGGGCAATTTACCTTTAGAGGTTAAAACTGGGTTAATTATAGTAATATTCCCTGTACAAGTTGTTAAGGTTGGTTTACCTTGTATTGATTCAGAGTTTTGTGGTTTTCTACTTCTCTGGGTGGCTATTGGTGTCCACTTCTTTGCTGTAATCAGGCCTTCACTGTGCCTCTTTCCTTTGCCCTTGCTGCCCTCTGGTTCTGAGGGTGTCACTGGTGTGTTGGCCTGTGACTGGGTCTTAAGTGGGATATAATTCTCTTCCACTAAATAAAAGTAGGAAAAAGTGGGCTTATGTCAGTTAAGACTTCTTAAAATGCTGTTTGCATGTCTAAGAATGGCCTCTAGGCTTGTATATTACTACAATATGCCCTGTATAACGACAGTGTAATTGAATTAACAATTCCACATCAGAATCACAGCTTTTCGTACCCTGTTACACTGTTTGTGTACCAGTATCCAACAGATTCACTTGTGGTTTTCAAGTGTGATCTGTATAAGTGTAATGGAGTCGACAATACACTTACCACACCTCAACTGTTGGTTTTACAGTCAGAGGTGTCCTTATTCAATCAAGAATACAGGACTTATTGATGGCTTATGTGTTTTTATATGTAAAAAACGCCAAAAATAAAGGTCTTGTGGGTATTAACCACGTGACAGATACTCTTATAATATGAGTAAAAGGTGGTAAATAGACCAAAAAAATGTAAAACAATAGTCAGAAAGTGATATATAAGTGACAAAACTCACTGATAAGGTCAAAAAAGGTCAAAAAATACGGCCAGTCCCCCAAAATGTCAGGCTGAGTCTATGATAAGAGTATTGAAATGTATTTACAACTCTTAACTATGACTGTGACACGGTAAAAAAGGATTTAAATGGTTTTTAAGAGTTAACGAGGTTTTAATTTAAGAATAAAAGGGCTTTACTATAGGGAATATAGTGGTGGTGAGCGCTGTTGAAAGCCCTGGGTGCAGCTTTACCTGTTGGGTTACAATAATTAAGATTATAATTATACCTGTTTATTACAAAAGAGTAAAACTGTTTTTGACAGTTTACTATGTAGGGTATTCAAGAGCAGGATGAGGAAACAATTCTGGCTGTGAAAAGCCTCCTTTTTATCCTGAAATGGGGTGGAAAGGGTGCTAGACCTTTCCATGTAGAGGAAGTGAAGATTTTTCACCTTCCAAGACAGGCTTGTGGTTTGCAAACGACCTGTATAGCCTGTATTGGGCTCAGATGTGGGAAGTTTTTACCAATACAGGGTGAATACTTTCATCTGAGGACCACATAGCCTGATTCTGACGTGTATGACGTGTAGAATGCTGTACAGATACTGTATGAGACCATAGTATTGACTTACTTATGAGGTATTAAAGTATAAACATGCTTCTTTGTCTGTTTGACACCTCATAATCATGGTTATGGAATATTATCCAATGGTAAGGCTGTATTGGCCAAAATGTGGGATTTTGACCTTAAAACAGCTATACCTTTGTCAATTCTTGAGATATCATCCTCAAAATTGGTTTGGTTGATAGCCCTGTGTGTGCTCTACACAATGGTACCCAACTTGATATTTTTATCATTAAATATGACAAAGTTATTCCATGTACAATATTTTTTGTACATAGGCATGTTTGTAGGCAAAAGCTGTATTGGGCTTGTTTGCCCCATAACTTCTGTTATAGTTGATATATGAAGAAATGGATGGAACCATCAGATAGCCCTGATTGTGATATTTCCAAAAAGACCCCGTTTTAGGTATCTCATGCTAAAACTGTGGAAGTTAGATAAGAGGTGAATGTTTTTTTCAAGCTTATTTGGTCTGAATTTGACCATAACTCCAGTAATATTGGTGCTAGCTCAGTCTGGCTGGTACCATTGGATAGCCCTGACATAGAGATTAATTTTTAATACCCATTTGATGGGGTTAAGCCTCTCCTTCTGGATTTCAGATGAGAGGTGAAAATTGAGGTTTATGCTCAGCAACAACTTTGAGCAGGAACAACTTTGTTATTCTTTGTCCTATGGTGATGGGACTTATATTCTCAGAAAGAGGTAAGTTTCCTCTTCCTTTTGATACCCTTTGAGCTAATTTGGCTCAGCTCCATTTTTTGGTGGTATCTTGGCTATACCACTGATTTATGGTATTTTGGCTGTCATGCTTGTGCTCTGGTTTTGAGTAACAGGCCAACATTCATAATTCTTATGAATTTGTTCTACATTTGCAATGATTTCATTTTTTAACTTCTGCCTTTCAATGTCACTTTTTTCTAAATGTGTAGCAAACTGATTGGTATTTTCAACTATTTCTAAAACATGATCTTTTAGAAGTTTAAGTTGATCATTCATTTTAAAAATGGATAGATATTCTTTTTCATCATTCTGAACTTGACATGTACTTTCAATTCTGCCACATGCATTGATAATTGAATCAAATTTGGCATTTGCCAATTGATACCATTCATGATTATTTTTGTCATTCCTTTTTAATTCACTTATATCTGATGTAATTTTATATAACTTTGCATCAAATTTGCCAAGTTCTACATCAATACCATTTTTTACATGATTTATATGGTGTATTATTTGCGTGGAAAAGTCCTGTTCATCCTTTCCTGCTCCTTGGCTGTGAATTCCATCAGAGTTCTGGCCATATTGAACACACTTTCCATGGCTGAAGGCTCCAATTTGGGGATCCTGTACCCTTGTGGGTAAGGTCTGTGCCAATTGGCTTTGCCTTTGCCCTGATGGTTCTTGGGACCTCTCTGCTTCTTCTGAGATCCTTTGGGCTTGTCCTTGGACACTTCTGGAGCTGGTTTGGAGCTGGTAGATGCCACTGAGGCCTCTGTCTCCAAAGCTGGAGTCATTCCCAACTCTTTCTTCTGGTCTATGGATAAAAGACTTTGGTTCTTCAACCAATTCTTTATCTTCTTGACCTTGTCTTTGCAAGACAATGGGCTCCAACCTACTAACAGTTCTATGGCCTTCTCCTGACCCAGAAAGCTCTTGATGTGTAAGTAAGAGTTCATCGCCCCCTGCCAAAGGCTTGGGAATATCTCCCACTCTTCTTCTTTGGCTTCTCTGAACCAATTTTTGTATTGGAATTGATATATTTCTATTGCTTCCACTTGAAAATTGTTCAGCCCTAGAAATATTATCATGAATTAGTTCAGGCTCAGAATTCACGTCAAAATCTGTGGGTACAGACCTTGGGGAATGGGGGGCAATTCTGGCATCCTCCAAATGTGTCTTTCTTGAGGAAGACTTGGCACTTCTGGATTTGGTCTTGCCTCTTCCCTTTCCACATCCATCTGGTTGGACTGAATAGTTTCTTCCCTTTCTGGTATGCACCATTTTCACATCAATTTAAATATCAAGAGTGAAAATAAAAGATAAAACACACACCTTTTGGTGGTAATTTATTCTTTTCAGAGTTAAATAAGGTGCCTCTTCTAGCAATTTGCACCATAATAATTTCTTCAGATTCTGGACTAGTGATATATCTTTTACTGAGTCTGTTACCAGCTGCACAGTATTTGATTCAAGACACTAGAAAATTATAAAAGAGAAAAATCATTTTTTATACTTTTTTAAAATATTTTTAAAGATTTTTTATAAGTTTTATATTTTTCAATATTAAAAAATTATTCTTTTTAAAGAAAAAAAAAATTAAGATTTTGAATCAAAATTAATTCAGAGTAACTCAAAAAATAATTTTATAGGTTTTTGGATGTGAAAAAGAAACATGTAAAAACAGTATAAAATTAAACCAAATTCCTCAATGAAAAATATTTAAAGACAATTTCAAAAAATAAAAATTATTTTGAATTCAAATTGAAAGAAAAAAATTATTAAATATATTTTAGAACTTAAAAATACATAAATTAAGGGTATAAGGTTCAAAAAACATGGCCAGGCCCCCAAATGTAAGATGTGTCTATGAAACTGTTGAAAATATTACTATTAAGCAACAGTACTATTACTGTTCTTATGAATAGAAGAATATAGTATTAATATAACCGCAATTAAATAATTAAAGAATTACTTCTTTCACATGTTAAACACTCCTAGTGATCTTAACAGTGAGCAGTAATTGTCTACAAGAATCAATTACAAGAAGATTTTAATAATAAAACTTCTTTTATTAATAGAATAAGATTATTTTAATATATAATTATCTTTTGCAAGAATAATTATAATGTTAATTCTTGAAGAAAACTAATTTTAGAGAAAAACTTTAAGAATTAAAGATAAATCACTCACTAATACTTCAAAGAATTTATTGAAAGATAAGATAGAGAGATTTGATGTAGAATTGTGGATTTAAAGGATCAAAATGAATCTATAAGAGTATTACAACAATATATAGTTGTATTCTATGATTTCACGTCTTTCTGATTGATTTTGAAAGAATTAAAACATTTAAGAATAGCTTTAACTAATACTTACTTGTTGGTAACAATGATATAAAATGATAATAAGATGATTTGGAAAAAACAGCAAGAGGAGGCCTCTTTTAAGTCAACAACAGCTCACAGAGGCGTGCCATGGAGCAAACTGAAAAACCAGTGAGTGAGAAAACAATAAACCTTTTTGGATTATTGATTGCATCATCTGTTGTCACGTAAGATTATCATAATTACTTAATTGATGCTTTTACATGACTACCAACCCCAATATGGTTAAGAATAAAAGGAGTAACACCTGTAATTCTTCCTTTATTCCAAAATAATCATTGATTTTTCAAAGTTATTAATGTTATTGGCAATTTCATCACAGGTTGTAATTACTATGAATTTTTGAAGATTCAGTGTTTCATGTGGAATAATAAAAAATGCACTGTATATAAACCTTTTATTTTTGCTAGTAAAACTATAATTAATTTTGGCTTTACCATAGATAATACAGTTTTCCATTAGTCCTGAAAGTTTCAGAAAGAGTCATTGAGAATTGTATTTTTAATGAATTTTTGAGGTTTTCACCTCATTTCTACATAGAATTGCAAATATCAGTTTTTAGCTGGTTGCTATGAGGTAAATCAATGGATACAAGTCCAAACAGAGTTTCAATTACTCTTTTGGGTTTATCCATGGAAATCCATTAAGAATTGACATGGTTACAGGAGTCTAAGTAGCTCTTTACCTCCTTGGCACATCAAAATAGCAGGTTATTTGCTATTTTCTTATGATTTACTGTAGTTGTAACATGGTGACCAAGTTCCCAAAGTGTTTTGGTTTACTAATTGCGCCAAGATCAGCCATGGATCAAAGCTTTGGAGCTGTCCACGCCTCTGAGACCTCAGAAGTTGGGTACCCTGGCTCTCTTTGATGTCTTTTGTCCCCCTTGCCTATTTTTCACGTCAAAATAGAAATTTAAGCTTAAAGTGAGATATCCACTATGGGTGTACCAAAGGTGCATGTAAGAATACCATGATATTAAGTGCCCAAAACATGCATAACACTATTCTTAGTGTGTATGTAACATGGGATTTCTCACATTCCCATTATTTTGGCATTAAATTAAGAAAAACAAAACTTTTCACAGATCTTTTATGTTGTATTGATGATGTGGTATTGAATTATTTTCCATTTTACCACCTCAAAGAGTTAATTTGAGCTTCTTCACTCTTTTGAGCTACCCTAGGTTAAATTTTGTGTAGAATCCAAATCTGGCCTTAAATCCATGGATTTACTTACTCAATAAAACGTTATTCATCTTTCCTGACATCAAAAATGATGAATTTTGAATATATGCATGACTTATGAGTTATTCATAATTCAGAATTTATTTCTAAGATAATTGTTGCCTATTTGGATATGTAAAATATACCTCAAGGCTCACACTCACACCATAATTGACTGTCAAAGTTTTATCTTTGATATCTTTCATATATTTATACAATTCTTGCTGTCCTTGTAATAATTTTTGAGTATTGTCAATTAAACTTTTGGTTTATTATTTTCAACAATAAATTTAATGTTTTCGATTTCTTTTTTATTTTGTACAACAATTTTTGTTAAAGAAGATAAATTATTATTTGTTTCTTGTAAGGATAATAAACTATTTTTAATTTCTTTCAGGGGTAAAATACTATTTTTAATTTCTGCTAAAGTATTTACAACATCTGGGGACAAGGTTATTTCATTGGGAAATGAGCTTGTCTCATTCTTTGCTCCTCCTTGTCCTTGATTCCATCAAGGTTCTGGCCTTGTTGAAGACATTGTCCATGGAATCTTTTTCAATTTCTGGAATCCCATAACTTGGGGAATTTGGTTTTCTCCAGTTCTTTTTCTTGTTCTTCTTCCCTTCTTGGGGCTTGCTGGTAGAAGCTACTGGGGCTTCTTCCTTGGTTGCCTCTTTCTTTTTGGCATGGTACTCCTTGATATTTTTGATTTGAGGTTTGGATGATAGTGGATTCCATCCATTGGATTATCTCACTATTTCCTCCTCTTTGAGGAACTTTTTGAGGATGTGCCAGGATTTCATCACTCCTTGTTGGATTTGTGGCAACATTTCCCAATACTTGTCCTTTTGCACGGTGTAGTACTGCTTGTACTGGCTCATGTAAATGTCTATCTGATCCCTCTGAATGTGATCTGTACCTATTTGAGTTATTCATACTTAGTTCAAACTCTGGTTCAGATATCATGGGCATTTCTGGGACTTGCCTTTGGGATACGGCACTTCCTTGTGTGGATTCTGTTCCTCTGGGGATTTTTCCCTTTCTTTTCCCTTTTGAGGGATCAGTTCTACCTCTGATTGGATGGAGTATTGGGAATCTCTTCTTGTAGTCATAATAAAAAAAGATTTTCAGGACAAGAATTTCTCTTTATGGCAATTTATGAAGGAGGTACTCACCTTCAGAGTCCCTAATAGTGGGTCCTGGAAAGTCTAATTTCTTAGCTTTCTTTTTCTTAATGACAATTGGTGTTGGAGAAATTGGGAAAGTTTATTCCACCAATCTTTAAACAGTGGCTTGAATGTCCTCTGTTGGATTTTCTTCAAACACTAAAAAAGACAAATAAATATAACCCTTTTATATAAGAAATGTTATTTTTGGTAAGATATGGCAAGTTTCCACGTAAAAAATCCTTTTATATCTTTGAATAAATGAAATTAATAAAGAAATACATAAAAATAGCTTTTTTATTGGTTTTTAATATCTTTTATTATTTTTTATATTTTTATTTTTAAAGAATATAATAAGAATGAAGATGATTCTTTTATGAAATTAATTTATAATTTAAAATTATTTTTGATTTAGGAAATATGTCTTTTAATCACTATAGTCACTCAAAGGAAGTTCTTGCAATTCTAAGGATGTGAAAAACCACATGTAAGACAGTAAAATTGCTTTCCAAATGCCTCAATAGCTTTTAAAATCAATAAATATAAATTTATTATATATTTTTATGGTTATAAATATAATTTATTATTGGATAAACCCAGTTAAAATCTTTTTAAAGGTCTTTAAAGTAAATATCACAGCCAGGCCCCCAAATGAAAGGTTTGACTACAAAACAATAAGTCAAAATGACTAATACTTTACCTATTGTGCTCTGGATGTCCTTATAAATAAAGTAAATAAGATAAAAATAATCATAATCATAAAGATTTATTGTAATTATGGCGTAAAAATAATTATATTATTAAATAAATATAATAATATAATTTCTTTTAAAAAAATAATAATATAATAAAGAAATATATTAATAGTTTCAAAAGCACTTTATTAGTGCTACCAATAAATAATAAAGGTGTAAAGAATTGTCTTTTACTAATAAAAAACAATCAATAACAATAATATTACTAATATTAAAGCTATATATTAATATAAATACTATTTATATTAATTAAAGAATTATTAAGAATAATAATAGAGAGAAATTATTACAATAAGAGAAAATAACCTACTTTGAGCACTTGATATAATGATTTTGAAACTATTTTATGCCAAATAATGTAAATACAACTTATTTAAACTGTATTTACAAATAAAAATTAAAGACATTACAAATATTCTTGATTTTACATGGAAATGAGATTTATAAGAGAATTATAACAAAAACAGTTAAACAATTGGAGTCATCACGTCTAAATTGATGATTATAAGTAAGATTATCTTTGGTACTAATAATATAATAGATTTAAATATCAAGCATAAGGATTTCACCTTTTAATTTAATTGTTTTATTGTTTTTTGATGCATCTGAGGGGAAAATAGAGTATAAAGAGCTCTATTTATAGTAAATACCTCCCTTCTAGAGTCCAGTAGCCTTCTAGTAGACATGTACTGATGGTATCCACTGGAAATGATCAGTATTTTGAGACTTAGGGATGATTACATCATGATCAAACCATCTTATCTCATTATTATGCCATTATTTAGAGTTATCACTATAACTGTACGTTTGATGACCTCATAGGCTTTACACCAGCCTAAGCTTTGTGGATTTCATTAGTATTAATAATAATCTAATAGGATTCACCAGTTTTATCACTTATATGCCTTTTAAGCTTAAAATAAGATTACAGTAAGTGATAATAAATGATCAACTTTGAACTTGAACATTGATCGTTAATAACTTTTAAGTTATACACGCTACCGCTATTCTGAGAATGAATTCTGATAGATTTGAATGTCCTTATTAGACTGAAAAGAGCATTTCATTACATCATCAAAACTCTGTTTTTGATGATTTTTCTTGTACCTCATCTTTTCTGTGGACATGCAATATTTTAAGCTTGAAACCTTGATTTAAAGGGTTTACAACTTGGATATTACAATAAATATTACATCATTCTTCACTTATGAGCTATTAGAATCTTACTATATACTTTATAAGTTTGGACCACTTTCACAACAAAGTGGTCAACAGCTCCAGTTATTTTGATCAATAAACCATTACAAGTTTTAACCCTGTTTATAGCTTGCAAAATGAATTTCATATCTGAGTTCTTGAAGTAATTACGTGGTGACTTCCTTTTTTGTTTGACTCTTTATCTTGTATATTTCAAGAGATATTAGCAAAAAACCATGAATATATGCATTGACCAAAAAAAGTGCATATATTCAGCTTAATTCCTTAAGTATTGACTTTAGAGAATAGCCATAGAATTGTTTTATGTGTAATGTTTTATGGAGAATCCAATTTTACAATTTTTTCACATGTTTGTTCATTGGTTTCTGAGTTAAATAATATTTTATGCCTTTTTTAAGGTATTATTACTTATCCTTCAGTAATTATTGACCTTTCAGATATGCCATAAAAATGACATATGTGTATTTTACCATGAGTAATCTAATGGTAGAACTCATCTCAAATATTTACCCATTAGATTCTGAGTTAATTCAGATTTTGTACTTATTTATGGTATTTTTACTAGTCTCAAGATAATTATGATAAGTATAATTATTACAGAAATTTTGTTGTTACCTTTTTGAATATGTGGTCATATCTCAAAGGCTCACAATATCTTATCATATAGGTTATTTCTCACTCTTATGTCTTTCACAGCCATGTGCAGAACCCCCACATGGATGCAGTATGGCAAATATATATCATAACCATCTTGTGGCCATATGACCACATTTATCATTTTATGACAAATTTTCCAATATTTTTCTCTGGATCCCTTTAGGCCACACCCACTTTGATTGGAAAAGTTTGCCTCAACCATCAAATATAGCATCATTGGCCATCCTGGTTATTGACCTTCTATAGTAGCCCCAAGGACATTTTCCTTCATTTGGCCCCTAGTTGGCCTCACCATTACCCTGCGTTCCTATGGGCCCCACATTCATCATCAGGTCCTTTATCCTGCTCCCTTTCATTAGGTGCTTTTGGCCATTATGTCCACTTACATCCTCTACAGCCCAGAGGACATGAAAGCATGGTCCACAGGACCCCTTTTGGACATAATTCAACATTTACCTCATAGAATGAAGTGGTCCCCAGAAGGTATAAGGGGGAAACCAATCACCATCTTGCGCAAGACTTGTTTGATTACCAAAAGAACCTTTCCCAGCTTTTGGACCATATTGATGCTGGATATCAACAAGTGCAATCTATGGCATTATAAACAAATATGAACCATTTTTCCTCAGAAATTCAATGGTCAAATTTTCAATACACAATTTGGTCATCTAAATGAATAATTAACCAATACATTTTTTATCTTAAAAGTAATTATTCAAGGACATCAATAAATCATCCAATGAGGGTAGTGAGTAGTATTTCAAAAGGGGCATTCAAGGACACCAATAAACTGGCCCTTCAGCTATTTGTAAAATTATTCAAGCAGTATTCCCCAAAGGGAATACTGGCCAGGGATCTTCCAGATCTAGTATAGAGAAAATTCTTCAAATAGTTGTCAAGGTGTCAAAGCTCCATGACTTCCCTGGACATCTCAATTACTTGATACACACTAAATTCAAGCAATCTGTATTGAATTTACCCTTTTGGTCAATTAAATACACCCAGTTCATTCCTCAATATGGCCGAGGAATATTCTACCAAAACAGTCAGCAGTGCTGTACACCATTCATACAGATGGGTTCCTAATCAGCAAGTCACATTCTGTCAGCTACTAACATATACTGGCCATTTCTTTCCCCTGGGGACCTTTTCCCCATTTAATAAATATATTTTATTTATGTTTATCTTTATTTTTTTCATCTTTATAGTGAATACCTATATTCTTAAATCAGTAATTTTCACCCTTTTCCTTTCCTGTTAGTGGATATTGGTGGTTATATCTTCTACTAATTGCATTTTTATTTTTGTAAGGTTGCAAAAGCTATAAAGGACTTACTTGGTTAGCTTTTTGTCTATTGGCTTGTTTCTTATTTTCATTTCATCTTCTACCTGAATTTTCCTGATTAAAAAAATATATTCCTTTGATTATTTCTTTGCTTCTTTGGAGTCTTACAAGTGAGATCCCTGATTAATTGGTGGAAAGCCACTCTTGATTTCCCCAAAATCCCCGGTTACAATGTCAACAATAAATATGCTTTCAAGATTATCTTGACCTTGAATAACTCTATTTATCTTAATATTATTATTGAATCCCCTTTAGATTGTGGGATAAGGGTCAGAAGCCAGATAATTACTAATAGCTATATGAAAAGATAATATCCAAATAGCTAGCCGATGAAAAAGAAGTTTCCTAAAATATAAATGAAAAGGATCATATTTCTAGTAAGAAATACTCAAAGTATAACTCCTGTATTGAGAAAATTTTATTAAATATTAACATTATTATACCAGCTATCCTGTGTTTAGATCTTGATAGACATTAAAAATACATGAAATTGAATAATTTATTTGTGATATTATAGAGGGAAATTTCTTCAGTATATTTCAAGAAGCAGATGACACCCCTTAGCACAAATGGCTGCAAAGAAGTTCTTAAATTGAAAACAGACTGACCAATAGGTTCATCTAAAAGTACTTCCCATCATTTCTCTCACAGTAAAAGTATATCCCACATCTTATTTTTTGGAATTCCATACCTTAAATACCATACTAAAGGTTATGAATAATATTTTATTATCAAAAGTAAAAACAAAAATCTGTAAATTGGTGTTTTGGGAAGATGAAAAAATTGGAAGATCGTATAATCAAATTTGTACTTAACTAAAAAAATGACATCTTTTCAAAAAGAATCCCATAGTCATATTTTGAGGAACCTCTGTAGAAGAAATGATTTAGGATTTTTTGACAAAACAAAAATTATAAGGCAGGTATTTATATCAATAAAATAATGGATAGAGACTTGTGAGTAAAAGTTATCTCTATATTACTTGCATACCAGGAAAAATCCTTATTGCTAACATTCAACATCTGACTAAAATCCAAGTCAGTAAAACATTGAAACATTTGCAGTATGAATCTATGGAGAAGCTATATAAAATTAATACCATTAGTGTGACAGTTGGGAATAATCTCAATGGAGTTATTATTTAGCTGGTGGGACTATACTATATTGGTATAGGGGTGGCAAGCACTGCTGGAATCCCAGGGTCCAGCTATCATCAGTTTATTAGCTATAATAATACCTAAAATATTTAATATTATAATTATAAATGGTTACCTCCAACAGCATAATTTTTTGAGAAAAAATTGTATTTTTTAGGAATGTAAGAGCAGGATGGGTATTCCTCTTTCATTCAGAGGAAGTCCCCTTTTTATCCACAAAAAGATGTGGAGGGGACATTTTTCATCAATGAACATAGAAAGAGTGAAAATGTTACTCCAGATGGTGGAATTGTGGCTTCTAAATCCCTTCATAGCTTGTATATCCCACAGTATTGCAATTTCTCACAAATTGTGGATTTTGACCTTAAAGCTTCTATAAAGGTGTCAGTTTTGAAGATAAAGATCTAAACAGTGGCTCATTTTGTAGCCCTTGATTATCTCTACATAACAGCTCCTCCCTTTATATGCCTAAAATCAAGAATGGAAAAGCTATACAGGCTTAAAATTATTTTTTTGGAGTTTTGATTTTTGATAAATCCTGTATTAAGTTATTATCCTTAATGAATCTTTTTGCAGAGGTAATATGGTTTTATGGAGGGTACCATTAGGAAACTCATATTATTCTCTTCTTAAACAGACCCAAAATTATTTTTTCACCCCAAAACTTTAGGGGTTAAATGAGAGGTGAATATTTCATTAACCATAATTTGGACTACAATTGGATCAAACCTCTGTAATTTTGGCTCTAGCACAATTTGGGTAGTACCATTGGGTATCTCTAATTAAGAGAATTAATTTGAACACCAATTTTATGGGATTTGGTCTCTCTTTGGACTTCAGATGAGATGTAAAAACTAAGGTTTATTGTCTGCTCTGGCTTTGAGCTAGAAGAACTTTTATATTTCTTATTCTATGGCTATGAGAGTTGTATATTTGGGATCGAGGAGCTTTCCTCTTTCCTTTGAATCTCATTTTGAGATATTTTGGCTCAGGTCAATTTTGGTGGCAATCTTTTTGTACGATTGATTTAAGGTTTTTTGGTTTTATGCTTGTGTTCTGGCTTTGAGTCACAGGCTGACAAATTTCATCTAGCTGATCAGGTACTGAACATACCTTTTGTTTTGTTTTCTGGAATTGGAATCACACTCTTGACCCAAATTCCTCTATTCCAAGTGGTTAGCTGTACCTTCTTATTTGAAGAATTAATCAATTTGATAACCCAAATGACTTCCTCCCATCCTGAGCTTTGGTGGTACAGTTTTTTGAAAGCGGGATTCATAACTTCCTTTTAGAAATATAATGAAATAAATTAACATATATATGAAGTTACTTAAGGTTAGAAGGTAGATAAAGAGGATTAAATGAGAAATGATAAATATGAAAGCAAAGACCTGTTCTATAAAATCTAAAATCACGGCAAATGCAAAGAAAAAAAGATTTATTATAGGGCTGAGAAAAAAAGGATATTTGGAGTAAATTAAAAGAATTATTATGATTATTCTTAAGAGAATTCACATAATTCTGGAGTTATTGGGGTTTCAGAAATTAGACTTGTCAAAATTATGTTTAATCACAAAATGGTTGAGCGTGTTGATGAAAACTTTAGAATTAAATGTTAGATAGAACATACTAAGAAATTGAAATGTTCAACCCAGAATATTGTGTGTTTTAACTAAGACTAAGACCTGTTTCTGAGATAGAAAAAAGGCTATCATGCAACAATTTTGATGAAAAACAAACCTTTGTTTAATTGAAGCGAGTTAAATGTAAACAAAAGAAAAGATTTCCATTATTTGTCTAAGCCTTTTCCACTTTATTTGGAAGAATAATTTATTAGTTATTGATTGAAGAAGATGAATGAGATGGAGATTGTATTGATATAAAAGAAAAAGGCATCTTTTAAAAGACATATTTGGGAATAAAAGCAAATGAGAACTATTAAAAATTAGAGGGCCTCTGCATTCAGGTTTCCTTTATTCTAGGTTTGGCCTAATCGATGATCCCTTGACTCTATACTAGGTGTCACTTTTTTCTCTGTTTCAATCAAATTTTCAATCAGGATTCTTTTGTTATGAATCCAACCTTCTGCTTGTCTCAAAATATTTCTTCCAAATTCAAATTTCTTCTTTATAATTGATCAAAACAATAATACTTGTGCAAACTAGTTCAATAAAAATAAAAAAGATCATATCACTTTAGCACCTGTGCTTATCACAAAGCTTCAGAAAAGCCTGTCTCATCAAGATGACAGGATCTATAATCTCCTCCAACGAGTACGAGAAGCGGAACCTCAAATTAAAGAATAATGAACATCAAAAAGCCTAAAAAAAACATTATTATTTTCATCCAGTAGAGAAACCACAGCCATCGATAGGAAACTCAAAATCAAATCAAACAAACTCAAAGGGAAAAAATCCAATAAACCCGGATTAAAAAGAATAAATCATTAAGTGCAAGTAGAACTACATATCAGATGGTGAAGGATGACCGCCCTTCAGGATTCAAGAATAGAAAGCTTTAACGTTTTTAATTTATGATTTGATTAGGCTTCTTTACTAAAAGGCTTAATTTTTTAGAGCAAGCTTTATATACTCACATGATACTTCTATGGGGTATGGTTGAGAAAGGAGAAGTTCCATCTGCCCCTGATCTTACACAATTGGTCATATTCTCTCTAAGATTCTCAAAAAAACAAAAAGGTTGAATCAGCCATAGCAGGTTATATATCTTCATTAGTCCCATTAGATAAATTTAAAACTCTTCTTGTAATTCAAGCTCAAGAAACAAAAGTTTGGAAGAATTTTCTTAGCCTATCTGACTTCCTGATTCAATATGCGCAAGTCTAATTATCAAAGCTGGGTATTGTCAAGTGGGAGCCAAATTTTGTTGAGCATCCTGACCCGTAATACAATGGATAATGTTAAATTAGTGAACCTCAAATATTAAGACAACTATATTTTAGTGGCTCTTACATGTTTATTAATGTAAACAAAGGTTATGTCAACGATTTAGATCTCCTGAAAGAAACACACAGCTATTATGTCTACTTTTACAGGGCTATTATTTATTATAAGGAGGAGACCGAAAAAGTAAAGCTTCGCAAAGGAAAAGAGAAGGGATTACTTCAGAAATTTTGTGAAAGGGTAAGATATTACCAGCTATATATCTCTTCAGAAATATAAATACTCTGACTAAAATTGATTTAATAGCTGTGAAGTGTACGGTGAAAGTTTGCAGTCAGAAAATATATTTTCTAAAAAAGAAACAGAGTTATTAAACCAGTACAGGTCCACGGTGACAAAGAATTTGTAAATTTCTTGATGACTTCCTTTCTTATCAGAAGAAGCCAACACATTCGCTCATAAGATAGATTAAAAAATCAAAATTACAAATGGTACAAAAAAGAATTCAACTAAGGCAAGAACCAAATAAGTACACATCAAAGACCCAAATTTGACAGATTTCCCCAAAGCTCCTAAGGGACTACCCTTAGACCTTTATGATACCAAATGTTTCAACTTAAAGCTTCCAGCACAAAGGAAGGATCTGGCTGGTGTTGGAATTTTTGCAGTATTCAAAGATGAAAATTATTCGCTTGAGCTCAAAGATTATTGCAAAAGACTTGGTGGTAAAGGTTATTCAAAGAAGAACTGGGAGAATACAACAAACAAATAAAATTTATACTCTCTCACTGAAAAAGAATCGGACTCTAATGAACAATCAAGCAATGAAGAGACTAGGTATGGAAAGAGTCCCAGCCTTTGAGTAACATATGAAGAAGAAGAAACCAAAAAGTACAAGAAAAAATAAAAGAAAATAGAAAGGGAAAGGGAAATAGAATTTATTATTACAATTATCTTGATGAAAATGCTATGGAAGCTGAAATCTAAGGGAAAAGTGGTTATTTTTGTGGAATTACCAAGGAAGAATGGAATGCGTGGAAATAAAGGCAGTACCATGGAAAAAGACCATTTTTTTATTTTGATTAATTATTATTTTCACATCTTCAATATCTTAAATACTTCTTCGATACTGTAAAATGTGGATGCTATAAGCTATTATTTTTGTTGAAATATCTTGAGACCGTCACTTTCCTTTTGAATATGGATTCACTACGGTTAAATCCGCATTTCAAGTAAATTAATTCTGATTTTTCAATTGCTTTCAGTTGATCTCTTTTTATTCCAATAATATAAGACATATTACTTTATTATCTGAATGCTCTTTAACGTAATTTTCCAATTTTCAGATGTCTCTCGAATTTAAAACATTACAAAGAAACAGAATAATAGATCTATTCAGTCTATTCCCATTGAAATCTTCTCATTATTTTACTGAAGGTTTTTTTATGGGACCTATTGGTTGTAAAAGGAATGTAAGCTTTATTTGACCCAATAAAAATGCAGGGATGGATTTCTAGGCCACAGGAATGACTGAATCTGTATATACAAGTGCATTCCCAGAACGTTTGAACTGAATTAAGTCAAAATTTCAAAAAACCCAATGAAACTTCCTGCAATTAGACTTCCTTTCCACAAACTAATTTCATCACAGTTCGATTTTCGTCACCAAATTAAAAGAGCTCTAACACCTCACCATCAAACATCTTTACAGCGAACAGGTACTCAATTGTATTTTTTGGACCTTTTTACAAAATTGAAAATCCTCCATTAAACCTCAATTTTTCTAGTTCTTGAGCCTCTTTTAATAATACTGGTGCTTTTTAGGGATATGGAATTCAGTGATAAGCGCTTAATTCAGCCTCTCTCAATTAACATGAGCTCATGATAAAGTCATAATCTTTCCTTCAAATTTGATATTTCTTACTTATACTTCTTTTTTGTTTCTTTTTCTCACAATCCAACCCCTCTTTAACTTCAAATGGTTAAGATTCACGAAACTCTTTTACTAGGAGGCTTCAAAAAATTTCTTTAGAAACAAATTAAAATAAAAATAAATATGTTTATCTTCGTATCTGAAAAAACCCACCGCAGGCTTGAACCCAAGTTTGTATCAAGTTTTTTAGATTTTCGCATCAGAATCTCTCCAGGAAATTCTGACACAAGAATCAAAGGCCCCTAATATCTCATTTTCTCAGATATATGAAGAGAATATTGATTGTTTGGAAAGCCCTCTTTCTCAAGAATAAGCTGTCTCAAGCTTGTGTGTATGTGTCATATTCCCTTTGAAAACTACTTTCATAATTGTCTTTATATCATTTTGAGAAGACAATATTGGTGCATTGGATTAAGGAAAATAGATTCTCAAAGACAATTTGATAGAAACAATATATTCATCAGCTGTTTGAGATTTAGAAAATGTCTTTAAAAATCTTAATGGCCGGTAAACTGAAACTAAAGCCTGCCATTCACTAGCTTTCAGATTTCCATTATTTGCTTTCCCAACCTGTTTAGGAATTTTAATTATTCCTTTTTTACAGCTTGTTCAATGGAATCAAAGAGTAATTTCTTGAATCCATAAGTGAAAATTTCACATTCTGATTTGTCTTTTTTTCTAATATGGCGCACTTGTAGTATCATGCTGTGTTTATTTGGAGCTGTTCTTTCTTTGCAATTCATTGAGTACTCAGAAAACTTAAAAATCCCATTGTAAGTCACCTTCATACCAGTCTTGCATGAAACCAAGAGCTTTGTTCTTTAAAGAATTCTAGTACGGTAGGAAATTCAGCTCAGAACACCTTACTCCAGTTTTTTTCACAAATTTTCCATGTTCTGTAATTTGTTTTTCATCATTCCATCTATATGAGAGGGCTTGGGTGTCATGTTCATTTTGGGGGAAATCAATTTTCATCTTACTAATATTTTCTTTATTCTTATTACACCATGAGAATAGCTTTGTTTCTGAGTTTTATTTGAATCCTTCTACCTTGTGGGTGTGAGCCTTGAGGTATATTTTACATACCCAAATAGGCCACAATTATCTTAAAAAGAAATTCTGAATTATGCATAACCCATAAGTCATGCATATATTCAAAATTCATCATTTTTAATTTCAGAAAAGATGAATAACCTTTTATTGAGTAAGTAAATCCATGGATTTAACGCCAGATTTGGATTTTACACAAACATCCACCTAGGGTAGCTCCATAGAGTGAATAAGCTCAAATTAACTCTTTGAGGTGGTAATATGGAAAATACTTCAGTAGCACATCATCAATACCACGTAAAAGATCCATGAAAAGTTTTGTCTTTCTCTATTTCATGCCAAAATAATGGGAATGTGAGAAATCCCATGTTACATATACACTAAGAATAGTGTTATGCATGTTTTGGGCACTTAATATTATGGTATTCTTACATGCACTTTTGGTACACCCATAGTGGATATCTCACTTGAAGCTTAAAATTCTATTTTGACATGAAAAATAGGCAAGGGGGACAAAAGACATCAAAGAGAGCCAGGGTACCCAACTTCTGAGGCCTCAGAGGTGTGGAAAGCTCCAAAGCTTTGATCCATGGCTGATCTTGGCCCATTTAGTAAACTAAAACACTCTGGCAACTTGGTTACCATGTTAAAACTACAGTAAATCATAAGAAAATAGCAAATAACCTGCTATTTTGATGTGCCAAGGAGGTAAAGAGCAACTTAGACTCCTGTAACCATGTGAATTCTTAATGAATTTCCATGGATAAACCCCAAAATAGTAATTAAAACCCTTTTTTGACTAGTATCCATTGATTTACCTCATAGCAACCAGTCATAAACGTCTATTTGCAATTCTACATAGAAATGAGGTAAAAACTTCAAAAATTCATTAAAATACAATTCTTAATGAATCTTTCTGAAACATTCAGTACCAATTAAGATCTGTATAATACATATAAAAACCACAAAGAAGTACACTTTTATATGTAAAATTAAAAGTTTTACTCACAGTCCATTGTTGAGGATTCCACGTGAAACACAGAATCTTTAAAAATTTACAGAAAACACATTCTGTGATTAAATTTTCAATAACATTGCTAACTTTGAGAAATAAATTATGATTTTGGAATAAAAGAAGATTCACAGGTGTTAGTCCTTTTATTCTTAACCATAAATGGGTTGGTAGTCACGTAGAAACCTCAATTAAGTAATTATGATAATCTTATGTGACAACAGATGATGCAATCAATAATCCAAAGGGGCTTATTGTTTTCTCACTCACTGTTTTTTCATTTTTCTCCATGGAATGCCTCTGTGAGCTTTATTATACTTGAAAGAGGCCTCCTCTTGCTGCTTTTTCAAAAATCATCACATTATTACATTATATCGTTATCACCAACAAGTAAGTATTAGTTAAAACCTTTCTTAAGTGTTTTATTCTTTCAGAGTGAATCAGAAAGACGTGAAATCATGTAAATCAACTATATATTGTTGTAATCCTGCTATAAATTCATTTTGATCCTTTAAATCCACAATTCTACGTCAAATTCCTCTACTTATATCTTTCAAGAAGTTCTTTGGAGTATTAGTGAGTCTTTTATCTTAATTCTTAAAGTTTTTCTCTAGTATTAGTTTTCTTCAATAATTATCTTTATGATTATTCTTGCAAAAGATAATTATATATATTAAATTAATTTTATTATTTTAATAAAGAAGTTTTTATTATTAAAGTCTTCTTGTAATTGATTCTTGTAGACAATTACTTCTTACTATTATAATCACTAGTAGTGTATAACACATAAAAGAAATAATTTTTTAATTATTTAATTGTGGTTATAAGAATTTTTCATTATTATATTTCATAAGAACAGTCATAGTACTGTCGATTAATAGTCATATTATCAACAGTTTCATAGACACATCTTACAGTGGGTAGCAGAAAGATCTCCAATTAAAGCACCAAGCCAGATGGAAATATTTATTCCTAGGGGAAATGAAAGCATTTGAAGCTTTTTATTTTGAATTGATTTTAGTACTTAATTTACTAAAGGGTTTAAGATATTGTTGTTTGTGATCATGTTTGGTCTAGTTGGTTAAGGAATCATACCTTCCAAGAATGTGTATTGTGGTGAATGTCTAAGTGATGGAGGAAGATTTAAGAATTTCAGAGAAAGGATTCCTAGTGAGATCTGTTTTCCTGCCATCTTATTCTTCAAAGAATTATACCAGCTTGCAAAGAGTAAAAAATATTCAGTTTCCTATTTGACAAACATCACTTCTCAAGTTTATCTGTGAAGACAAATAACAGGAATAAACTAAAAGTTGAGTTTGAAACAAGGCTTTGTGGCCACACTTCAATAAGAAATTCTACCGCAGGCAAGATTGAGGGCCACCTCAACCAATCTGAGTAAGATTGACTGGAAAATACAGTAATTGGTTTTCATTGGTGTTATATGGTTCCATTTCATACCCCACTTGTCTTAAAAGATGGTTTGAAGACAATTTAGAACTAGAAAATCTCTGGAATAATAATTTTCAGCCCCAAATGTTGAATAATCCAGAGTATCTTATTAATTGCATTGTTATGGTGAAAAATCCACACTTTAAAGAAGTTAGCAATGTTGGAAGAAAATTTAATATTGAAAATTTGAATGAAGCTTCAGTCATTTCATTGTTTTCCATATTCCTGTTGGGTTTTTTCTTTCAAGCTCAATGATTGATGGATTATTCCGGCAATTTTTTGATAATGTACAAGATAAATATTATTTCTTCTTGATGTTGTTTCTGGCTAATACTAAAAGAAATATATAGCCATGAAATAAAATCTAAACAAAATCTAATGAAATATTTACTATGTTAGCTTGACTGTTTTTGAAGTTATTAAATGACACAAGATAATTTCTATTAAATCATATTTGTTAGCAGGATCATAGCTTTGGTAATCTGATTTCTGTAAAAAAGAAGTATATTTCCTTTTATATTTTCTGTCTTCGCTAGTTATGTCAGGGTATTTTTCAAGAAAAAATTCCCTAGGGTTTTTCTCCATTCTCTGATTGAAAAGCTGTCTATGCCAGTTACAATTTCTTCAACATTTGCTAGGATGAACATCCATCCCTCACCAGCTTACACCCTAGTAATCAACAGGTACATGATTAATAAATGTGGTTAAAACACAAAAATAATTTTTTGGTTCTATTCTGAATTGATGGGTAACCACAGATACTGTATAATTTGACAAGGTATAAGAAAAAAAAATATAAGGAAACATCAATAAAAATATTTGTATTGGAAAATAAAAAAATGAAAAACCATGAAATCTTAAGTAGAAAGATTTTGAAAGGCTTCTGTTGTTCTTAAATATTAAAAGGGTAATTCATCCTTTTTGATGAGCTTCCAAATTTCTGGGGTGTTTTCCGTATGGCTTAGTGGAAGAAAAAAAGCAATTTTGTTTTCTCACAGTGACACTAATTCGGTTGCTACAATCACTCCTCACAAAAACATGAAAAAATAGTAAATAAACAACCTCAAAAACATTTTTTCAATGAAAGTTTTTCCCCTTTTTTCGCAAAAAAAAACAATACAGTAAAATAATTTATTAATATATCAACATTCAGTCATAATCGTCATAAAAGACACCAAATAAGCCTGATTAACAAAAATAATAAACAATAAAACGATAGGAGGTAATTTCCTCAGTGTAAAGACCTCCACAAAAACATTGGAAGTTCAAAAAGAATTAATTGGGCTCCTTATAAAAGGGGGAGAAATTAAAAACAATGCTTTGCCACATTAAAAATCACAATGGAAGAAACTATAAACATGCCAAGAATGATCACAAAACAAGAATAACCGGAACAATTTTCAAGGCCCATGGCCTTATAAAAACAATTCACTGAGAAAACATCAAATACTCTACAAAAGAGGGTTAATATTCATTCACAGGGTTCAATCCCATTCCAACAGGAAATTCATTCAAATAATACACTCATTGTCAGGATTAAACAAAATAATTATAGCCTTTTGTTTTATGGAAATTAATTGGAAATATTAAATAAAAGAGTAGAAATATAGTGGAAATTTTGGAAGATAGTTTAAGCAATATAGCAAGTAAAATATCCTTTTGTACTTCAGATTAGAATATTTGCTAGCTTATGGCAGAAATTACTGTATATCAAACTGGGGTTGGGAAGAATTCAAATTGAATATGAAACTGGGTATTGGGAAAATTTAAATTTGATATGAAGGGAAGATGGAGAACCATATCATCTAAAAGAATATACAACCTTTCATTAATGAATCAATTATTTACAAACATTCTGCAAGGAGGAAGTAGAAAAATGATTCAATATAGAAATTTCATTGGGGAATAAAAATCCATTATTAAATATCTGCAAGGGTATAAATATATAAAGGTATATATTAATCACAACCAAGAATTTTGGCTAGTCTTCCCTCAAGTATTCAAAAATTGAACTATAAATAAATGAAAAAAGAAAAATCCATGGTACAAGTTTGGATGAAATTTATATCATACCAAGATTGGAAATTTTAAGGCTATTTATTGAGCAAGCATTGTAGTATTCCATCCCAATTATAACAGTCTCAAGCTTAAAACATTTTATAAACAAATTTCAGAATAATTTCAGGTATTGAAATAGAATTAAAAAATTACAGATCATTTTCAGAATAACTCTGGAGAAGGAAATCAAATTTCAGGACTATGGAACTAGGTAAATCAAAATTTGGAGAAGACCCAGTGAATAATAAAGAATTTTGGAATTATAGAAGACAAAACTTTTAACCAGAAGAATTTCAATCAAAAAAATACCAATTTCTCAACATTATCACATGATCAACCATATGAGTATATAAAAGCCTTCAAGGATATCATTCATGCCTAAAAATTTATATAAATACACTTCAAAATAATACAGCTCATATGCTATAAACAAACCCAAAAAACAAATAATTTTACTCTTTCTCTACCCTATTGCATAATCCATTGAAAATCTTCACAATTCAATGGAGATAAACTAGATAAATCTATTTGAATTTATATTGAGCACTTCATCCAAGCTGTATCTTCTCCACCTTAATTCTATTAACAGAAACACCTAAAAACTATGTAAGAAACTACAATTGATTTACTAAGAAAAATTTTTTTCTTAGTAATAATAATACATGTCAAATTTGATACAAATGATGCAATATCTGCATGAAATAATGGAATAATAAAACAAAACCACAAGAAAAATTATCTTGGGATTTCATAGAAACATTGAAGAAACTCTTTCCTTCCCTTACTTCAAATCTGATGGCAGTACACTCAATAAATAATTCTGTATTTTCTCCACTTCTAAAAATAATTTCACCAGATGAATTCTCTAAAAGATATCATATGAATTTGAGAAATTCCAATTGTCTGGAGCTGTATTTTCTCCACTTTCTTGGAAAAAAGAAAATCTTACCAGCCCACTTTTCTAAATGAAATAATATGATTCCAATATAACAACCACTCATAGCAAAGATCTCTCATAAAAAAGTGAAAAAATTACAAAAAAGAAGAACTTCACCTTCTAAATTCTCTCAAGACATCATATTACTAGAAGTTCAATTGTCAGAAGCTGTATTTTCTCCAATTTCTTGGAAAAAATACACTCTCATCAGCCAAATTATCTTAATTACACCACATTATTTTGATAAGAAAAGACACAACCATAATATTTCTTTAAGAAAACATGTAACAAAGACACCAAACCTACACTTCTCACTGGCTAAAACATCTCAAGTCTGTTTTTTCTAAGTCCCCTATTTTGAAAATCTCTATGGAGGCCTAAAATTTATAAATGGAGATCTTCTTTCCCTCATTTTTCCAGAATTCTTGAACAGGTTCCCACTATCCAGGATCAAATCCATCCCTAAACTAGTTGGATATCTAGATTAAGGGTGTTTTAGTAGTTGAAAGCTCAGTAAGCTTTCCCTGTAGCATAGTACTATTGAGGGGTAATAGTATAACCATAGTTAAAATCCCAATAGTACTTTAAAAAACAGTAGTTATATAAACATAGTATTGAAGAATTTATAAAGATTTATGATTAGTATCAAATTGATTGGTCTTATTCTTAGTATCAATATTAAAAAAATCATCATAATCATAAATAAAACCCAAAAAATCCATTTATCAGTCTTATTAAAATAAAATTGAATAGTAGTCTTTAGTTGGTCAAAGATTATAGTCTTACATCAGGTTTTGGCTATAGAGTTATTTATAGGTCTGATTTAGAGACTACTAATAATAATTCTCTATCTGTTGAAAGCAAAAAGCTTATTTTATTTTATGATTCTCTGTAGGCTGACTAATCATATAATTAAAGATTATCTAATACACCTTAGCACCCATGGTTATCAGAAAATTCTGAAATTCAAAAAAGACTTACCAATAACTTCCCCCTTAATGTACTACCTTATTTTGTCCCATAGAATTAGAAGCCAAATTATCAATTTAACAGGAGATATTCTCACAAGAAAAGTCACATTAAAAGAAAGCTATTGTTGAAGAGGAAAGGTGGGAAAGCTTCAAACCAAATGAAATGTCTTACTCATAAAATTGAATATACTGAGGCACAAGAGCATCAATCAAAGGATACATGAATCAACTCAGTCAAGGAATTATTAAATCAGCCAAAATATATTTCAGAAGTAGTTGAATCTCCAAAGAAAACTTAAACAAGAAATATTAAAGATTAGAGAACTATCCAAATCTCACAGCTATTCAGGCAAATATATACTTCACCAACCATATCTTTAAGTTATCAACTATATGATCCAGCTCAAATAGATCCAAGACAACAACTAAGGTGTTATTACTGCTTATATGAAGGAAATTTTGCAATAAGATTTAATAATATGACTACAGACTTGGAGTAAAGAATTTTCTTGAAGCATGGAGGAACATATCTTTTCCCAAATTGTCAAAGAGTACCCACCAAAGGCCCTACATATGCTGAACAATTGGTTATGGAGTTTTCTCAAGGGCAAGGGGCATTCAATAAAAATATTATGGAAAAAACCAAAATATACCTCTGAATCGGAAGGGAAAAAAAGTAACTGAGTACAACAAAGATGATAGGAAATGGCTTTAGCTGAAATAAAAGCATGTGGAAACTGGAAATTCCCTCAAATATCACCAGAAAATGCAAATTTTCAAATAAATGTTGTACTTAGGAATACAAGACAGGAAATTCAAATACAAACTCAAAATGAGGATAAGAATGAAAACAAAAAACTTTAAAAATAAGATATCAGGTACTTCCCATGAGGAATATGAGGAAGAAGAATAAATAAGAGGTTTTATTACAATAATATACAAGAAAACCCAAGAAGGAAATGTAAGAGATAATTAAAATATTGGCATAATTTCTAAGGAAAGGAAGAAAAATATCCAAAGACAGGATTTACAAAGGATTCAATTAAATCAAAAAAACTCTGTTCAATACTCCAAAGACAATCATTTAAAATGTGATTAAGAAAATACTTCAGAAAAATATAAGTATTACTCTTGAAGGAATACTCTCAATGTCAACTACCTTCATTGATAAATCACAAATTTTAACTTCCCAGGGAGAAGATTTTATAAACTCAGTTAATACATCAAATATTTTAAAGGGACTACTTTAATTACATTTCAGATACTATGTAACACCAAAATGAAATTTTGAATGCCTACTTGAGCTTATGGAATTATTCATTGGAAGAGGAGAATATCATAAAATGGCATTAACTGTAACTGGATCACAAATTAACATGATACCAGATGAAATTGAAATGAAAGAATTGCTGACAAGTAGAAAGTTCAACTCCTACCTTAGAATAACTTGTGGACATATAGCTTTTTTTTTGAAAAATATCAGAACATAAATCAATTACCATTATAACAGGAGAAGAAAAAGAGATTAATTTTTTGATATAAAAAAGGGTCTGTATACAGTATACTTTGAAGGCAGTTTTTAGTGGAAAGAAATGTTAAATTTGAACTTTCATATAAGAAAAGAAACCTCTTTGGCTATCTAGCAAGATATGAAGAGAAGATTATGTTTACCAATATGTAGCCCTCAAGCTATGGGTTGGAAACTTTCTCCCCCAAGAGGGGTGGATCTTTGTGCTTCTTCATAAATTGTAGACTTGTCAATAAATTAAGGGTAATAATTAAAAGGAAGAGAAATGCAGAAAACAATATTTCTTGTCCCAAAAAATACTCTTCTCTGTGCTTTTTGATGCAAATAACATTCTGAATACTATAGCTTGGGAAATAGCTGTGAAAGAGGAATTACCCTTCATTACTTACACATCAAAATCATCAGATAAGTACTTGAACACAATTGAGAAAATTGAAAAGCTTTCAGTATCTTTTGGTAATAAAAATGAAATTTATATGGACTGCTAAATATTTGAAAAATTCAATCAGATATTTCTTGTAAAAATTCTCAGAATGTCATCTTCCCCAAAAGTAAGTATTCCACCTGAAACTGACAGGTAATCCAAAGGTAAAGAGCCAGAAGATAGTGAAACAGTGAAGAATATTAAAGCATAACTTAAGAGTATGAGAAGAAATTTAGAAAGGGCCATATAAGACCCAGAAAGACAGATATCCTATTGGTCAAGTGAAATTAATGAAAAATATGAAGGAAAAAACCACAGAGGAAATTTACAATGGATCTCAAGCCACCTGAATCCAAATATTCACTAATTGAAGGAGACTATTTTCTGCCTATTTCAAGAATAAACTGGGAACATTGGTGATATTGTAGGGGAATTAATGAATGAAGAACCAAAATATGACATAGTTGAGCCATTGGCAAAAAAACTTAAAGAGTTGAGAGATGAAATATCCATAATTACTCAAGATGTAATTGATCCAGTTTAGGGCAGGAATATGAGAAAGAGGATAAAGCAACTGATAGAAACGTTGTTGGAGGGAAGCCAATTAGTATAACTGGAAGATGATTCATTACTATATAAACATACAATTAGGAATTAAAAAGTTACATATAAGAAAGAAAGAAGATCTTATGAACTGGGAAAAGGAGATTCATACAAAAATACAGAAAGGCATATATCAAGCCTTCTTAGCTCTTATCAAAAGCATATTATTCTTTAATATTGCTTATTGTGGTATTCAAATGATATTCAAAAAGTTACTAAATGATAATTTCCACTTGTAAGTACATTAGTCTTGTTATTAGTATAAGTATTAAAAAACTGTCATAATCAAAAAACAACCAAAAAGAAGAACTTATGAGTCTCATCAAATTACTGTGTTGCTGTTATTAATTTCTTCTTTAACTTATTGGAATTATATTACAAAACACTTACGAGCTTTACTTTATTTACAAAGGACATTATTATGGGAAGAAAAATCATTGGTCTTCATTATATTGAAAAATTATTTTGTTAAATCAGATTTTTGACCATAGTGTCATTTAGAGGTTAATGATAAGCAGTCTCAACTTCTCATATCCACTGATTTTATCTTATCTTGTGATTCTCTGTAGGCTGATCATCCATTATTATATTGGTGGGAAGGCAACAATTCTGGAACCCATGGTTCTTGGCCTATTCTGAAATCCAAGACAGTGTTTTCAATACTTTACCCCTCAAGCTACTTCCTTATTTCATCCCACACCAAAGTTAGCTCCTTAAATGTCTCAACAGTTACCATTTAAAAATTAAGAACCAGTCATAAGATCACACCATCATTCTCAAAAGCCAAACTTTTATTATACTAAAGAAATAAATGTAAATACAAAAATAATCAAAATGAAATTTCAAAAAGGAAACAATATTTTCATAGAGGAATAATTATTTACACCAATAGGTATTTTAGCTATCGCGGAGGAATTGAGGAGAGAGCAGTCTAGAATTGATGAATTAGGTTGAAAGTAAAGTGAATATGAGGTTTTTTCCTATTTTCAGAATGAAGGAAAATTTCAGAAGGAAAGTTATTAATTTCAAAGGGTTATTCAGATAACTCAAAAAGGTCATGGAAGGAAAAAGTCCATGAACTTTTCACATTAAGCTACTCTTAGGAATGGAACTGTTAAAGAAATTATTGGAGCTCAGAAAGCCCCACCATCATCATCAAAAAAGGAATTTTAAACATCAATTCTTAGAAACTTTCCAAGATCTGAAAGACATGCATAATGGTATATATTACTACAACCAATTAACAGCCAGAAGTTGCTACAATAGTTTCAGGGGAATTTTATGAGATAAATCAAAAGTACTATAATATCAAATTTTTGAAATTTATTTTGAGTATATTATTGGAAGAGATGAAAAATAGCTCCAATATGCGATGTATTTGGCCAAGAAAATAGCATTCTGTAGTCGAGATAAATATATGAGATATTAAATGGAAGGGATTCCAGAATATGAAATGGAGGATTGGGATAAATTGAAAAATGGCACTAAAATTAAATTGAGAAAGCTGAAAATATATAGAAGGATTAGGAAATATAAATTAACAGAAGTATTTAATCAAACTCAGAAGGAAGGGGTAGTCAAAAGCTTGTTTCAACACAAAGAGTATATTGAGAAGTATGATATAATTTCAAAATACCTATTTATGTATTGGTATATCAAAAGATGGATTTCTAATAATGGCACTTTCTTTGATTCCTCATCATAAGAAAGTAGAAGTATTTCTAATTAATAAACTATCAAAGGAAGGTAAAAGAAAAGGATGGTTGATAAATCTTATCTAAAAATATAGAGGGATAAATGGCTATTAGAGGGAAGCCACAAGTATAAAGTTCACATTAAATGCAAAGTAGAAGGGAAACCAGATTTTAATATGAAAGCTTTGAGTAATTTAGAAAACCCCATAGGATGTTACCAATAACATTAAAAATGTTCCAGCTCAAGAAACCCATGTTAATGAAGAACCAAACAAAAAAATTCATAATTATTTGATACACCAGCCAAAACAGTTATCAGAGGTTTTTTGTTTCCCAAAGGATGTTGGAAATGATAAATAAAACACATAGGGGTCAGCCTTAGAACTCATTTCACAACCATCAAGACCAAGAGATCCTCACACATTTTTATATTCCAATTTTCAACCTTATTTACCAAGAACTGTCTAGGAAAGGCCACTCTTTATGTGTTATTAATATTTTGAAAATGTTCATTAATCAAAAAGATGAAGCAATCTGGCATAAGAGGTGGAAAAAAGACCCATAAGTAGAAAAGGATGCAATTTGTTTTACAGAACATAAAAATAGTGCCCTAAGAATAAATGAGATATTCAAACTAATTCATTGGAGGGTTTTATAAAGAGAAAAAGGAGATATGACAGAAGATAGTTCAGAATGACAAAAATCAATAATCTCAAGTAGATATAAAGATATCTGAGCTGAATATGGGGGGAGAAGAATTTACAATTGCTTAACTAGAATACTGGGGTAATTCAGAAACCCCACATCATCTTCATCAACTGACATTTTCTGAATACATGAAATCCTAAGAAATACAAAGAAGATATTAGAAAATCAATGAATAAAAGGAGTAGGAGTCCCAAAATTAATATACTGTATATCCTGTCACCTCTTGTTAAGATGGGATGTAAGAAGAGGTGAAGAGAATTTTTTTAATAAAGGATAAGAAAAAAATTAAAACTACCAAAGGTAATAAATTGTTTTAAAATACCAAAATTAAAGAATGAAATAATTTTCAAGAGGAAATTTTAAGACCAAGTGAGGAGATTCCCAATGATCCATTCTGAAATAAAGAAATTAAAGAAAATGAGAGGTATAAAAAATAATTAAAAACAAAATTAGCAATTGAAAATATTATTCAGAAAGTCTTATCATTTTCCTCAATGTTAATTCACAAGTGAAAAAAAATTATCTTGAAGTAAAAGAAGAACAAAGATAGTGCAACACTCAATAGATATTGAAGACTTCCAGAAACTAGGGCTGCATAATGCATGCCCATTCAGATCCATGCAAATAAGAATTTCAAGTCATCGCACTTGTTGATACAGGCTCATAATCCAAAATAATCACAAATATGAAGGAATAAGAGCCCTAATTTTAAATAGAGAGCTTAACATGAATTTCAAAGGAATGAGAGGATATACCACATCATTTTAAGGGCTCCCTGAATGTTCAAAATTCATTTTACCCTCGGGAGAAGGAAAAAAACCTAACTTTATTGAAAAGGGAAAATGTACCATGAACATTTGAAGCCCCTTGCAGCAGATAATAAAAATGTATTGGAATTTTCACAGAAATAGGATCAAATATTTAGCTATCGAGAAGCCAATGGAAGAATATTATGTCTTCCAATATGTAAAGCCCTAACTGTAAGATTTGAAACAGGGGCACAAATAGGAATGAAGCTTTTCTAAATGGGAAACATATTATATTGGTTTAAAAACTAAATTTAAAGGAATAAAAAGGTGAACCGCAATATAAATGGACAGTTATTTCAAAATTCAATGAAAACAAGGATTATGAAAAGATTAATTCTATGTTAAATATCATTGATAATGAAAAATGGAATGAAGGCTTAAGTTCAGGAGGAAGTGGAAAGATACAAATCGTAAGAAAATCAATATTATGAATAAGGACCATCTTCAGTATCAAAACCAAGCCAAATAAAAACAAAATCTTAAGATTAATTGAGATGGAATTTTGAAAAGGAAATTGATGATAAGCAGGAATGTTAAATCTCAATCCCTACAAATTGGAAGAATGTGTCAACAAAGATTAACCTTCTTCAATGAAATATGGATATTATAGAAAAAATAAATAACCTTAAAAGAAATTACCCTTGAAGCCAACTCCACAATTCTGGAAAAAGGATGCAGATCCTGAAGAGGATGAGCACTACCTATGTGGAAAAAATACTATAAATTGTGTTTGAGAACGGATTAAATTCCTTAAGAATGAGAAGAAAAAAATTATAGAATATGAAGTAGATTGATTATGGAAAATTTCTTTATCAAGTCATTTTAAATTTCTCAGATTTCATTGAAAGACCACAAATTCTGTAAATGTTACTCTAGAATATGGTATGTACAATACTATAATTATGAGTGTGACATGTGAAAATGGATTATGATAAAAATTTGAGTTTTGAAAATAAAAGCATTCACTAAAAATATTGGTGGTCAGCATTTCTGAAAGCCATGGGTGTGGTAAGTGCCAATTAACTGATTATGACAATGACTCAAATGATTTTATCTATAATTATACTTGATTATTTCCCATGGGTATAATTTTTTGTAAAAAATATATTACATAGGACTTTAATAGCAGCATGGCAATTCTTATTTTGGGAAATTTTCACTCCCACTGATGGGTTGTTGGTTTGTACATCCCTGTATAGCCTTTATTGCTCTCAGAGATTGCCTTGAAGCTAAATCTGGTTGCTTTTTCCCAATGCAGTGTGAAAATTTTCACCTTGAGTCCTCACAGGCATGTTATGATAGGTAAGACATGTAGAAAGCTGTACAGAACACATCAGTGGACCCCATATGAGTAATACTATGAGGTAGTGAAGTATAAAAACAAAATGTTTCTGAATTTGATACCTCATATTCATAGTTATGGGATGGAATCCCGCAGTATTGGTGTTTTTTGTTAATTATTGTGTGATTTTGGCCTTGAAACTGCCATAGAAATTTCATTTTTGAAGATGAAAGGCTCAAATGTGGCTTTCTTTGTAGCCCTTCAAGGTTTTTACACAGCTTTGGATTATTTACTATGCATAAAATTAATTATCGCAAAGCTATACAGGGTTTAAATTCCATTATTGTAATTTGGGGTCTTGACAAAGCCTGTATTGAGCTATTTTACTTAATATACATAACTTCTGTTTTTTCTGCTAGCTAAATTTTTGCTAGTACCATTTGATAGTGCTGACTGAGATCTTCTTTAATTTTAACACCCATTTGAGGGTGTTTGGCCTCTTTCTCTAGATTTTAGATAAGAGGTGAAAATTAAGGTTTATGCTCAGTTCTTATTTCAAGCTGGAATAACTTTGTTACTCCTTGTCCTATTGTTATGGGAGTTGTATATTTGGAAAGAGGTTAATTTCACTTCCTTTTGAATTCTATTGTGAGCATGTGTGGCTCATTTCACTTTTAGTAAGCAATTTGCTCTACCATTTGCTTATAGTATTTTGATGTCATGCTTATTCTCTGGGGTTGAGTCTCAGGGAGAAACGTTTTTTTGGATATGATAAAAATATCAAGAGAGAGTGGAAATTAACCATGAGCTAATTAGGTATGAAAACTACAGCTCTTCTATTGAAGAATTGAATATTTGAATTTTTGAATATTTCAACAATTCAAATTCACTCAAACAATTGAGTAGTGAAAAAAAAACACAGCTCAAGATGTCCCAAAATCTAAATATTCTCAAGAACAGAAAACTAAAATATTAAAGTATTGAAATTAGTGTGATGAGGCTTTCAATCCTATATAAAGGAAGTGAAATCTGAGGCAACAAAACTCAGAAGATACCACAGTATTTTTCAAGAATTACTTTTAAAAGCAAGAAAGAGGTTTTAAGAGTATTGAAAATATCTGATATAAAGCCTAACAATTAGGAAGAGGAATTATAGAGTGAATGCTTCCATATTATATTGATCAAAATATTTCATTAAAGATTACAAAAAAGAAATTCAATGGGACTCTGAGGAGTTTTGCAATGAAATTGAAGTTTTTCTGAATTTCTATTTTATTGTATAGAGAGTATTATGAGTCAAAGTACCTCATTCCTTTATATATTTACCTCAAGGGTATACATTATGAAGGAATATTAATAATAGATGGGGGTAAATGTTGAAGATTTTTCCAGGATGTAAAATTTCCAAATTGGCGCTTATGAAGCTTTCTGATGAGAATTTAATTGATGTTTGAAACAAATACTGAGAGTAAGTATACTAATTCAATGAAAAAAAGTCTCTGAGCTAAAGGATAATTTGGCCTCAAGAAGACTTTCATATACAAAATAAGAAGCTTCTCAGAGTAAGAATTCATTAGAAACCTGGTGAACATATTTTCATAAATGATGGAGAAGTATTTCTACAGACTTGAAAGTTGAAACATCATTGGGAGAAAAAAAATTAACCAAGTTTCTTGTACAAATTTCCAAGGATGTTTTTGTCAACAAAGTTACTTGCAGAAATTCCAAAGGAAAAAGGTGAACTTGTTTTGTAAAAGCAATTTTTTATAACATATAAATTTAAAGAACAATAAGCTCAAAACAATTGAAAATATTTAAAAGAAATCATTGAAACAATCTGTTCAAAAAATTATAAACAAATAAGAATTAATATATTTGGGTGTAGTAATCTTCAAATTTTGAAAGCCTTATGATGATATGATTGATATGAAGTGACAGGAGAGAGTGTTTTTATTCATCCATACCTGATAGCTTCAATGTTTTGGATAAATTACTTGGTAATTTCAATAGAAATCTCAGATTAAAGGAATAAAGGAGGCACATCCTCACTTTTTTTTCCATCATAATCAATAAGTTCATAAGACATTTTCAATAAGTAATATTTTATTAAATAAAAAAACCTATATTCTGGAAAAAATTCTTGAGTTATTCTATCATTCATAAATCTTGAATAAAAAATGATTGTAAATCACCGATAACTGATTTTATTGTATAAAGATTTTGTCTTAACATTTCCCTAAAATTCACAAGGTTTCTCCAAAAATCTCTATATGAAATTTAATCTTTGAATAATTTCTTTAATATTTTAAATATTTATTTTTGCACATTTCTTTACCTCATAATCATTACTTAATACTTTAACTGTTTTTGTTGTACTTCTTGTATCAAAGAAATTTGATAATTTAGGTTTTCTATGAACTTCCATATTCTTTTATCTTGAAATTGGTTTTTTATATAATTTGTCTATTCAATACAGCACTGCACAGTATGTGTGATTAATTATCTTATGAATAGTATTAATATTACTTATAAGTGTATGAACATAACACTTTCAACATACGATTGCTCCATTTAGAGCTTCTATTTTTCTTATTATTATAACTGTTGGTGATCATGATAACAATAAACTAAATGCATTAAAATCCACATTATTCAATTATTCAATAGCTTTTATTTTTGATATGATTATTTCCAATAATTATATAATTTTGTCGTTAGAAAAATTATATTTCTTATATTTCAACTGAGAAAAGTCATAGTAATATTGATTAAGACTTATATTATCAAGATCTTCATAGACAAACATTAGTTTTGGAGGTCTGGACAGGAAATGCAACATTCTTCTATGAAGCTCATAATTTTGGCCTGTGAATCTAAACAGAACATCATCATGATATCCACATACCAGGAATCATGGTGTCACATGTACTGAACAAATACATTTGATAGAAATATAACTATAAAATGAGGAATCCCCCAGTTAAAGATATACTACTATTATGAAAAGTGGATGATAATTAGGAAAGATATATCCACTCTCAGATTTGATGAATACAAAATAAGAAAAAACCTGGTTTTTAAAACCCATCCAACGTCTTCCTATTGAAAGAAAACCCTATCAAAAAGGTACTTTTCTTCAATCTCTAAGTGAGAGCTATATAATGATGATCTCCATTTTTAAGTATCCCCTCTACTTTAAGAGAAACTATGCCAACACACTTATTCCAAAAAAGATCCTTAAAAGTCTAAAAGTCCTTGTACAAAAATGTACAAAATCATAACAAAATTGAAGATCTTAATGATATAATCAATTTCAGAAATATTTGACTTCTGTATCTTCAAAATTAGCTTGAATATCTGGGCTGAAATATTCATTTTCAAATGACAGGATTTCTGAAAATAGCAATATGAAGAAACCCTTGTATCTTTGATATATATTCATATAGATGTAATGAGGTATATATCACACTTTAGAACACATCTAGAATGAGAATTCTATATCATCAGAATTCTGATATCTTCCAGTCCAGACATAGCTATCTGGCTTAGAGTTTTTTCGAAGAAACATACTTATGTACAAAAATACTTCACAAAATCTTCAAACCCCTATAGCTTTTACTATTTCTGAGAAGGGTGAATATGAAGCATACAAAATTGAAGACCTCATAGATCCCTAATATTTTTCACCTTTGGATTCTTGATATATCAATTATTTACCAAGACATCGGTTTTTGAAGGTTTTGGGAAATACTTGTCTGTGCCAAACCTGTACCATCTGTTACTGGTTGGATACTTGAAAAAATGGTTTTCCAAATATAAAACATGCCAAAAACAACTAATATCAGTCATATGGACACTCTTGATGTGTAATAAAAATTCTGGAGTCATCTGTGAGGAGTTATTTCACCATGTCTTGATCCAGAATGATCATTTTTGGTCACAAAACCACCATTCTGACTGTAATGACATCAGATTTGATTTTTCAGAAGCACAATCCAGCCTCCAGAGTGAAAATTTCCACTCTGAGCCCTTAATTCCCCAAAAAGCAATCAAAGCTTGTCTTTTCTCACTGGAAGCGGACAATAATCATCCTAATTTCAGTATTTGTTTTGGTTAAAGCTTTCATCCAATGGTAGTACTCTTACAATACCCTTGATATAATTATAATTAAAAAATTATTGTATTAAAATTAATTTTCACTTAATATTCAACTTCTTCAACCAATAATATTGATATAAACAACACGACTGTTACTAATAGCAGTAGAGTCTGAATATTTATCCTTATTAGTTTTACTGTGTCAAATTCATAGTTCTCCATCTCATTTTCTATTTTCAATCTATCACATATACTCACCCTGACACTTAATAATAATATTTATTATTAATTTTACTATGACTTTTTTCAAATGTAAATATAATATAGCTATATATTATTAGCACAAATACAAATATAATTATTATTAATATTGATAAATTAATTATTAAGAAAGAAATCGTGAAGGAAATTAATATTATCAAAGCTTTCCATAATAAAATTATAATAATTATAAATAAGAAAACATATAATTGTTCTATTATTTCTATAAGTCACTTACCATTATGAAAATAAAGCTGTAAAGTATTTACCATGGACAATTATATTTCATTTAAGTGAATGAAAATAAGTTATAAATAATATAAAATATTATTTATAGATAAATTATCATACACAATTTTGCAATAATAGTTCTAAAAAATCATGAGCTAATGAATAGAAAATTGATATAAAACTCATCTATGAGTTATTCATTGATAAAAAATGCCAAAACAGGTCAGAAACAATTATGAAATCATGAAACAAGTGAAAATAGGGAAATTTTAAGAATAAAGGGTTTTTTGGAGAATTTATGGATCTTAAACAATTTTCTCAAACAAAATTTTACGAAATTGAAGAATTATGCAGGATTATATAGATATGATCAAATTCTAAAATTTTAATTCTTTATTTATGATAAGTGAAAAGAAAAAAAAACTGGGGATTTATTCATAATAATACAAAATCTTACTGATCAAATTTTATTCTTTGGAATATTGGATTTCATTAATCTCAATATAATTATTTAGTAAATGCTTCAAAAAATAATCCATCAAATTGAAGTGTAACTTTTGTCTATGAAAATATTGATAATATTAATAAAAAGAAAGAGTAATATGACTGTACTCACTAGAAACTATAATACAATTAATTATTATAATCACAAATTAATATAGCTATAAAAAATAAGGATAAACAAAATATAAGAATTATTATTATTAAATAATTGAGCAATGAAAAAATTCTTAATAATATCAATGAATTATAATTCTTCTATTATTATTCTAGCCCCTGACAGCTATACTGATAAGAAATATAACAGCTCTTGATGATACAATTATATGTGGAAAATAATAATATTTAACCACTCATAAACAATGTGAATACTATTTATAAAAGAGTTATCTCAAAAACCTTTCAAAGATAGAAACTATAGAGAAAGAATATATAAAAACCTTATATTAGATAAAAAAATATAGAAATTTAGAAAATATTTCCTTATGATATCTATTTAATACAATAAATCAAACAAACACAGCTATATTATGGAATATTGTTTATAAAAACACATCAAAATCAATATTTTTAAAGAAATAAACTTTTTTTATGATAAAACAAGATTTCAAGATGACGAGGGGAATGTGTGGACTTTGAAATATAATTAAAGCAACAGTTTCATAAGATAAAACTAATTATTGGTTATTACTACAATAAGCTATGAATTTCATAATTGAAATTCTTCGATTTAGAATTTGTAAAGGATGGAATACTTTAATAATTACCTTCAAAATATAGTACATTATATTAGAGCAAATTCTTATGTGTTTTGAAATGTCTGATGGACTTAAAGATGATTCTGAACAAAAACATTCATGAAAAGACTTCTTTGGTGCCTTTAAAACAGCTTTTATTATCAATAAATTATATAGAGGGTGTGGTCAGATCAAATATGCAAAGCCATACTTGAAAATAAGGCTCTTAATTCAATTTAGCTTCTTTTTAATCTCAATTTAAAGCTACCAGTGTTATTTGTAATTACAAGTAGCTTTAATCCTCATTTAAGCTTAATTTCTTTCAAGTTTTAATATAAAGTTAATTGATTTAAATTATATTTAATCACTTTAAAAGCTTAAAGATAAACCTTCAAGAATGAAGATTCCAAATGATATTATTAATTGATTTTTTAATAAATCTTAATTGTCTTTGAAAAAAATAAGAGGGGTATTTTCAAGGCTAGATACCGAAGAATCCTCGTCATTTTTGACCATGAAACAATAAGAAAAAACTAGAAGTACCTTACTTCTCTTACTCTTAATTTCCTTAATAATACTCAATAAAAATATCTGAAAGAATTTGAATAATGAAATATTCTCACAACTATGATGTAAAATATATTATACTATTTATAAAGAATAAATAATATCAATTCTATTGAAGAAATAATAAGATAAGATAAAATAATTAATATATTATAGCTTTAATTATTTTTACCAACAAATAGTAAATATGTAAAAAAAACTTTAATCTATTGATGAATAACAATATATAGAAAAATTATCACCAATATTAAGGTTGTAATTCAATATAGATACTATTTACATTGATAAAACTGATTTTAAAGAGAAATTAAGAGGGAAATATCATAATAAGCTGTAAATAACTTGATTTGAACACTTAATATGATATTTTTGAGCTATTGTACTCCTAAAGGAGTAATTACAGCTCATTTTAAGTGTAGCTACAACACAAAATAGAGAGAAATACAATTTCGACTATTCTTATGTGGATTTAGATATTTTAAGATAACTTAACAAATAATAATAAAATATTAATTTAATTACATAAAGCTAAGTGTTCATTCAAATTTAATACTTTTCCCTTTTAAAATATAAAAGCTATATTTAAAATAATAAATTGGATTACTCTTTATACTTAATATGTTGATGAATTTGATGCATTTGGGGGAGAAAAAGAGGTATAAAGGGTCTTTATATAGTAAGGATCCCCCTTTCTAGTGACCAGATACACTATAAAAGATTTTTACCTATTTTATCCGGTGAAATTTCTCAATATTTCAAGGCTTAGTGATGATTACATCATTATTACACCATATTTGATATTTATCACTATAACTCTAATTTGCTGAAATTTCAAGCTTTCAAAATTATTTAATTTCTTCAATTAAGGTATTTTTAATAAGTAATTACCAAGATACACCAGTTTTATCTGCTATTCAACTGCTAAAATTAAAATAGGATTATAGTTAAAGATCAAAATGATCACTTTAATCATTAAAAGCCTTTAGGCTTTTCATGCAAATGCAATTATAGGAGTTAATTATAATATCTTTAAATTCTCCCACCAAGGGTCCAAGAGGATTTAATTACATAATCAAAACCCTATTTTTGAGGATTTTCATTGTAATTTGTCTTTTCTGTTGACATTTACTATTAAGAATTTGAGCCATGATTACATGGGGTTATATCTTGAATATCATGATAAATATTATTTCATTATTCAGGTATAAGATATGAAAATCTTAATGTCCACCTCTTTTTGAGTTTGGACCACTCTTAATCTTAAATGGTCAACTGGTACTTTCATTTTGGTCAATTTCTCTTTATCATTCATAACCCTGTCTGTAACCTTCCAAATAAATCTTATAGCTGTATTTTTCAATTTTTTTTTTGTTAACCATATCCTTGGATAATGTCTTCAACATGAGTATTTCAAACAATATGAGCTAAAACCCATTAATATATGCACTTATTATAAGATCTCATATATCAAGATATCTCAGTAAGTATTTGGTTTACAGATATAACTTGAAGTGTTCATATATGTATTTTTAGATGGAGGAAGAAATTTTGTAATTTAATTCACATTTCTTATTCATTTGTGTCTGAGATAATCATTAATTTATGCCTTTTTATGCCATTTCTCCTTATTTTAATGGTTTTTAAGAATTGAAAATCAATTCCTATCATTAAAACTAATTTTCTAATATCTTTTGCTACCTTTTTGCATATGTGGTCATCTCCCAAAGGCTGAAATTCCCTGCCACCAAAAAAGATTGTACCACAATCTGATATAGCTAACATGGTATCATCTACTGCCCTACCTTTTCAGTAACCTTTTTTAGTCTTGAAGCTCAATAATTATTTAAAAAATATTCTTTTGGTTTTCTTTCATCTTTGAAGCTTCTCAACAATTTTTAAGAATTAGTTATGTCCTTCTCAAGTAGCAATTAATCTTCTTGGGTCAATTTTCTATACCTTAAAGGTTATTCTCTTTCTTTTTTGTTTCTTGTCCTCCTGTCTTTAAGGAGTTTCAAAATTTCCTTCTCTTCTCCTTCTTCTAGAGGAGTAATTTCAAGTGGTGGTATATTTCTTAGGTGCAATAATCTCTTATCACTTGAATTGTAAGGCTTCATTACACTTACAGGGAATTTTTTGGTTTTCATTCATTGATTAATTCTTTAACTCTAGCTGCACATCATTGGGGCTATGTATGGGGTTTAGCATAAATGTTCCTGCAAAGGAATATTTAAGCTCCTTTGGCCCTTTAATTGTATTAAAATTCAATCTTGATACTAGGACTAGTTCCTCTATTTTAGAATTTGGTGGTGTATCAATTTTCTCCAGCCTTTTTTTTGAAAGTTTAAAAGAATATTGTAAAGATTTGTTTTCATGATTTCTTTCTGTATCAAGAATTATTGTAAAGACGCTTTCTGTTGGGTGAATATAAACTACTCCATTCTTTATTGTGTCAAAAGTTGATATTTGAGTCCAACAATTTGCTAACATTTCTGGAATTTTTCCACTTGATTAGTAAATTATTGTCTTCTATACCAGCTCAACAGCTGGTATTAAGGCACACCAATAATGGGTAAAACCATCTTATTCTTTGGATTCTTGTTACTAAGCACAGAGACTTCTTATCATATCTTCCAGTGTTTTCATAATCCTTTGATCTAGGCAATCAGCTTGAGGTTGATAGTCTTTTGAGAGTGATACCTTTGTCCTAAACAGGTTGCAAAAATCTTCTCATAAGGTGGAAATGAATCCAGGTTCTCTATCACTTATGATATTTTGAAATAATACTGTATGGCTAATTACTTTTTTCCATATCATTATGGCTGTATCCATAGCTGTGTCATCCCTGTGACAGGGTACAAAGATATCTGTTTTGTTATACCTTTATACTAACACTAGGAAAGCATTAGAGCTTCTTTTCTTCACCTGGGGGTAGGGCTGTCACTTTCAGCCTGTGACTCAAATCCAGAGCACAAGAGGATAGAAAAACCATAAACCAATGGTAAAGAAAAATACCACCAAAAATTCAACTTATTCAGAATAGCTCATTAATGATATGGAAGAAAATAGGAGAGTCACCCTTTTCCAAATATATAGCTCCCATAGCTATAGGATAAGGAATGACAGAGTTATTCCAGCTCAAATGAAGAACTTATCATAAACCTTAATTAACCTCTCATCTAAGATACAGAGAAAGAGGCATAACCCCATAAAATGGATGTTTAAACTGAAGCTCTCAATCAGGGATATCTAATTTTACTAGCCAAATTGAGCTAGAATCATAACTTCAAAGGTCATGGCTAAAAATAAGCCAAATAAGGGTGAAAAAAATATTCACCTCTAATCTAAGTTCTACAGTTTTTGGGTTAGATACCTAGAGTTTTCTTGATTTTGGAAATAGAATAATAAATTATTTCTGATGGTGCCCTCCATTTCCCTATATTTAATCTATACCCAAGGTTATTGAGCAAATAACTTCAATACAGGATTCACAATGAATCAATAAGTTAGCAATTGGATTTAAACTTGGTATAGCTTTTTCATATTGAATGAGTAACAATTATTCAGAGCTCATCAAGGGAAGGAAAATGAGCCACTTTTGAGCTCTCTATCTTCAAAACTGACAATGGTATGACAGCTTCAAGGTTGAAATACCACCATATTGAACAAATTTCAAGACTGTGGGATAGTATCCCACAGCTATGAATATGAGGTGGCAACACTATGAAAAAGGTTTTTAAACTTCAATAAATCATAGTATGGCCAATAAAGGGTCCACTGATGTGTGCTATACAGCATTCTATGAATCTGACCTGTCATAACATATCTGTGAGGACCCCAAATAAATATGTTCACCCTGTATTGGGAAGAAGTGACCAGATGTGGTGTCCAAACCACATCTGAGCGCAAGTCTGGTTACAAACACTGTGTATCAATTTCAAGCCTGCCTTTAAAGTGAAAAATCTTCACTCTTTCTAAGTTGACAGGACTAGATATCCTTTTCACCCATTTTAAAGATTAAAAGGGACCTTCCTCTGCCCAAAAGAGGAATCCTCATCCTTCTCTTAAATTCCTAGATGTTACAGCTTTCAAAAACAGCTATACTATTGGAAAATAATCATGTATAGCTTCAATCTTAAGTATTTTATTGATTATTATAGTTATTCAATTGATAATCAGTGAACACAGGGCGTTCAGAAGCACTTTCCACCACTATTTCCTCATAGTAAAGCCCCAAAATCTCATCCAAAGGCTTTTTTGTTCTTATATAGCTATGTCACAGTCATAGTTAAGATTGTAAATACATTCTTCATGGTCTTATCATAGACTCAGACTGACATTTAGGGGTCCTGGCTGTGTTTTTGGACCTTATGTCTGTACTTTTTGGCTCAAAAAGTGAGTTTTCTATTTCATTTTTATATTTGAATAATTATTATTATAGCTTTCTAGCATAAAAATCACCTTAAAAAGAAAATAACATATTAAATCTTGTATATTATCATTTTTAAAGTCATATATAATCATGTACAACTGTTTTTCTTTTTTATGTATTCTTCACATGGTCTATTATAATTGAATTGCCACTATCAAATTTGGGTGTGTTTTTTGATATGAAACAAGATTATACCCTTACAATATTCTGTTAAATACTTAAAATAATCCCTGTACTGCAAGCTACAGCTTCAGAGGGCGTGGTTGAACATATTGATAGCTTCAATAGCCTATATTACAACAATTTTGTCAGATTTTTCCTGTTAATTACAGAATAAACTGTGAGATATTTGGGTTACAGTAATAACCAAAAATCTGTCAAAAATTATTTGTTATGTGGAAATTGGTATTAAAAAAACCCAGAGTAACTGTACAAGGGTGTAATAAAAACATATATCACCCAAGAGTCCATTCTTTGCCTTCCAAAATCATTGTAAAGAGTCAAAATTGAAGTTAAGACCTCACATTATTGTCTACTTGTGGAAGAAGACTTCATACTACTGAAGACACAGTCACAATCTAATCCACTAGTGACACTCTCAGACACATATCACATTCAGAAGGGCAAAGGAAAGAGGAGCTGTGAAAGTCTCATCACAACCAAGAAGTGGAAACCAATTTCCACTCAGAGGGCAAGAAAACCATGCAACTCTGCCTCAATACAAGGTCAACCAAACTTGATAACCTGTATAGGGAAGATAACAAGAATTAACCCAGATGCAAATTCCAAAGGCAAATTTCCTAATTCAGTAGACCATCAATTTTTAAAAAGCACTTTCAAAGGTAAGTACCCTTAGAACAAGAATTTTTGATTGATTTAAGACACTAATACCATGTCAGCTTTACACCTTAGAAACCTTTCAGTCCCCAGAAACCAGCCAGAGGACAGGAAATTCCTATTCAGATCTAGAAGACAAGGGCTTTTCCAGCATGGTGAATGGCAAGACACTCAGGTGGGTCATTTCCACACTTGCATTCACCTTTAAATTTAACAGAAACCTCAGCCCAGAGGACTAGGAAGATATGTATCAAGTACTTCAGCTGCACCAATTACTCAAAGACCTGTTCCAATTAAGAATGGAAAACAAGAGGATCAACTGGCTTTGCACTGGGAAGAACTTGAGGCAGGCTTCCAAACAATATGTCTCAGAGAGATATCCTTCAAGGACCTGATGGAAATCACCAAAGGTTGGAATCCCAACAAGCAGTTCAAACTCTTACAAGATAGGGAAGACAATATAAGGGAGAATCACTCCCCCATTCAAGCTATAGGGGAGAAATGGACTCAGAAAGAGCATACTCTGACTCCTTCAAGCTCACAAGGAGATATAAACCAACCCAGCTCCCCAGTGGTTTCAAACCACTCATAATTCAGAAGATCAGTGACCAAGAGTCACCATTATTCCCAATTCCATGTAGTTTCCAGTAGAAGACAAGGACCAAAGGGAAATAAGAAGACTTCCTCCAACCAGAGGCAGAAAGAACCAAACCCAATGATCCAGAATCTGTTATACTTAGGGAATGAATTATACAAAAGAAATAACTAATTGTAAATACATCATATAGAATCAGTAGCCCTACAGTTAGAAATGATATCCCCACTCACAATGAGCACATTGTTGTGACACCTGAGAGAACCAGGAGTATTCATATCTTATGGGCACAGATGGCCCAAATTTCAGAAAACACTAAAAACAAGCTTGGCAAACTTAAATAGTGTATGAGCATGTTACAAGAATTTAGTACCTTGCAAACCAGAACTATTAATAATCTCCAGGAGGACTACACAACATTAATCAGAGCCTCAGAAAAAACTAATAAAAGACTAAACCAGGTCTTAGAGGAGAAACATCACTCCAAAGGAGGTGTGACACATATCCAGGAGCAAGCAATGGATATAAACAAAGACATGGACAAATCTTTCAATGTGTATCAAAGCAAAAAGTCACAAGAAAAAAATATTATTTGAAATATTTCTTACACTTCATACCACCAAGAGGAAATTGAACAAGATGTCCAAATGGAGAGGAAACACAGATCCCCATTACAATATCAGGATGGAGATAACCTGACTTACTCAGAAAAGAAAGCACTGAAGAAACTTTCAGAAGCCCCAAGCTGGCCAAACATCTCTGTAGTAGGAGAATATGATCATATGGAGCTCATTGAGTATATTGATGGACTCTTCATTGATTTACCAAGCATACCAGACTACTGGATAGAAGCTAGACTAAACATTTCATTCAAAGGACATGCTATTATATTTTACACAGAAATGAAAGAAATCCATTGTGGAAGAGTGAAAAAATCCAAAAGTAAAGTGATGGTACTTTTATATGGAAAATTACCATGTCATTTGAGGATTATAAATACTCAGTGGATAAGAATCCTCATGGGATGTGCCTTGAAAATTCTAAAAGACTTAAAGCCTTTTAGTGTTTACAACAAAGACAAACACAGAGACACAGTAGCAGAAGTACTTCCTAAAAAGAACTCCTGGCATAATTGTGGATCAACAGATTACAATTCCAATAGCTTTCAAAAGTCAAAGAAGAAAATCTATGCCATTGAACAAGTCCCAGGGGACAATATTCAAACAGAAGAATCTCACTCTGACTCTATAGGTGATGCCATCAGAGAAAATTCTTATTATTACCAAGACCCAATAGAGGAACACCTGGTGGAGTACCAAGCGTAAACCCACTTGGAAATCCAGGAGATACAGTTGGAGGCAGGATTACCACAAAATACCACCAACAAGAATTTGTAAAAACATACACAGGATTCACAGAAATTCTTAGTGACACCAACAAAAGGAATGGAACACATTCATGGTACAGCCACTAGGATGACTTACGTGTTGAAAATGCTCAGCACCCACTAATTATTGACAGTGTAGCACACTTCTCAATAGTAGCCAAATCCCATCTGAAAAAGCACTTCCTAAATTTGGAAATACAACTCCTTCCAAAACAAGCAAAGCACTTTGAAAGTGCATCAGGAAAGATGATCTCCATAGTGATTATTATCAAGAATATATAAATACCCCAAAGAAAATTGAATATAATACTCAACCCAGAGTTTGGAGTTCTTGAAGATTTACACATCCATAGATTCCTACTAGGGACAGACTTCCAAAGGACTTAAAGCATAGATATTTTCAATAGTAAAAACAGGAATATCACTATAATTACTAGCAAGAAGAAGACATTTTCCTTTGATATAGAATAATTAGCAAGCCAAGACCCTTTGGGATAATTACTGAATGAATTCAAAGAGGGACATTTGAGCTATAACCTCACCAGACAAACTCTCAGTCTACTGAAAATGCTGAGGAAGAACAGACCAGCTTTTGACATAGGTGAAGAGCCCTGGAGCAATATCTGAGATTATGATATATAGTTATATCTGTATGAGGAAAGACTTTCTCTACCCATTCTGAGAGGACCTCCATGCCAAGAAAATTTGGAAACCAGGAATGAGATTGGAAAAATGTCAATGAACCCCTAGATATGAATGTCATCAGAAAGATTTTACATAATGAAATCGGGGAAGTAACCACACCAGTCCTAATCACTTTTGATGATGGAAAATATAAATTGTGTTGAGATTTCTGATTTCTGAATAGCTACATCAAAGCTTACAGGTACCCTATACCAGGGATACCCCATGCTCTGGATAATCTGGCAAAATCCAAATACATTACAAAGATGGATCATATGAAAGGCTTTCACAGGAATTGATATAAGCCAAACTCTATTAAGATACTCAGAATTATATGCTACATGGGTATATATGAGTATACCATAATTCCATTTGCAATGAAGAATGCACCATCTCACTTCCGAAGCATTATGGACACAATATTCCAAGAGGAAATACTGGAATTCTGGATTATAGTATAAATTGATTATAAAATCACATACTCCGAGACATGGGAAGAAAATTTGCAATATGTAGACAGAGTCTTTAGTAAATTCATTCCCATCAATCTCAAGATTTCATTTGAGAGGTGTATTTTGGTGAACGGGAACTATTGGAACTAGGATACAAGGTTTCAGGCCTCAGTTTATCTATAGACCAAAAGAAAGTAGCAGGAGTACTGCATAAGCCATTACCATGAAAGACATAATGTAATTGCAATATTCCATTCTTAGGCTTTTCCAGGTACTACAGAAACTACCTCAAAACCATTCCCCACATAACTAGAAGCTTATACAAGTTATGTTCAGAGTATGTAGATTTTTAGATAACTAAAGAAAGGAGGAATGCATATGGGAAGATCAATTATCATCTCACTAATTCACCTTTCCTTATTTTACCTTGATTTTAGATTTCTTTAAAGCTTTGAATAGATTCATCCTGCAGTCAAAGATTAAAAGAAGCCCTAAATCAGAGGTAGATTTTAGATGGTGAACCTAGAGAATGGGGTAATCTGTGATATCTCCAGGAAGCTGAAAGATTCAGAAACCAGATATGGGAAAACTCAGAGAGAATTTCTATTCCTAGTATAGGAATTGTAGAAGCTCTACTACTATCTGGAAAGTTCAGTATTTGAATTTTACATAGCCTTTACAGCCCTTGCATCCTTACTCAACACAAAAACAACCAATAGGAACATTTCAAGGTGGCAAATAGCCATCCAAGAGTATAGAGGCAACATAAATATCAGATATAAGGAGGGAAAGAGCCCCACTAGATACTTCCAAGAGCAATCCAGCTTATGACCCATCAGTAGCTGCAAAAATCCCTATCCACTTCATAGAGATAAATAGGAAAAGAAACTTTGAATTCTCAGAATGAGTACAAGAAAGTGGTATCCTAGATAATGAACAGAAAGCACCAGAGGATATAGATGCACTCATAATAGGGATAGGATCCTCAGAAATACACAATTAATTTGTTAATTCAGTAAGTAAATCTAATGCAAAACACAAACAGTGTAGCATGTTGATGTCACTCCTGCAACATAAGTATAGAATCCCATAGCTGGAATCCCAGCTAGAGAAACATTTTCTGAGTGATTATAAGGACCACAAATATTTACTTATTTATGGACTCCTTTACCACAGGGAGAAACACACTAGTGCACTCATAGTGATACACAGAGATCATGTCTCACTAATTCTTCATTAATGCCATTACTTCCCCTATATGGGCCACATGATTTAATCCAGGACCAAGGAGAGGATAGCAAGCATAGAATGGTGGAATCAGTTAGAGCAAGGGCTTACTTAGTACATAAACACTTTTGAAATATTCCAGAAGGCAAAAAGGAATCATGGGAAGAATTATGGGCTACTCCAACATATAGAGGATCCCAAGCACCCATGTGAAACTATCAACATGAACTGGGTAACAGGCTTTGTCCCAGGGGAAAAATAAAACTATAATTCTTTCCTAGTCATAGTAGACAGGCTTGGAAAAGCGTTAGATTCCTACCATCTCACAAGGAAGATACAGTTATGGAAACAGAATTGTTATTCTGGAATATCCTTATAGCTACCTATGGAGTACCTCAGATCATCATCAGCAACAGGGACCCCAAATGTAAATAAGAAGTTTTGACCAACCTCTATTTCATTCCTTGGACTAAGCTTTCATTTTTTACAGCTTACCATCTGCAAAAAAATGGTCTAGCTGAAAGGATGATTCAAACTATGGAAGAAATAATAAGAAAATTCTGTGCCTATGGCATGTGATAAGAAGACCGTTAAGGGTATACCCATGACTGGGCTACACTTCTTCAAGCTATACACTTAGCTTACAACAGCAGCCAGCACTCTACCACAGGGAAACCACCCTCTCTGGTAGAGAAAGGATGGAACCCCTTATTTCCAGTGGATAACTTGAAATTAAATCTTCTAACGATCTACCCCACAGCCAAGGATTTAACAAATAAGTGGATAGGAGAAATTGATACAGCAGCAAGATGCATAGCTGAGGCAAAATAATATAAGAAGTAGACATCTATCAAAACCCATAAGAAACCTGACTTCAGGGAAGGTCGCCAGGTGTTGGTGTCTACGTTGAATTTCAGTAATCCTAAAGGGTCCAATAAGATGAGAGCCTAATTTGTGAAACCGTTCAATATCATTAAGCTTATAGGAAAAAATGAAGTGGAATTCAAACTCACAGAGGAATTCTCTAGGAAACACCCAGTCTTCCCAGTGAGTTGGTCAAACCATACCACCAGACTGGAGAAGATTTTTTCCTCACCAGTAATAAGGGTCACACTCCACAGGAAATAGTGGAAGTGGAGGACTCCCCTGGCTCATTATATAGAATAATCAAGGCCAGGAAGATCAGACTCAATGGGAAACACCATAGACAGTACCTTGTCACATTCAAGGACCAGAAAGCTGATAAGGGAAAATGGTTAGAAGGTGCAATACCAGATGGTTGCCTACACCTGAGAGGATTAAGAGCCTTTAGGGGGGCTGAGAAATCTCATCAATGATGAGCCTTTTTTAGAGGGAGGGTATGTCAGCCTATGACTCAAACCAGAGCACAATCATGACAGCAGAAAGCCATAAGCCAATGTTAGAGCAACATACCACCAAAAATTGAACTGGTCCGGAATAGCTCATGAATGGTATCAAAGAAAATAGAAAAGTAACTCCTTTCCAAAGAAAAATATTTCAAAGCTGTAGGAAAAATAATAACAAAGTTATTCCAGCTCAAAGCAAGATCTGATAATAAACCTTAATTTTCACCTCTAATCTAAAGTCCAGATGAAGAAAAAGTACCCCATAAAATGGGTTTTCAAATTGAAGCTCTCAGTAAGTAAAATTAAATGGTACTAGCCAACTGTAGCTAGAATCAAAACCATAGAGGGTATGGTCAAATAAAAGCCGAGTAAGGATAAGTAAAATATTCACCTCCCATCTAAACTCTACAGTTTTAGTGTGAGATACCCAAATGAGAGTCCTTTTTGACAGAGAACAATAAGAGCTTTTTAATGGTGCCCTCTTCCCCCACATCCTTTCTACAACAAAAGGTATTGAGAAAAAAACTCATTACAGGACTCATAATAAGCCCATAAGTTAACAACAGAATTGAAAATTGGTATACCTATGCCATATTTAATGTAAGACATATCAAAGTGGTAGAAATTGTGTAGAACCCATCAATTCCTACAAAATTAGAGATTTTTCAGAACTCTATTTTCAAAACTGATAAAGTGTGGTAGTTGTAAGCTCAAAATCCCCCAATATTGGATAAAATTAATTTTTGTGATATAGTATCCCAAAATTTTGAATATGAGGTTTAATCACCACAAAAAAGTTCATTTATACTTAAATAACTCATATCATGACCAATACAGGGTCCACTGACACATTCTGTACATAATTCTACATGTCTGGCCTGTCAGAACAAGCCTGTGAGGACCCCAGATGGAAGACTTTACCCTGTATTGTGGAAAAGTTAAAAATCTGGTTTCAGAACCAAATCTGATCCTAATAAAGGTTTTTCAAGTATTTATAAACTACAATCCTTCCCTTGGAAGTAAAAAACATTCACTCTTCCTATGTGGACAGGACCAGAGGCCCTTTACACCTATTTTCAGGATAAAAAGGTACCTTTCTCTGACCAAAAGATCAATCCCCATCCTGTGCTTGAATTCCTACATGGTAGAACTTTCCAAAGCAGCTATACTCTTGAAAAATAATAATTTATACTTTGAATCTTAATTATTTTGTTGATTTTTATAGTTATTCAATTTCTATTCAGTACACCCAGGGCTTTGAGCAGCATTCACCACTACTATTTAATCATAGTAAATCCCCAAAACCTTATCCAAAGCCATTTTCATTATTATATAGCCATTTCACAGTCATAGTTAAAGTTGTAAATACATTCTTAATAGCTTTATCATATACACAGCCTGAAAGTCACCCAGTCCATATAAGCTATTTTCCATGGGGTTTTTGGTTCTTGGATATCAATCATTATTGTAAATTTCTTCCCTGTAGCTCTGTATGCTTTTTTACATCGTTCACAAGTCTTTAAGCATTTGGCAACATCTTTTCTTAAATTTGGCCACCAAGAACAAGATTCCATTTTTTCTATTGTCTTTTCTTCTGTGAGATTTCCAGAAACAACACTGTCATGTAATTCATGTAGGATGGTGTTTATTCAAACTCTCTCTGTTAACTTAATAACACATGTATTATTTGTTCTATGCTGAATAATTCCATCCAGTAGGTGAAATCTTCCTTCATCATAAGCCTTTTTTTCATACTTCATCCAATTTTAAGGATAATGATGGATCTTTACAGTCTTTCATTAAGAGTTGGCATAAAATGTGGCATCTTTTTTCCACTTTATAGCTCTCTATGACTTGGTTCAAGAATTCTGTACCAATTTCTGTGACACATATTCCTTCTATATGTTTTTCTGGTTCCTGTGGTACCCATGCTGGGTTTTAAGGTGTATCTTCTAGGGCCCATATACTGAGTCCATCTGCATTTTCATGAATATCTCCAGATTTATGAACCATAGTAATATTTCCTGTATACTCTAAGATAGCAATTTTCAATTTCAGAAGATGTCTATTTATTGTCTTCAGGATTGGTAATTATTTTACAGAATTATGTTTTATAATAACATCAAAGACTGTCCCATCCAGGTGATAGTTTAGCTTCTCTGAATCCCATACTAAGAAAATGTATTCAATCTTACTTGCACCATATCTTTCTCCATTTGGTTTAATCTTTCTAGAGGTAAAGAAAAATTTCTCCTTCTACAGGTTTGTCATTGATTATTTTTGTCTGGTGTATTGCTGCATCTAGTCCTTCTTTACAAGCACTTGTATGAGCTTTGAAAGGTAATTTTCAATCTTAAATTCATATAAAAGGGTCATTTTTGATTTATTGTTAGAGTTCCTCATATTCATTAACCCTTTCTGAAGTCATTTAATTGATTGTTTTTTTTCACAAATTTTATAAAGGGAGCTTGCAGTTTTTTCAAATTCCTTTATATGCTTTCTGTAGTATCCATCAACTCCTAAACATTATTTCATTTCTTTCTTAGTGTGTGGAATTTGTTTGAGTAGTACTGCTTCTATTTTATTCTTGTCAATTCCAAGACATAGTCAGCATACTACATGTCAAAGTGCCTTTACTTCACTATAGTCAAAGTGACATTTTTTCAAGGGTATCTTCATATTGACTTTAGAAGTTTTTTGATAAGACTCTCTCTAGTCTTTTCAATTGATTATACCAATTTTCTGAACAAACTATTATATCATTAATATACTTTTTTTCCCATCCCTCTGAAATATCTTTGGGAAATATTATATTCATCATTCTTTGCTAAAGGGAAGGAGCATTTTTAAAACCAAATGGAATTATTAAGTACTCATATTTACCACAGCTTACTATGAGCCTTATGGGCCTTTTAGCATTTTCTGTTAAGAAATTTTGCTTAAACCTTTAAGGGTATCTATGACTATTATATAGTTAACCTGTGACAATTGTGTTAATTTCTCATGCATCCTAGGTATTAGATATCTTTCAAAGATGTTGTAGGTATTTAGAGCTCTAAAATTCCCTAGAATCCTTGATTTTTAATTTTGCCAGTTTACAATAGCAGGTGTATTTACTTCTACATTTTCATTTTTTTCTACTTTCCTCAAAACTTCTAGGTCCATTAATTGTTTTATGTGGACCTCTAAGTCTTCTCTAGCTCTTAGGCTGGCTTGATAATCTGATCTTCCCAACAAGGGTGGATATTGTTTTTCCACTATTGGTATAATGTCTAATTTGTTTTCTAATTGTAGCACCTAATGGTTCTTTATCAGTTGCAAAGGAATTTTTGTACTTATACAGGAGGTCAATTGATTTTTCTTCCTTTTTTGTTGATTCTTCATTTAATTCTGAATCTTTCAACTGTTCACTTACAAATAAGCGTTTGTTTTTGCTTATTTCTTCAATTTCCATAAACTTAACTTGTTTATTATTATTTAAGAAGTCAAATTTTTGTCTTTCATTGTCTCCTGTGGTAAAATACTTATCTTTTTGGCTTGAGATAACTATAACATGAATTGATAAATAGTCATTTCCACATGTGAAATTGTTACTGGTAAAGTTTTCCATTACCAAAAAACTCTACTTTTATTCTTATGCATTGAGATTTTTTTGTGAAAATTAATGTTAGATCAATAATTTCAACAGGTTTTGCCCTTTCACTTGTGCTACTAAATTTGACCCCTTGTGTAGGTATAAATTTTTCTTCCCAATCTGGAATAACTGTTTTCAGATATTTTTTCCAACAAAAGTGCAGTATGCACCTGTTTCCAAGTTTATCCTTGCCTCTTAATCTTTTATCATAACAATTTTTATACTAGATTTTACAGATTTATAGCACATCCCTTTTTCAGGTTTTGTTCCATGAAGTTGTTCATCTTTTATGTTTTTAGGGAATCTATCAGATGTCCTAACCTGTGGTAAACTGGAGTTGACATCTCATACTTCATACATTGAATTAATATTATCAATTTGAGAATTTATTATATTGATTTCATCACTTTTTCAAGTCTCATATTCAGATGCTTTTTCTTTATTGCTGTGGTTTTCTGTTTCCACAATTTCATTAACCTTTCCTTTTTAAGCCAATTGTAAGCTAAATGTTTGATATATACCACATTTATGATATTTTCTTTGCTCATTGGTATAGGGTGGGAGTTGTTTTGTTTATCTTTATTAATAAATGGTTTATTTGGACTCTTTGAATCCAATTTATTCCATATCCTTCCTATTTTTGTTATTCTCACAATGTCTTTTGGTGCATTGATGTAATATTCTGTGGATAATGGCTCTAGGCACCTAATTCTTGGGGCATGTTCCAGTTCTCCTCCACCTTTTGTGTGAAATTTATGGATATAGGTCATTTAACTTTTCAACTTTGTTTAGGAACCAAGTCAAATGTTTTTCATTATCTGGTTCAAAGAATGAATTATTAATTTCATTATTCATTTTATACCTCAAGGAATGATTTTCCCACTTGGTGAGAATTTTTTTTTTCCACCAAGGGCAGGTTTTCTTTCTGTTTTCCTGTCTTATTCCACAGAACCATCTCTTTCCAGATTTCTCAAAGAATTAGTTTAATTTTGTGGTTATTAGTTCATCTGGTATTGAATAATCTGCCTAAATAATATTAATTTTTTGAATTAATGAAATAGGATCATATCAACCTTCTCCTGTGAATTGTTGCTATTATTTGGGTTGAAGTTCTTCCTTCATTAAGAGCTTATTATTTTCATGTTGGCTTAATTCTTCCATAAAAGGATTTACTTATCATTTTTGGTTTGACGGGCCTTCTCATGTGGGAAAATGGAGCTGATAACTTTGGCATATTTAATTTAGCCTCATTTATATGATCCATTTTATCAGTAATCAGCCTTATCTAATCTCTAATTTCCTCCTTAAGATTTATTCTTCCTTCATCACTTTTTTCTACATGGTCAAAAAGCAATCCTTGGTGTGATGTAGTTTTTTCTTTAAATTTTTCAACAGCTATTGATACTTTGTTTATTTCTTCTGTTTGACTATAGATACTGTGTTCATATTCAATTGCTGAGTTTCTTTCTTCAATTTCTTTGATATTCTTATACAACTCTTCCTGTCCTTGTATCAATCTTTTTGTATTATAAATTCCAATTTTGGTTTGTTATTTCAAACCATAAATGTGATATTTTCTATTTCTTTCTTATTTTTCCCAACAGTTTGAGATATTGATAATACATTGCTATTTTTTAATGATAATAAACTATTTTTCATGTTATTTAGAGGTAATATGATATTATTAATTTCTGTTAAAGTATTTACAACATCTGGAGACAATGTTATTGTCAGGTTGAGTCTATGATAATGTAGCTTAATTTTATTTTCACCTTCAACTATTACTGTGAAACAGATTATTAGTGATAATACATAAGCTTCATAGGGTTATTGGGGCTTTACTAATGAGAATTAGTGGTGGTGAGAATTAATTAAAGCCCTGGGTTCAGTGGCTCTCAATTGACCAATTATAATAAGCATTACAATACTCATAAGACCTTTTAGTATAACTGGATTTTTTTCCAATGGTATAGCTGATGCTAAACAGTCTCAATACATTTTAGTTTAATGGAAGGATAGGTAGTCCTATTTTGGGCAGAGAAAGGTCCTTTTTTATCGTGAAAATGGGTGTAAAGGACCACTGGTCCTGTCCACATTGAAAGAGCTAATATGTTTCACTTCCAAGGGAAGTATTGTGATTTATATATCCCTGTACCGCCTTTCTTGGGCTCAGATGTGGTTTGAAAGCACATCTGGTCACTTTTTGGAAATACAGGGTGAAGGTTTTCATCTGGGTTCCTCACAGATGGGTATAATTCTGTGCATAATGCGTCATTGGACCCTTTATTAGTCATACTATGAGTTATTTAGGTATAAACAAACTTTTTTGTGGTTTTGACACCTCATATTCATAGTTGTAGGATAATATCCCACAGTCTTGGATATTATCTAATATTGGGGATTCTTTGACCTTAAAACTGACATAGCATTTTAAGTTGTGAAGAGCTCACAAGTGGTTGATTTGGTAGCCCTTGTTGTTTCATAGAAACTTTTTACTGATTTGGTATGTATAACATTAATTATGGCATAGTTATACCAATTTTAAAGTCCAATGTTGACTTATGGACTTCTTATAACTCCTGTATTGAATTTTTTTTCTCAATACCTTTTGTTGTAGATGACATGGAGGGAATATAGGGCACCATCAGAAATCTCTGATTGTTCTCTTTCCAAAAGGACCCCACTATGAATATCTCACACTAAATCTGTAGAAGCCAGATGAGAGTTAAATATTATTCTCACCCTTATTTGACCATAAATTCTATAGTTTTCATTCTACCTCCATTTGGTTAGTACCATTGGATATTCCTTACTGAGAGCTTCAATTTGAAAGACCTTTTAATGTGGTTCTTCCTCTTCCTCTCAATTTGAGATGAGAGGTGAAAATAAATCTTTATGCCCAGCTATTTCTTTGAGCTGTAATAACCTTGTTATTCTTTGTCCAACAGCTATAGGGTATTTGTCTTTTAAAAGGGGCTACTTTACTCTTTCCTTTCATACCATTTATGAGATTTTTTTCTCAGCTCACTTTTTGGTAGAATTTTTCTCTACCATTAGTTTATGGTATTCCACTCTCATTCTTGTGCGCTCTGGCCTTTAGTCACAGGCTGAAAGTTATTTCTTTGGGAAAGATGGTTTCCTCATTCTTTGTACACTGTGCAGTACTGTTTGTACTGGCTCAAGTATATTTCCATTTGAGCCTTCTGGATGTGATTCATTATTGATTGAAGGATTCATACATAGATCTAAGTATGATTCAGAAATAATAGGAAGTTCAATGACTTACCTTTGGAATAGGGAGCTTCCTTGTGTGGATTGTTTTTCACTGGAAACCTTTCTCTTTCTTTTCCCTTTTCAGGGATCCTTTCCACTTCTGAATACATCTCAATCCAATTTGATGCACTATTGGGAACCCCTTCTAGTAGTTATATCAGGAATTAAAGATAATTGAAATAAAACATTAAATTTTATGGAATTCAAGAAATTTACTCAGAGTCCTTAATGGTGGGGCCTGGGAAAACCAATTTCTTAGGCTTTCATTTCTAAACTGTAGCTGTTTTTGGAGAACTTTCACAAGTTTCTTTCACAAATCTTTCAACAGTGAATTTATTATTCTCTGTTGGATTGTCTTCAAAAATTACAAAATAAAAATAAATATGGGTCTTTCTGTAAAAATGTATTTTTCAAAAGATATAGAAATCTCTGCTATCTTTCTTGTAAGAGAAAATAATTGAGAAAAAAATAAAATGAATGACTTCTTTGTTTTTATTCTTTACATCTTTAAACAAATAATAAGATTTCATATAGAAATAATAATGATAAGATACTTTTTTTCATCACAGTATAACATAAATTTATTTTTTTTAATTTATAAATATCTTATTTAATTACTATAGTCACTCAAAGAAAGATCTTTCAATTCCAAATATGTGGAACCCCACTTGTAAGAAAAAACAATTGCTTTCCAAATGCCTCAATAGTTATTAGATTCAATGAATATAAAGTTATGATTTAAATTATTATTAGAAATATAATTTTTTTATTGTATAAACTCAATTAAAATATTTTATAAAAGATCTTTAAGCTACATTCCCGAACAGGACACCAAATGTCAAGTTTTAATATGAAAAAATAAGTAAAAGTTCCCAATATTCTATTAATTTTACTCTAAATGTCCTTGATAAAAATGAATGATATAATTTAAAATCATTATAATAATAAAATTTTATTAGAATCATGGCATAAGAAATATTATATTATTCATAAAGGATAAATAATATAGATTATATTTTGGAAATTAGTTAATAAAATGAACATATTCAGATTTTATGGAAATATATTATTGTTAAAAATGAATAATAAATAAATACAATACTGTTTTCTATCAGTAAATAACAATATATAACTAAATTATTACCAATATTGAAGCTATGATTCAATATATATACTTTAATAGAGAAATTAAGAGAGAAATATTATAACAAGAGAAAAATTCCTTACTTTTAACACTCAAAGGAATAATTTTTGAGCTATTCTATGCCTTAAGAATTAATGAAAACTTATTTAGAATTTAGTTACAGTAAAAAATATATATAAATACAATTTTACCTGCTTTTGTATGGACTCAGAGAGTTTGAGAGAATTTGACAAATTGTAATTAAATATTGATGTAATAACAAAACTTTAAGTGTTTATTCTAGGTTTTGACTTTTCTCTTCTACAATATCAAAGCTTTATTCAAAATAATAAAGGGGATCACCTGTTATATTTAATATTTTATTGAATTTTATGCATCTGAGGGAGAAACGGAGGAAGAAAGGGTCTTTATATAGTAAAGATCCTTACTCCTAGTGACAAGATACACTATCAAAGATGTTTACTGATTCTATCCACTGGAATAAATCAATTTTTGGAGGTTAGGTGATGATTACATCTTTATTAAACCTTTTTATTCCATTATTACACCATATTTCAAATTTATAAGTATAACTCCAATTCTCTGACATCATCGGCTTTTAAGATAATTTAATTTTGTGTATGAAGGTAGTTTCAATCATAAAATACTGATATAAACCATTTTTATTTGTGATTCAACTTTTAAGCTTAAAATAAGATTACAGTTAATGATCAAAATGATTAATTTAATAATTGAAAGCTTTCAGGCTTTTCACCCAACTGAAATACAGAGAGTCAATTTTAATAGCTTGGAATAATCGGACCAAGGTTCCAAGAGGATTTCATTACATAATCAAAATCTTATTTTTAATAATCTTCCTTGTAATTCATCTTTTATGTTGAAATTTACTATTTTAGACTTTGAACCATGATTTCATAGGGTTTTACCTTGAATATCATGAGAAATATTACTTTATTCTTCATTTGCAAACTAGTTAGTTTTTAATAGGCACTTTGTTTCAAGCTTGGACCACTTTTGATTTTAAGTGGTCAACTTGTATTCCTATTTTGGTCAAGTTCTCAATCTTATTCACAACCTTGTTTCTAGTTGTATTTTAGAGTTGTTTTGTGGTAAAAAGGAAACTGAATTATTTATTTATCATGAGCATTTCAAAAGATATGATCTTAAAGTAATCAATATATGAATTGAACATAAAAGTGCATATATCCAGGTATCTCAGTAGGTGTTGGGGTTACAAATATGACATGAAAGAGTAATATATGTAATTTGGGATGGGATGACAAATGGTATAATTTTTCTCACATGTTTATTAATTTGTTTCTCAGATAAGCAAGAATTTATTCCTTTTTATGAAATTTCTGGTTATTTTAATGGTTTTTAAGAATTGAAGCTCCATTATTATCATTCAAATACATCTCATAATATTGGTTATGACCTTTTTGAATATGTGGTCTTATCTCCAATTATCACAATCCTACCAATGAGAGATACTTGATATTTTATGTATATATAGATTACATTAAATTGTAAGTTTTGTGAGATGTTAAACTGAATCCATTGAGAATTAGATTTTCTATGAATTTTGAAAAATAGCAATACAAACTGAACCTTAACTTTTGATGAGCTTTCAATAATTTTAAATTAAATATTAAGCTCATTTAAGCTCAAATAAGCTTTGAAGCTTCTTGAAATTTTCATTAAAAACCTGCATATAGGTATTTAACATTTGGAAGCTTGTAATTATTGTCCAAAAAGCGGGATCAACCAGTTTGAACTTGAATTTTCAATTTAATTCTAATTTTAATGCTTGAATAGGGTTGAAAATTCCTAGATAAAGGAGGAAAACTATATTTGAGTTCTTGATGATCCCAAAAGCTGAGTACCCTGGCTCTTTTCCCTTTTTTCCTTTGTCCCACCTTTTTGCATGAATCTTGCCATTTCATTTATTTAAAACCATACAATGGCTTGAAACCAGCTCAAATTGATCTCACACAAGATTTATGTCCTTTATGAAAAATACCTAGCCAATTCAGTAAATATACACATCACCTCAAATGTGACTCAGTTTTTGTAAGCTTGCATCAACCTTATGCAAATTTACAGTTAGGCTTATATTGTGAAATTGTACTGTGAGACTTTTTAACCTTTCAATAGCACTATAAATAGCCATGTTTGGGCATAATACCCTATGGGTGTGCCTTAGGCTATTTTTGGTTTATAATTAATAAAGAAAAAATATTTATAACTTTGTTTATAAAAAATAAATTTATATTCTTTTTGTTATTTTTTGTTTCAATTCATCTGAAAATTATGCTTATTACTAAATTGAATGTATAAGAAGTTATTTCTTCCCTTATGGGTATATCAGACACACCTCACAGGCTCACATAGTAGCTATAAAATTAAGCTCACATGCAGCTCAGGATATCAAAGTTTGGATTTTATGGCGATACATTGTTGTAGGATAAATAAATTTGGTAATAAAGACAAATCAATAATAAATATGAAAGATTTCTTTTTCATTATAAAGAGTAATTCCAAGAACATTTGTCATAAATATCTTGATTAAGAGAAAAAATGAAGTTGGAAACAAAAATTCTTTTAATGGTGGAACTTAAAATGTTTCATGAAAGTTCATTTTATTATGAAAAATATTTACTATCGCTAAATAGAGTAAAAATGAAGCCGGTCCTGGAGGCCTATAGATCTCTTAATCAAAAAAACTAAACAACAAAAGTAAAACAGTAAATCTCAAGTAAAATAAGTAATTCTAGTATTTCTAGAGCTGACCTCCTTCCTTATCAGTTATAGCCCATATGTTTATCACCCTATTAGCTCTGATCTCAGTTGGTTATATTCTGGTAGCCACTGATTAATTATCAAATTATATGAAAGCTTAAAAAACAGATTGCTTGTTATTTGCTAAGATTTCTGCTTATCAACATTGCTTTAGTCAAAAGAAATAATCTTCTATCCTTTATATCACATCACTATGTCACTATGAATTGAAGAAATCAATAAACCTCATATTCATAAAACTTAAAGTAAAAGAAATTATAAAAAAAGATAAGAGGATTACTATTGGTTCAATATCTCAAAAAATCAAATTTCATAGCTTAATTCAATTTGGGGATATATTTAGAAATTTAAAACAAAATTTGGAAGTCAAATATCAATACATATAGAACCAACAACCTGGATCAATACAAACAGGAATTTAGCTCATTAAATTCTTAGCTTATCATGAGAGAAGGTAACTATTGGTAATATTTATGGGAATTAAGTCTTTTTTTATGGAAGAAGATATCAGAAAAAAACTATATTGTGGTAAAATGAAGGCTTGAACATGCTTTCTTCTTGAAAAAAATTAATTTCATTCTGGAAAATTAAAATTGAGAAATAATTTTATATCCTTTAAAGGAACCAGAAATCAAATCAGAAAATAAAATAATAGGATTGAGAATTATAATGAAGAATTATGGATACTTCTTGAAGGATAAAGAATTAGAAGTAAAATGGGAAGATATCATTTCAATTATTATAACAAGAAAAATAAAGGAAATTATGGGTATTCATATCAATAAAGCATATTCTTAAAAAACCATAATATTACATCAAGGCTCAGAATTTCCATAAAGTGAAATTGAATTTTTCATTACCATTTTTCATATTCAAGTTTGAATAAAGCATAAAAAATGAAGATTCAAAACACATGGAGGCAGTAATTATACAAAAAAGTCCCAGAATTACTTTATAATGAAACCAAAATTTTGATTAATATTGACTTTATCTTACATTATCGAGATATCAGGTATCAAAACCCATATTTAAATGAAACTCATACATTGAGCGAGATGACCTCAAAAGGCCTTACGCTGCAATTTCTTGTTAAGTTTTTTTTATATTATCATAAATATATAGAGACTTTAAGAAACAGCTTGAGAGTTCAATAAAAAAAATAATCTATATATAATTGATTAATAGATTGAAAATGAAGTTCAGCTATGGAATTCATTGATAGAAATTTATTTAAAGGTTTAGATGAATTTTCTTTATTAGTATCAAAAAAATAAAAGGAAATCTCCAATGATATTGAAATTTAAAAGAATAGTGTCTGGGTATCAAATTTATGTTAAAAATCTCTAATTTTCTGCTTTTCTGTAATAGTATCAGTAATTTCTTGTTCAAAAAATGGGGATTGTCTTTTATTTTTTATACCACACAGACACAAATGGTTGAAATGTTTTGAGAAAGTGGGTATTTAATAACTCAACATCAGTTTATTGCTCTAGTGATCAAACAAAAATATAAATGATTCAACTTCATAAAATTGACATCAATATATTATCTAATTATAAAATCTTTCAGATTATTTTTTGATCACTAAAGCAGCTTGAACCTTCTTGAATTCTGAATTTCATGTGATCTTCCTCATCATCAATTCCAAATCAGTCATCATAAAATTGTTTTTCAAGGAGTTTTTAATTTGTAGGAATTTCTATGTTTTCATAGAAAAGATAATTCCAAAAAAATCAAAAAATATCAACTTATAATAGAAGATAAAATCAGAACCTTCTGAAATTGCTAAAGTAGAATTTCAGGATTATCTTATGAATTATCTATGAAAGCTGAACTACCAGCCATAACGGCTACTGTGGCACAGAATATTGTCTATATATTAAATAAAAATATCTCTACCATTGGAAGAAAGTGTTTACGAATATGTTGAAAGCCCTGGTCTACCTAGATATATGTTGTGCTCCTCTAAGTCTTATCTAAAAGACTCTGAATAATTATACTCATAATTAAGAGTACCATGACTGTCATCAACTTAAAACATAATATAATTGAATATTATAGCCACAAAGACAGATATAATCTTATATTAATAGGAAGATCATAAAAGAATTATGGAGAAATCAATAGTTTGAACCTTCAATAACAAAAAACATAATTATCATATATTAAAACAATACTCTTATTCTATCCACATACGTCACTTCCAATTATATCAAGAATAATATAGAAGCTCTACCAAACACTTATGTTCAGTTTACATAAATAAAAAAAATATAGAAGTACTATAATATATTACTACTGAACAATATTTCGTGAAAAACTTTGTAATAATAATTATAAAAATTATTCTACAAAACAATAATAGCAAGATAAAATAATAGAACATTGTTGAAAATCTCACTGATATATTATGATTTAATTAGAAAATTCCAAGAAAAACATCGGAAACACTTCCCAAAAAACAGAAATAAACAAAAATAATCTAAAATTTATAATGAAGAAGTATTTGGAGGATATGTGGACTTTACAAAAAATCTTTAAGGAATACTTTGGAATATAAAGAAATGATTAAATATTATACAACTATAATCAAATTCCAAAGTTTTAACTGTTTTTATATGAAAATTCAAGATAATAAAACACATAATATTTTTTTATGGTAATATAAGATTTTGTTAATAAAATGCAATGCTTTGGGAGATTTTCTTTTCCTGATTTATGGGAAAAAAAGTAATTAAGTATATATTTATATTTTACAAGAAATATCCTCCGTGATAAACGGCACTATCAGAGAGAGATTACTGATAAAACCTGAGCAGTGAATCGTTAAAAAGAGCTTTCACCTCAAAACTCTCAGTTTTTCTTTAAAATCTTATTTACTGGTGCTATCCTTAACTCCAGGTAGCTTGAAGCTTCATATTTACTCATTATTTTTCATCATAAATGTGAAGTATATCTATTTATTTCAAACCTTATTTTGTGGATATCTTAAAAAGAAAATCCTAAGCAAAAGTATTAAAATTAAGATCCTTGATTAATATTTACAGAAAGCTTAATTTGTCTTTGAAACTTTTCAAATGAGATATTTTCAAGGGTGAATACCAAATAACTCCTTTAATATAAGATAAAAATATTTTAATTTACACACAGAAAAATAGAATCAGTAACATTGTGGTATTCCTAGACCATTTTGGCTTAATGTACCATAAATTTAATCTTTTTCTTGGCTTTGAAAAGCTGTTTATTCAAATGAAGGAACTGTTCTCCTCTAAACTAAGGCTATAAAGCTTAAATTTAATAACAATTCCATTCTAAAATAATTTATAAGTGGATATATAAACTGATACTTAAAATGTGACACCCCACTGTTCCATCCAACAATAAAAAATTGTGAAGGATTGTTTTACCCAAAATTATCACCCATTTTGATTTCTTTGTATTTATCTTTATTTTCATTTTTTTGATAATTTTAACTGGGCAGTAAAATATCACTACAGCACAAAGGGTCTTATTTATAATGATTATGCATGAAATAATAGTTTATGGCAGAGCTATAAGTCTCATAGGGGTCATATTATGAGTAAAGATTAATTTAAATCAGTTTAAGGAATTTCTTCATGAATTAGCTTAACTGGTGCTTAATATTTGAAAGAAAGAGGGAAAGATGGTATCAAGACTTTATCATAGTTAATTCAAGGTAGGAAAATAAATGAATTTAAAGTACATTACAAATGTGGTATAGGGTATGTATGACCCATTCCTATTGAGAAATACTTTGTTATTCTAGTTGAAAGGATTTGTTTAGTTGTTTGAAGCCGGTTAGCACAATGAGTAAAATGCCATTAATAAGGAAGAGAAGCGCTATCATTATATGGTATGAAGACACCAAGTGAATATTTATAGTAGGGATATTGAAGAAATTAAAATGAATTATTCAAAATGGAACAAGAAAATTATATGCATATTCAAAATTAATATCTAAAATGAATTATTCAATATGAGCCACTAGAATCAAAACCACAATTCAGCCCCAAGGAAAGAACAAAGAAACCCCAGGAGCTTTATAGAAGATTGAACAAATATGAAACCACAAGTTACCCTGAATTCACGATGGACTTTTTTCTCACCAAACCCAACCCTGGAGAGTATAAATACTTCAAATTTTTGTTTTTCAAACCTCATTATTCTTCTGAAAATGTAATTTGAAATTATTTTTTCCAGAGTTCCCCCTTACTAGTAGGTTAATCTAGATAATCATAGTATTTTAATATTGGGGAAAAGTCCCCTTTATTAAAGAATAGCGTTTATCATAGTAATACATAATAAGGGGAAAAGGACCTTTATTATAAAAGAAATATTTTTATCCTCATCATATTTAGTTTTGGGGAAAATTCCCCTTCATTAAAAAAATGGCTTTTATTATTAATACATTCTTGGTGCTTTATAATGAAGTATTAGTCAACAGTGAGCTATATTAGTTTCTAAATTAAAATCACATCAGCTTAAATAATCATATCATCCTTAGTAGTTTTATTATTACAAGTAGTCTATCAAAAAAAATACCATATTCAGTCACTTTTATCCTTATTATCAAGATTCTCAATACTTATGGCTTTTTTCAACAGTTTCATGATAGTTATTTAGAATTAAAGTCTGTGTTATCCCAAATCATCATAAAAAACATTCACAAAATCAACTAGCTAAAGAATATCTCTTAGTAATTATCAAATTATGATCTAGTGTCATCAATTTGTGCTTCTTTTAAGATTATCTCATGTTTTAATATTTCTGTAGTACTCATTGGTGGAATTTCCCCATGTTTTTGGATTTTGATACTTTCTAATTTTTGCAAAGCCTTAAATAACTGTTATTTCTTAGTAATCTATCAAAGTCTGATGAAGTATGTTGAATAGACTCTTCTGACCCAGCCACCATCAAATAAATAAATTGATTGTGGAGCTCAAGTCAAGATAATTCAGCATTATTAGGATGGGCAGTCTAGATTTATCTAGCATACAATCAAAGAAAGGGTTACAAGTCATAAAAGCAATTCAAAGCTTTATCTTGTAATTTCCCCTTCCAGTCACTGCCTCATTTATCTCACACAGAGTGGTATCCCACAACATTTGTGAAAGCTTTGAGAAAATCCATTTAAAAATGGATTTTTTATGAATTTTTTCCCACCAAACAATAGAAATCTACACTGAATGTGCACCTTGAGGTATGTTTTACATAGTAATTTAGCCCACAAATAGCTTCTGAAATAAATTTTGGAATAAAAAATCCTTCAGGAATGTATATATCAATGATTCCTCATATTTTACATAGAAAATCATGAATCACTTTTTTGTGAGTAAGTAAACCCATAGATTCAACACGTCATTTGTATTCTGCACAAAGATTTACTTAGGGTATCCCAAATTGTAAATGATATTGAACTCACTGTATGGGGTTACAATATTCAAAATATTTCAACACCTCATCATCAATACCAAATGCAAGAATTGTGAAAACTTTGGTTTTTTGCTTTTTTAAAGAAAGATAATGGGATTCTGACGAATCCCTTACTAAATATAAACTTAATTTATTACTATGAATTTTTTTAGCAATTGAATATACTTCATTTTTACATACAGTATTGCTGCAGCCATAGTGGATATCATGCTTAAGGTCTGAATCATTCTTTTGAGGTGTAAAATAGTCAGAGGGGACAAAATAAATCAAAGCAAGCCTGAGTATTCAGCTTCTTAAGACTCTTAGTCATAGCCAGCTCTAAAAATTTGATTAATAGTTGATCCTGTACTAATATATCTTCTGAAACCTTTTTGGGAACTACTTCTAATAAGGCCAAGTAGCATCAATCCTGTGAAAATATGTCAGGTTGAGTCTATGTAGAAGTGGTAATTGGGCTATTTACAACTTTAACTGTGACTGTGACACGTGATAAAAGATTTAAAATAAAGGTGTTGATAGAGATTGAGATTTTATAATAAGAATCAAAGGGCTTTACTATTATAAAATAGTGGTGCTGAGCACTGTTGAAAGCCCTGGGTGCAATAATTATCAGTTGGTTTACTATAATAACTACTACAATAATTAATATTAGAATTATAACCTGATTATTTTCCAAGAGTATGGCTGTTTTTGACAGTTGTACTATGTAGGAGTTTAAGAGCAGGATGAGGAAAGCCATTCTGGCAGTGAAAAGCCCCCTTTTGATCCTGAAATGGGGTGGAAAGGCTATTAGACCTTTCCACGTAGAGGAAGTGAAGATTTTTCACTCTCTGGGACAGGCTTGTGGTTTGCAAAAGTCCTGTATATCCTGTATTGGGCTCAGATGTGGTTTTGAAACCACATCTGGGCAGTTTTCACCAATACAGGGTAAAGATTTTCATCTGGGGACCACATAGCCTGATTCTGACGTGTATGACGTGTAGAATGCTGTACAGAAACTGTATGGGACCCCAGTATTGACTAGCTTATGAGGTATTGAAGTATAAACATGCTTCTTTGTCTGTTCGACACCTCATAATCATGCTATGGGATATTATCCCATGGTAAGGCTTTATTGGCCAAAATGTGGGATTTTGACCTTAAAACAGCTATAGATTTGTCAATCCTTGAGATATCATCCTCAAAGATTGTTCAGTGGATAGCCCTGTATGTGATCTACACAATGGTACCTCATTTTATATGGTTATCATTCAATATGACAAAGTTATCCCATGTACAAGTGTTTTTGTACATAGGCGTGTTTTTAGGCAAAAGCTGTATTGGTCTTGTTTGCCCCATCACTTCTGTTATAGATTAGATATGAGGAAATTGATGACACAATCAGATAGACCTGATTGTGCTCTTTCCAAAAAGATCCCACTTTAGGTATCTCACACTAAAACTGTGGAAGTTAGATGGGAGGTGAATATTCTGTTCAACCTTATTTGGTTTGAATTTGACCACAACTCCAGTAATATTGGTGCTGGCTCAGTTTGTCTGGTACCATTGGATAGCCCTGACTTAGAGCTTCATCTTGAACACCCATTTGATGAGGTTAAGTCTCTCCTTCTGGATTTCAGATGAGAGGTTAAAATTAAGGTTTATGCTCAGCAACAACTTTGAGCAGGAATAAATTTGTTATTCTTGGTCCTATGGTGATGGAACTTACATTTTCAGAAAGAGGTGAGGTTCCTCTTTCTTTTGATACCTTTTGAGCTAATTTGGCTCAGCTCCATGTTTTGGTGGTATCTTGGCTATACCATTGATTTATGGTATTTTGGCTGTCATGCTTGTGCTCTGGTTTTGAGTCACAGGCTGACATACCCTCCCTCTAGAAAAGGCTCATCATTGATGAGACTGCTCATTCCTCCTAGAGGCTCTGAATCTCCTTAAATGAAAGTTCCCATCTGGTATGGCATCTTCTGCCAACCATTTGTCTTTATCAGCTGTTTGGTTCTTGAATCTGACTGAGTATTGTCTTTGATCCTTCCCATTAAGTCTGATCTTCCTGGCCCTGATGATCTTACTTACAGCTCCAGGGTAGTCCTTCACTTTCACTATCTTTGAGGGTGTGAGGTTCTTCCTCCTGGAGGGGAATTTATCCTCCTCTGTTTGGAAGTATGGCTTGACCAAACTCACTGGAAAGACTGGGTGTTTCCTGGAAAATTCCTCTGCGAGCTTGACTTCCACTGCATTTTTTCCTATCAACTTAATGATAGTGAAGGGCCCTACAAATGAGTCTCTCATCTTCTTGGGTCCTTTAAGTTTATTGAAGTTTAGTGTAGACACTAACACCTGGTCCCCTTCCTTAAAGTTAGGTTCCATGTGTGTCTTGTCCCACCTCTGCTTATTATAATCTTTTGCCTCAGCTATGCATTTGGAAGCTGTGCTGCAAGCCCTCTTCCATATATCATGGAAGTCTTTGGCTTTGGGGTGGATGGTCAGAACATTCTTCTTCAGGTGATCCACAGGCAACAGGGGATTCCACCCTTTCTCTACCAGTGAAGGTGTTTTTCCTGTGGTAGAGTGCTGACTTGTAGTTTAAGCCAGTTGGACAGCTGGCAGAAGGCTAACCCAGTCATGGGTGTATCCCTCATGGTCCTTGTATTCCATGCCCTAAGCACAGAACCTTCTAAGGATGTCCTCCATTGTTCGGATCATCCTTTCAGCTGGGCCATCTGTTTGTGGATGGTAGCCTGTGGAAAAAGCAAGCTTGGTGCCAAGCATGTCATACAGGTTGGTCCAAATTTCAGATTCGAATTTTGGGTCCCTATCACTAATGATGGTCTTAGGGACTCCACGGGTTGATATGATGTTATTACAGAATAAAAGAGCAGTATCCATGGTTGTGTCCTCTTTATGGCATGGCAGACACCTCATGCTCTTGTTGAACCTATCAACTACGATTAAACAGGAATTTTAGTTTTCTTTGCCTCCTGGGACAAGTCCTGTAACCCAGTTCATATTGATGGTTTCCCATGGGTGTTTGGGTTCCTCTGTGTGTTGAAGTAACCCATACCTCCTCCCATGTTTCCTATTTGCCTTCTGGAATCTTTCACAAGTGTTGATGTATTCACTCAACTCTTGTTCCCACTTGGGCCATCAAGCTGTGCTTGCTACCCTCTCTTTGGTCCTGTCTTCACTCATGGGTCCCATGTAGGGGCAGTCATGGAATTCCTGTAGGATCAGAGAGATGTGGTTTCTGTCTACCACTTTGAGTGCACTTGTGTGCTTTTCTCTGTGGTAGAGCAGGCCATCTATAAGGAAGAACTTGTTATCCTTATACGCCCTCAACCAGGGTTCTTCCAGTTGGGATTCCAGTTCTGGACTCCTGTACTTTGGTTGAAGGAGTTGTAGTAATATGCCCCACTGTTTGTGTTTGGCATAACATTTTAGTACTGCAGTAAAAAATTCATTGTGCAGTTCTGAGGAATGTATTCCCAGTATGGGAGTTTCTGTTCCTTCTGAATCAGTGTTTCCAGTATGAAGGGTACCACTTTCTGGTGCCCATTCAGAAAATCTGAAGTTCTTCTTCCTATCTATTTCCATGAAATGGATAGGGATCTTGGCTGCAACTTCAGGGTCATAAGCTGGATTGCTTTTGACATTATCCAGTGGCCACCTGCTGAGGCCATCTGCATTGGTATGACTTTTACCTTCTTTGTATATGATGGTCATGTTCCCTCTATACTCCTGGATGGCTATTTGCCATATCAGCATGTGTCTATTTGTAGTATTCATGTTTAGTAAAGACTTCAAGGCTGTGCAGTCTGTGTAGACTTCAAATACTGCACCCTCCAAATAATAATGGAGTTTTTCTAGAGCCCAGACTAGACATAGACATTCAGTCTGGGTGGCCCCATACCTGGCTTCTGAATCTTTCAGCTGCCTAGAGATGTAACATATTACTCCCTTTCTTGGTTCACCATCCACAATCTGTCTTTGGTGAAGGGCTTCTCCTAATCCTTGGCTACATGCTGAATCTATGTATAACTTGAATGGTAGTTCAAGGTAAGGCAAGATGAGCACAGGTGCATTTTTGAGTTCATTTTTGATCCTCTCATATGAATCTTTTCTTTCCTTGGTAATTTCAAAAAGTACATCTTTTGAACATAACTTGTATAAACTACTAGTCATGTGGGCAAAATTCTTGATTTGGTTTCTATAGGAGCTGGCAAACGCAAGGAAAGATTGCATCTCTTTGATGATCTTTGGTACTGGCTTTGGCAGTACTGCTGCTACTTTATTCTGGTCAATTGCAAGACTAAGACCTGAGACTTTATTTCCTAGAGCTAGTAGCTCTTGTTGGCCAAAATTACACTTTTTCAGTGAAATTTTCAGATTGATGGGTGTACATTTACTTAGCACTCTGTCTATGTATTGTACATGGTCTTCCCATGTTTCTGAGTATATAATGATATCATCAATGTATACCACCATCCAGCCTTCCAATATTTCTTCTTGAAATATTGTGTCCATCATCCTTTGGAAGTGGGCTGATGCATTTTTGATGCCAAATGGCATCCTGGTATACTCATATATGCCCATATGGCATATTATTCTGAGTAATTTCATGGAGTTTGGTTTAACTCCATTTTGGTGGAAGCCTTTCATACAATCCATTTTGGTTATGTATTTGGCTTTTGCCAGTTTATCCAAGGCATGAGGTATCCTGGGTATAGGGTACCTGTCTTCTTTTGTGTAGTTATTCAGAGCTCTGAAGTCTCCACACAGTCTATATTTGCCATAATGCCAGGTGATCAGGACAGGAGTGGTGATTTCCACTATTTCATTATGTCCAATATTTCTGATGACATCCATTTCCAGGAGCTCATTGATATGCTTTTCAATTTGTTTCCTGGTTTCCAGGCTTGCTGGATAAGGAGGTCTCCTAAGCATGGGTGGATAAGGTCTTTCCACATCCAGATACAGCTCTCTATCATGGCCTTTGATCTTGCCTAATGGTTCTTCACCAATGGCAAATTCTGGTTTTTTATTTCTCAGCATCTTCAGTAAACTTAGTTTTTGTTTACTGGTGAGGGTAGTGCTAAACTGTCCCTCTCTGCATTGATTCAGAAGGTCTTCCAGTAGATCTTGAGAAGATATCTGGTATATATCAAGTGAAAATTTCTTTTCCTTGTTAGTACCAATGGTAATGTGCCTATTTTTCCTGTTGTAAATATCTATTCCATACATCCTCTGGTAATCTGTTCCCAGTAAGAACCCTTGGATGTTGGAATCATCCAGCACTACAAACTCTGGGTTGAGTCTGATATTATCCTTCCTATATGGTATAATTATTTCTTTAATAATTGTCCCAATGGAAGTCATCTTCCCTGATGCACTCTTGAAGTTCTTTGCCTTGGTGGGAAAGAGAATTTCTTCCCAGTTTGGGAAGTGGTTGTCCAAATAAATTCTGGCCACTATGGAGCAGTGTGCTCCACTATCAATGATCAGTGGATGCTGAGCATTGTCAATACATACAGTCATCTTTGTGGCTGTTCCATGTATATATGCCATTCCTTTGGTTGGTGTAACCAGGAATGTTTGTGCATCTTGTTTATGTTTGCACAAGTTTTTGTTGGCAGTATCCTGTGGCATTCCTGCTTCCAACTGTATGTCCTGGATTTCTAGTGGGGTTTCCTCTTGGTATTCCACTAGAAATTCTTCTCTTGGGTCTTGGTCCTCATCAAATGGTTCTCTAATTCCATCACCCTCAGAGTCTGATTCATAATCCTCTGTGGTGAATTTCTCCTCTGGGACTTTCTCAATGCCATAGAATTTTTTCTTTGCCTTTGGACAGTTGTTGGCTTAGTGGTCTGTTGAACCACAATTGTGACAAGAATTTTTCTTCTTAGCCACTTCTGCCACTCTTTCCTTTGGTTTGTCTTGAAACTCTACCCTGAATGTTTGTTTTTCTTTGAAACTACTGCTTCTATATGGAGTGAATTTCCCTATGTTAGCTCTTTTCCTTACATCTTGTAAGGTATTAGCAATTTCATCTAGAGTGCAGTTTTGCTTGCATCTGCATTTGACTGCATGCTCTAGTTCCCCTGGCATTTTTGTCAGAAGTTTGTGATTCCTCATTTGGATGTTCATCTGAGGATCAATATCTTTAAGTCTTTTAGACTGCCTAAGACACCACTCATATGGATATTTGTCCACAGGGTATTTGTCATTTTCAAATGGAGAGCTTATTTGGCATGCTCCTTGTGAGCCTGAAGGAATCTGAGTAGGCCCTGTCTGGGTTAGCTGTTCTTATATAGCTTGGATAGTGGCTTGCTTCTCCCTTATCCTCTGTGCCCTTGCCTCCAGGAGTCTGAACTGCCTGGTAGGATTCCAACCTTTGGTGATTACCATAAGGCCCTTGAAGTCTATCTCTTTGAGACAGACCTTCTTGCAACTTGCTCCAAGTTCTGCCCAGCAAGATGCCAGGTTGAACCTCTTGTTGTCCATGCTCCATTGAAATAAATCTTTGAGGAGTTGGTGGAGCTGAAGAACTTGATCTATATCCTTCCAGTCCTCTTGTTTGAGGTTCATGTTGAATTGGATTGTGAATTGCAAGGCTGATATTATCTCCCTCATTGTTTTGCCATCCACCACTGTGTCCAAGGTTTCCTCTTCCAGGTCTTCTGGTTCTGGACAATCTTTCTCTGTCCTCGTGTTGGTTCCTTTGGAAGCCAAGGTCTCTGAGGTATACAGGTGACATATCAGTGTTTGCAAGCAGTCAAAAACTTTATGTTCTTAGGGTATTTACCTCTGACTGTGCCTTGTACAAATTTGTTGTCTGCTGATTTGGGAAATTTACCTTTAGGGGTCACAACTGGGTTAATTATAGTAATCTTCCCTTTACAAGTTGTTAAGGTTGGATTACCTTGTATTAATGCACAGCTTTGTGGTTTTCTACTTCCCTGGGTGGCTATTGATGTCCACTTCTTGGCTGTAATCAGGCCTTCACTGTGCCTCTTCCCTTTTCCCTTGCTGCCCTCTGGTTCTGAGGGTGTCACTGGCATGTTGGCCTGTGGTATGAAGTTTTCTTCCACTGACTCAAACAGGAAAAGAGGGCTTAATGTCAGTTAAGACTTCTGAAAATGCTGTTTTCACATCTAAGAATGGCCTCTGGGCTTGTATATTACTACAATATGCCCTTGTATAATGACAGTGTAATTTAATTAACAATTTCACGTCAGAAATACAGCTTACAGATATTTGGTATACTGTTTTTATGCCAATATCTTACAGATTCCTTGTAATTAGCAAGTATAATCTGTCAAAAGTGGTGTATAAGAGGGTAATTGAATTAATCATATGCCCAACCACGCCTCAACTGTTGGTTTATCAATAAGAGGTGTCTTAATTTAATTAAAAAATGAGACTGTATTAATGGCTCAAAGTGTTTTTATATATAAAACATGCCAAAAATAAGGGTCTTGTGGTTATTAGCCACGTGACAGATACTCTTATAATATGAGTATATAAAATGGTGTATACACCAAAAAAAATAAAAAAAATATATAATATTTATATCTTTAAGAGAAATTACGCCTAAAAATAAAAAATCAAGTGTCGGAAATAAAGAATAAAAGAGAAAAAACTCACTTGTAAGGTCCAAATAAGTTAAAACACAGCCAGGCCCCCAAAATGTCAGGTTGAGTCTTTGTAGAAGTGGTAATTGGGCTATTTACAACTTTAACTGTGACTGTGACAAGTGATAAAGGATTTAAAATAAAGGTGTTAGTAGAGATTGAGAGTTTATAATAAGAATTAAAGGGCTTTACTATTATAAAATAGTGGTGGTGAGCACTGTTGAAAGCCCTGGGTGCAATAATTATCAGTTGGTTTACTATAATAACTACTACAATAATTGATATTATGATTATAACCTTATTAGTTTCCAAGAGTATAACTGTTTTTGACAGTTGTACTACGTAGGAATTTAAGAGCAGGATTAGGAAAGCTATTCTGGAAGTGAAAAGCCCCCTTTTTATCCTGAAATGGGGTGGAAAGGTCTAAGTGAAGATTTTTCACTCTCTGGGACAGGATTGTGGTTTTCAAAAGGCCTGTATAGCCTGTATTGGGCTCAGATGTGGTTTTGAAACCACATCTGGGCAGTTTTCACCAATACAGGGTAATAATTTTTATCTGGGGACCACATAGCCTGATTTTGACGTGTATGACATGTAGAATTCTGTACAGAAACTGTATGGGACCCCAGTATTGACTAACGTATGAGGTATTGAAGTATAAACATGCTTCTTTGTCTGTTTGACACCTCATAATCATGGTTATGGGATATTATCCCATGGTAAGGCTGTATTGGCCAAAATGTGGGATTTTGACCTTAAAACAGCTATAACTTTGTAAATTCTTCAGATATCATCCTAACCATTGGTTCAGTGGATAGCCCTGTATGTGATCTACACAATGGTACCTCATTTGATATGGTTATCATTAAATATGTCAAAGGTATCCCATGTACAAGTGTTTTTGTACATAGGCGTGTTTTTAGGCAAAAGCTGTATTGGGCTTGTTTGCCCCATAACTTCTGTTATAGTTGAAATATGAGAAAATGGATGACACCATCAGATATCCCTGAGTGTTCTCTTTCCAAAATGACCCCACTTTAGGTATCTCACGCTAAAACTGTGGAAGGTAGATGGGAGGTGAATGTTTTGTTCAACCTTCTTTGGTCTGAATTTGACCATAACTTCAGTAATATTGGTGCTAGCTCAGTTTGGCTGGTACCATTGGATAGCCCTGTCTTAGAGCTTAATTTTGAATACCCATTTGATCGGGTTATGCCTCTCCTTCTGGATTTCAGATTAGAGGTGAAAATTAAGGTTTATGCTCAGCAACAACATTGAGCAGGAATAAATTTGTTATTTCTTGTCCTATGGTGATGGGACTTATTTTTTCAGAAAGAGGTGAGTTTCCTCTTTATTTTGATACCTTTTGAGCTGATTTGGCTCAGCTCCATGTTTTGGTGGTATCTTAGCTGTACCATTGGTTTATGGTATTTTGGCTGTCATGCTTGTGCTCTGGTTTTGAGTCACAGGCTGACATAAATATGGACCATTTTTTGCAAATTTGCAAAAGCAGTCAAGGTATCTCACGCTAAAACTGTGGAAGGTAGATGGGAGGTGAATGTTTTGTCCAACCTTATTTTGTCTGAATTTGACCATAACTTCAGTAATATTGGTGCTAGCTCAGTTTGGCTGGGACCATTGGATAGCCCTGTCTTAGAGCTTAATTTTGAATACCCATTTGATGGGGTTATGCCTCTCCTTCTGGATTTCAGATGAGAGGTTAAAATTAAGGTTTATGCTCAGCAACAACATTGAGCAGGAATAAATTTGTTATTCTTGGTCCTATGGTGATGGGACTTATGTTTTCAGAAAGAGGTGAGTTTCCTCTTTATTTTGATAGCTTTTGAGCTAATTTGGCTCAGATCAATGTTTTGGTGGTATCTTGGCTATACCATTGATTCATGGTATTTTGGCTGTCATGCTTGTGCTCTGGTTTGAGTCACAGGCTGACAAAATAGCATATAAGCTGCCAGTTTGATGTACCAGGAAGGTAATAAACAGATTTGACTTTTGTAAACAATTTAATTATTCATTATTTACCATTAACACCCCAAATGAATTATTTAAAGTCTTTTTTAACTTGTATTCATAGAACTAATTCTTATTAAACAGCTGTTTCTATGCTATTTGACTGAACCATGAAAAAATAGAGCAAAAACTTGAAAAATTAATTGAAAATACAATTTATGATAGATTAATTTAAGCCTTTCAGGCCTCATAGAAAAAGTGGAAATTCACACTAAAGCCAGAAATAATTATGCCTTGATAATTTCAGCTAAATGTTTTAATTACAGTCTAATGTTTATTATTGTATTTAAAGACCTAAATCTTCAGAATATCACAGGAACCACGATCTATGATGAAACTACCAATACCATCTACAAAGTTCTTGAAGAAATGTTTCTTTTGAAGAAAAAAAACTATTAATTTGATAAATTTATTATTCATCAACCATTAAATGGTTGGAAGCCACATAAATTCACTCAGTTAAGTAATCATGATATTTGCATCTGACAACAAGTAATGTGTCCATTAATCAAAATACATTAGATGACTTCTAATCTATTTGTTTTCAATTGACTCCTTTTAATTCCCTCATGGGCTGTTGAAGAGCTAAAAAAATCCTACTATTTCTTTGGTTTCACAATAACCATTTAATCAGCACTTCAAGAATAGTAGTTCATACTAGTATATTACTGAAAGGTATTATAAAAGGATTCTGATATACTTTCAATATTTTCTAATAATTCAGATATTTTAAATAAAAGATATTAGTGCTCAATTAAATAGCCATTCAATACTTCAAAGCTATACTTAATTAATTTTCAATGAGCTGTTGTAGATACACAATTTCTCTCCTAAGCTTTCTCAAAAACCCTACAATATTCAATTTCTAGATATTTTAAAGGTGTTGGCCTCTTTTTTTGTGTATTTATTTTGGCTTGGTAGTTTTCCATATTTTTTGGGCTTATAAGTTCTGGTTTCAATGAGATCTCTAAATTCTTTTATATCTAATTGTTTGTAATATTATTCCTGTAGATTAATATTGTCCAATAGTGTTTATTACATATAGCTTTATTTATAGATATAAATTCTGTTTCCAATATAATCCAATGTGGTAGAGAAATGATTCTCTTATCTTCAATATTGTCGGTAAAATCATTTTGATAATAGTATAATTGTATTATTTAGATTATTCAATAATGTCATTTTTTGATATAATTTATTAGATCATTTAAATCATTATTTTACAAATTCCAAGTAATGAAAAGTTTAAAACCTGGTGTTTATTACAAGCAAATTACATTATATTATGTTTTTGAGGACAGTCACAGTAAATGGAATTCATCTAGCTAATGGGCGTATAGCCAAACATTAGAGTAACCCCTCAATTATGATAGGTTTCTGATGAAGTTGACTTTGATTTGTGTTTCCTTTAAGCTTCATTAATCTTTGACACTTATTCATCTCTTAATTAAAATCCTGAAAATAGGTTTTACCATTTGGAGGATTGTAATTCCTGTCTGAATTTAGGATCAGTGCATTCAAACTTTAATATTGAAACTAGTTTTCATCTTAAAGCTTCAATAAGGTTGGAAATACTACAATACTGGAGGCAAACCCTTTTTGGTTCCTGTAGCTTCTAAAATATGGTTTCACTGAGATCTTTTGCCATTTTTCCCATTGCCTCCCTTCTTCATGTAATCTGCCTGTCTATTTATTGAAAATTATACTATGGATTCAAATAAATCTTAATTTATTCAATGAAATATTTACACAAGGTATGTCAAATCCTTAGCCAGCTTAGCGACTAAACAAAACACCTTAATTTAGACACACTTTTCTCAAGTTTCTGTTTACCGGTTGTAACTTTGAATTGTAGTTAAAATTCAAAATTTAAAATATTTAGAAAGGTTTATAAAATTAAGTTAGTTTCCTTCCAAAAGATTCAATATTCCTATAATATCCAAAATAACCAATTTTGAGTTTAACACTCTATGGTTCTACCCCAGATTTTCTTTATTTAGAATCAAAAAGATGAAAACATACTTATAGCTTTGCTTGTATGTAAGGTGTGGATATAAAACTTTGATTAAAGATAAAGTACTTTTCCTGTTCTCAAAATTTGTATAAGGTAAAAATCAATTAAAAATAGTAAGAAATATTATTTTTAAGAGAAAACACGCCAATTTTATTGTTTATAGCTTTATTAGTATAAAACAATAATATTATAAAGATTTATTGTTTTACCAACAGTAAAAATTTATCCAAAAATACTCTACAAGAGATATTTAAGGCTACAAAAGAAATTTCTTCAAGAGGAATTTCAATTGGAATTAATTGAGCAAAGAACTGCAAGCAATTAATTAAAGAACAAAGTCTTCAAAAAAGATATTCAAAGAGAAAAAATGCCCAAAAGGGACCAGAGTGAATTTGGAAACAAAGTGACAAAGTTAACAATGATGAAAGATGCTTTAATTCACTTCTGGGGTGGTTCAGGGGTAAAAATGATTATAAGAGTTACAAACAATGATTTTCATAGTTTTTTCACCCGTTCAAAAGGTTCAAATTGATATAAGAGTGGTGGTTGGAATCTTTTATTGATTGGTTTAACAATGTTTAAACTATATATAAAAGGAAAAGATTCTAACATGAAAAGAAAAGTTGGGCAAAGAAGACATTCTTTTATAGCCATCAAATTTCTTACTCCAAAAGTAAAAATTACTCTTGTCAGTCGTGGCAATCACTCTGACAACAGAAGAACCAATTATGGCATCATTGAACCCTGGTTTAGACCAAAAGAGGGCTGGTTACAGCCATTTTTGCTATTTTTACCCATTTTAGACCCTTAAATCAGCCATTACTATAGTAATACCTGGTCTAGAGCCCTCAAAACACGTCAGAATGTGTGCAAGAGTCGTAGAAACCAGTTAAAACTGTTTTTACTAAGTTCTTTTTATCTTAAGGGTAGTTTTACCCTCTTGGCAACAGCTAAAGCTACCCCAGTTGGTATCAAAACCACATCATCAATTGAGTTCACAGACCCTGTGACTAAATTCCAGGCCAAAAGTGAAAAACCTTTGCGTGAATTTTGACATCACACGCCCGTCAGCAAGGAATTTGGGGGTCTAGCTCCCCCTTAGAACTGGAGTTACTTTCCCCCCCCCCCCAAATTTAATCTTTCCAATTTATTTTTCCTTTAATTCCTCATCATGTATTATACTTATAATTTACATATGTAATTCAATTTAGTTGTACAGTACAATACAGTAATAATTGATACCTTGTATGTAAATCAAAGTTCACTTATGTAATACATGCACACATTTTGACATTTCAATTGAATTCAATTGAAAATACTTTAATTCCTCAAAACTTCTAAAATATACACAACACCTCAATTTTAACACAATTGTTTGGTGATTAACACTACATGTGATGTGAATTGAATTAACTTTTTGAGGATTTTTAATTTTTATACAGAAAATACTAAAAACTTAATTTAAGCTTATTTAGAGTTGAGTTAAAAAGTTTGCACTCAGAGGTGACCCCACCTGATTTTTTATGAGGAATCCAATGGTGAAATAAATTTTATATGTTTATTTATTGGATAGAAAGCTATAATAAGTTTTATTTAACTTTTTTCCCAATTTATTTATTTTTTGACAATTTTGTTAAAAATTCATTTTTACTTAATTTTTTTAAGTATAAATGTCATTTTACAATTTTAAAATCTAATGTAATTTTATTTTCAAATTATAATCAAATTTTTTAATTTTATATATAAGTTTATTTTTTTATTTTTATTTTGTTTTAATAATATAAATAAAAAAAATTATTTATATTTGTAAGTGAATTTTTTTTTGTCATCTTTTGGGTATCTGAAAACACCTCTAAGGCTCACACTGGAGAAAGATGTACTTTCAAATAATAATTAGGAGATCACTTTCAATAATTCATAGGAATTGAAGTAAAATGCTCAAGAATAATGAAAGAAGAAATCAGAAAAAATTGAGTTTAAAGGAGAAAACCAGATGAGTTTTTATAAACATTTCCAACTTTCAGAACAAACAAAGGTATTTCTTCAGGATTTGACCATCAATATTTAGTGAACAGGAAAGGAAGGGGTGAAAATGACTTCATTAAGAGTATTTTCTATCATTATAAAGATGAAATTAAATAGAAATAAGAATTTTTGCTAGATAAATTAAATAGGCGAAAAAAACTCCCAGGTCTGAAAATAGTCCATTTCATCTAGAATTCCTAGGACTTCATCAATCTATACATGAGACTGAACCATATATAATATTTGAAGCTATATTTACTTCTTTTGGAAACAATAATCCTGAAAGATTTGGAATTAACCAGGTTGAATGATTTTTCCAGGGGATGTGGATGGAATACAGGCTTCCATGGAAGATGATAATTTTTTACAAGATTTATTGATGGGGATTTAAAATTCCTCTTTAATATCCCTTGAAAGCCTTACCAGTATTCCTTTTGGGGAATACTTAATCTTTGAAATTAGCAAATCCCTTATTAATAAGCTGATTGGTCTTTGGGAAGCACTACTTCTTGAAAAATGAGTCCCACCTCTCAAAAGCCTATCAATTGAAAATAATTTTCCACATAATTGCTTCCTTTCAAAAATGCCTTGAGGGCTGAAAGGATAATTTAGATGAAAAACTAGCTCCTCCAGAGCATCGCCATTTCTGCTCTGGTAAAAAAATTTATGCCCCTCATTTATCATGACGCCATTCATGGAAATTCTGGATTTTTAAGGGAAGTGGCATAATATGCTCTGAAGGGTTGCCTTAAAAAATCGGATAAAATACCCTTTGTGGAGACTTAGGGTATTTCTCAGTTTGGGGAACATCTTTTGTGCTTTTTTTTTCACAAAAGATCCTAAAAGGGACTAAAACTGTATTTATGCACTTTTGTGAAGAAATTCATAAGATGTCAAAATGACCCATAATACCTATCTAGGCAAAATTGAATTTATTGAATGTTAAAATTACCAAAAGTTGAAAAATAAAAAAGCTGTACAGAAGGCTCAAAAATCCCAATATAGTTATTTGGACCAAATACTCCTCATTAAAGGGTAATTTTATAACAGGGCCGAAATATTTGTCTTTTGATAAGGGGGGCATGTTGGCCTCAAATGATGAAATTTGTGTTCTGGCCGTGGATGAGAAACAAGGAAAAATTGACCAGAGATTATAAATATCACCAAATTTCATAAAATGAATTTGGAAGAGGATTTCCATAATGTCATCCAAGGGGTGTGATTTTCCATTAGTACAACAGTCCCCCCACCTTGAAGTATGAGATACGGAGCTTCCATGCAAGATAAGGCCTGTTAAAGGCTTATAAGAATTTTTTTGAAAGGTTATTGTGAAGGAGTAAATTTGAAGATAAAATTAAATCCAATATTGAGGCTGGGATTTTTAAGTGGCTTCCTGGATAGTCCTTTGATTTTTTATTTTTTATTTTACAAAGCTTTCAGGTTATTTATTCTGGTTAATGAAATTAGAATGAAAAAATAAATTGAAACAGAAAAAAATTTAACCTTAATAAAAGAAATTGAAAGAAATTGAATCAAAGATGAGTGGATTCCAACATTGATCACAGAGGTCAATTGTTAAGCTGAATTTGACGGAAAGACCTGTAAAGGAAAAGCTTATTTCAGGTTCTCACAGAGTGGACAAGGTGATTCTTTTGAATAACTGGAGACCCCCAGGGAAGTGTACACTAGGAGAGGAACTTATTTTTTTTAATTGCAAATCTTGCCAGTGTTACAAGCTGAATATTTGATTAGTTGAAGAATTACTTGAAATGAATAAGCTCTTGGAGATTGAGGTTGGAAGAAATTTTCCATTTTTCCAAATGAACATGCACATAAATTTGAAATTAAGGTTGAAGCAATAGCCAGATCCATATTTTTAAACAACTGACACTTACTTACAGACAGTCCAAGGTAATTCTTAAAGCAATAATTGTAGGATTTCCATTGAGATTGAATCCTAGGAAAGTAAGATTTGAGAGCTTTTGTAATATACAGAACCCATAAGTAATTGATATATCCAAAAATCTTTATTTTTCATAGAGAAAAACATACATAACATTTTTTGAGGAAGGAAATCCATGCATTTAAGACCAGATTTGGATTTGACACAAACATGCACCTAGGTTAGCTTTATTAAGTGAATAATATTAAATCCACTCTCTGAGGTGTTAATATGGAGATTCATTCAAAACCTAATTTTCAATACCACACAAAGGAATTATGAATACTTTGTTCTTTGCATTTTCATGCCAATATAATTGGATTTTTAAAATTGTGAGGTTACATATGCACTAAGATTTTTGTTATTTAATTTTATGGAACCTCTAATTACTTTATTAATACATACAATTCTGGTATATTAATGGTGGATATCATTCCTTAAGCTTGAATAACTATTTGTATATGAAAATTGCTTGAGGGGATAAGAGAAATAAAAGAGAGCCAGGGTACCTAAATCTCTGAGGACTCTGAGGTGTGGGCTGTCATAATTCTTGACTAAATGATTTGTATTTACCTATTAGTCAATTAAATCCTTTGGTGAACCTTTTTATTAAGGCTAATTCTCATTAAATCATAGGAAAGGAGAAAACAAGCTGTGATTTTGATGTGACAAGGAGGTAATGAGAAGCTCTGACTCCCATACCATGTCCATTCTTAGTTAATTTCCATTAATAATCCTTAGAAGAGTAATTGAAGCCCTTTTTGGGACTTCTAATAATAGAATTACCTCATGGCAACCAGATTTTACTGTACTATATATCCTTATCCTACATGTAAAATGAGGTAAACCTTCAGAAATTCATTAAAAATAAAATTCTTAATTAATCCTCTTTAGCATTTTAGGATCAGTGAATAAATAAATGAATCATACTCTAATAAAGAATAATTTAACTTCATAATTCAAATTGAAAGTTTTACTTAAAGCCCATTTTTTAGGATTCCATGTGAAACACTGAATCCTACAAAGCTCAAATAAAATACAACCTGTGATAAAAATTGAAAATATCATTGATCAATTTGGAAAACAATTGTTTCTCAGAATAAAAGATTTTCAGTAGTAGATGAATTATTTCTCAACCATAAATGGGTTGGTAGCCACATAAAATGACTTAATTAAGTAAATATGATAATATTACCTTAAAGCCAGTGATGTAATTATTAATACAAATAGTTTGTTTTTTTCAGTTTTCTTCATGAAACACCCCTTTGAATGGTTTTTTTTTTCTAAATTAATTCCGATCAATTGGTATCATTCAGTTCAGTCATTAGGACTTCAGATATCTTCAGTGGCTGCTACTTATTAATCATTATTTTGTCTTTTTAATATTTAAAGATCAATCATAAAGACTCTAAATCAAATAACATCATCATTCCTAATAATACATAACTACAAGATTTGTATTACTGCTTAGAATCAATTCTTTTATTCCTTGAATCCACATATAATCAATCACTTCACCTTTTTTCAAATCTTATGAATAAATATTCAAGCTATTAGTTATTTGTTCATTAAACAATTGATTATTTTCTCTAGTTTATGGTTTTCCTCAATAATCTAAAATAATTATTCTTGCAAAAGAAAATTATTATTTGGAATAACTTTATATGATTTTAATGAAAATCTTGGTCCTTCAATCTTCTTGTAATTATTAATTTTAGACAACTACTTCTTACTGATATAGCAACCAGTAGGCCATAACAATGAAAATAAGCTTTTATGAATTTGATTTTTTTGCTATGATAAACTTATTTATTATTTTTGATGAGAGCCAATATATTAATCTTCATTAATAGTGACATTATAAAGAGTTTTACAGACAAATATTACAATTGGGGGCCTGGATGTGATGTTTACCAATATTCTTCACTTTAATCTTATGCCGAATCTTAACTTTCTTTACTTTTACATGAATCTTCAATGCCTGCCCAAATCTTACATTTGGGGCCTGCCCATGTTTTTTGAACCTTGAACCTGTATTTCAATATATTTTTGGGCTTATCCAAGCAGAATATATTTAATTGATATTTCTTTTCTTTTCTTTTGACAATTCTTTGTACTTTGAAAATGTTTTAGAATCTTTTCATTTGGAAATTCAGACTAATTTTATACTGTTTTACACAAGGCTTTCTCACATTCAAAAACATTTAACATCTCCTTTAAGTTCCTTTTAAATATATCTAATTTAAAATATTGATCTTAAATCGTTTTCTGAAGGATATATGTTTTCTACAAAAATGATCAAATTCATCAAGAATTTCTCAAAATATATTTCAAAGAATAAAAATGATTTTTTTCTTTTAATGAAAATTCAAAATGAATGCCTAACAAAATTTATAACCCAAATTTACATACTTCCAGATATTCCACCGCTTTTATAGGAGGACAGCTGTCTCTGAATGGAATTTTGACCTAATTTCCAAGGAATATTCCTGGATAAATACCATTTTCTGAAAAATATATTCCCATAATGTATGAATTGCCTACATTTTCTTGTGAAGGAGAATAAAGGCATATTGAATCTATCATAAGAGTGGATATTTTGTTGAAGTCTTTAACATACTAGATGACTTCATAGTGGTTATATTTCACTCTTTTTTTACTAGTACTTCCAAGAAATATTTTTCCAAAATTAGGAAAGACAATTTCAGGAGAAACTGGCCTTGGTAGAAATATGAGATAATCACCAAATGGGATGCAAAATCATTTATATGGGAAATTCCTCCAAAAGTTCAATCTTTCATTCAAAAAAATACAAACCACTGACTGTATTTCTTAAGCAAAGAGACAGAGTCTCTGCCTTAAAGTCAGATATTCCTGACCCAATTTTTAAGTTTTTTCTATGAAACTCTTGATAATAGTAGCAATATCAAGAGTACTATGACTGCCCTCATTAGAAAATATAATATAATGAAATATTATAACCACAAATTTATATAATTATTAAGAATAATTATGTATAAAAAAATTAATTTAATTAATATTAAATAATTCAATAATAAAAAAATCTCAATAATTATAATAAATTATAATTATTTTATCATTGTTATAGTCACTGACAATTATAAGAATAAGAAGTGTAAAGCTCTTAATGAGGCAATTACACATGGAAAATATGAATTTTCAACCACTTGTAAATAATATAAATATTTTTTTTAAAATAATTATCACACACTGTATAGAAATAATTCTTATAGAAAAATTCTATATAAAAAAACTAATAACAGATAGAAAATATAGAACTCCAGAGAGAAACTTACTTATAATATATATTTAATACAACAAGTTAAATACAACAGTCATTATATTAAATAATGTTTATAAGTTAATAAACCCCAAAAAATCAATACTTGAAAGATAGAACAACTTTTCATAATAAAAAAATGATTTAAAGATTTTTTAAGAGGAATTTGTTGGTTTTAAAAGATATTTAAGATGTTAATTTTATAAAATAAAATATATTATTGGTGCTAACAACAATAATCTGAATTCTATTATTTGAATTCTTTAATTATAAGATTGATAAAGAATAAAATAACTTTAAGAGTTACCTTAATAATAAGATTTTATGTGTAATAAGACTTTACCTGGTTAAATGTCTAATATAATTGGATTGATAAATGAATTATGGACAAAAACAGTGATTAATAGACTCTTTTTATGTCTGTAGAGAAGCTCTCATAATCCATTTTGGATATAGAGGGCGTTCTCAGGTCAAAACTGAAAAACCATGCTTAAAAATAAGGTTCTTAACTTAAGGTAACTTATTCTTAATGCCACTTTAAATTTACCAGCGTTATTCTTAACTCCAAGTAGCTTTAATCCTCACTTGGGTTAATTAGTTAAAGGTTTAATATAAGATAAGTTTATTTATATTAAATTTAATCACATGAAAAACTTAAAAATAGAGTTTCAAGCAAAAATCTCTTCAACTCAATTCTTAATTAATTTTTAAAGAAATCTTAATTTTCTTTAAGTATAATTAAAAGAGTACATTTCCAGGCTAATTACCAATAAAACCTGTTTTATAAAATACACTTAAAATTTAATTTATGCACAGATAAAGTTAAATTGTAAGCTTTGTGAAAAATTCAGGAAAATCTATTAAGAATTGTATTTTGAATAAATTTTTGAAGTTATTACTACTTTTCCACGTAAAATAGCAATACACACTAAACCTTAACTTTTGATAAGGTTTCAATTCTTGTAAATTTAAATTTTCAAACCTATTCAAGCTTTGACACTTCTTAAAACCTTAATTTCAAGCCTGCATATTGGGATTTACCCTTTGGCAGCTTGAAATTCATGTCCAAATTGGGATGAAACCAGTTTAAACTTTGAGGTTGTATCAAAGTCTAATCTTAAAGTTTAGATGAGGTTGAAAATCCTCCAATACAGGTGGAAAACCTTAATTCAATCCTTGCAGATCCAAAAACTTGGGTACCCCAGCTCTGTTTGGTCTTTTTCCTTTGTCCCACCTTTTTGCGTAGATTTTGCCCTTTTATTTATTTAAATCCATACTATGGCCTTAAACCCTTTTAAATTTCACCCACGCAGGATTTACATCCTGTATGGCAAATCCTTAGCCAATTCAATAAATATACACAACACCTCAATTTTAACTGAAATTTTGGTATGTTTGCATAAACCTTGTGCAACTTTAAATTTAAGCTTATTTAAGCTTAGATTTAACAATTTTTAAAAAATGTTAAAAAAAGCTGCAATTGTACTGTGAGATTCTTAAATATTTTAATAACATAAGAAATAATCATTTTTAGGTATAACACCCTGTGGGTGTACCCTAGGCTATTTTTGGTGTAGAATCCAAAAATGATAAAATAATTATAACTTAGTTTATCCAAAAACAGCTATACTTATTTTTTTGTTTTATTTATTTTAAATTCAATTAAAAATTATGTTCAATACTGAATCAACTTTATATAAAGTTGTTTGTGGACTTATGGGTATTTCATACATACCTCACAGGCTCACACAATTATTAATATTAAAATCTTGATTAAAGGGGAGGTTAATTAGAAAATTCTATTAAATGCAGATTTTATAGCCTTTTTTAACAGAATACTACATCAATTCAATGGAAAACATCACAATTACTAGAGCTTTTATAATCTGTACTGGGTCCACTATTGAGCTCAGGAATATACCAAATAATTTCAGAGAGTGGAAAGACATGTCTTTATAAGTCAAAAATGTGGAGGCACATTCAAATTTGGACAAAAAATGTACTAAAAAGACCAAAATTAATGGAGTAAGATTCATTGAAGAATTCCAGTTCATTTCCAAAAAAAGAGGAATCTTCTTCAATTTCTGATTAAACACCAGTTGAAGAAGTTCATATTGAGAATATTACAGAGCTCTTTGAAGTTACTGAAGCTCATACTCACTTACCACAAATTAGTGAGGGCTTTCATAGCTTTATCAATGTTCAGAATTCCAGAATGCCAGAAACCAAACCTTCTGGAGGAAATGAATATACTTTTGGAGAATCTTGAATTAAATAAATTATTATAAGTGATGTGTAAGCCAAATTCAGCTTATACACAGGAGCCTTGTTCACTTGTGTATAAAATTACTACCTGAACACCATAATTCCTCATTGGCGAAGGCACCTTTTTTGCCAATAGAAAGCATGAAGTTCATAATTTCAAGTATTTATATGTATCCATTATATATACTGGATACAAACATAATGGTTTTAAACCAAGAGGTATTTGTGAGTATTACTAATTTTATATTATTAAGAGCCAACTATACTTCTAAACACATCATCATTGGAAATGACTACCTTAAAGTTGATTTTATTGACATCAGAAGACATAATTACAGGTACTTTGCAGTTTTATATACCAAAAGACAGAAATTTTCCTTTTCTAACATCATAAAACAAATATCAGTTATATCCCCAATAGTAAATAAGTATAAAGAATAGGTTTTTCAAATCAACCAAGTAAAGCACAAATTATTACATACTTGTCAAACAAAATGAAGAAAGAGCTCATTAATGTGTTTTACACATATGATAATTCCTCTTCTTCAACAATCAACCAATGGGTGCAGTAACAGGGAATTAAATAAATATGACCCTTGATATTTATAGACCCTACCATCTATTGATAAGGGGACCAGCCTATTTAGCAAGCCCAATATCTGGGGAAGCCTGGTAAGAGCATATACAAGATTTAATTAAACTTGGTGTTTTTAGAAATTTAGGTAATAATGAAGAGGTTGAATTTGAAATAAATTTCATTATTTCTTGGCACAAATAGAATTCAAGGAATGTTGGCAACTTCATATAGTTTAATACCTGCAAATTTCCAGATAGGTACTCAATTTCTAGACTTCAATAACTATGACCTAGATTTCAAAATTCGATTATATATCCTTAATGGACTCATTGAAAGGTTTTCATTCAAATTTCTCGGAATCAAAAGCCAATAAATTATTTACAATTATAGCTTAAAGTGGTATTCATGAGTATCTGATAATACTCTTTGAGATTAATAATTCTCCATCTCATTATCAAAAAATAATAAACACCATCTTTCCTTCCAAATTATTTGAGGGATAGATCATTATCTACATTAGTTATATTTTGATATTTTCTTACTCATGTTCTTTGATTCTTGAAATACTTGCAAGAGTACTGGAAAGATCTGCAGAAACTAACATGAAATTTTCACTTGAAAAATTGAATTCTTTCTTTTAATACCTTGGAGTACTTATTCGTATTGTTTAAGGATTAAGTTTGGTATTGATAAAAGAAAAGTAACAGCCTTTTTTCTTTAACAAAATACCCCATAATAATAAATAAATAATTTCCTTTCTTGTATTTTCTAATTATTACAGACAGAACCTGAATTACTTCCCAATTTTAAAGGATTTCCTACAGAATCTGTGATCAACAGCTAGTATTTGAGATGACATAATAAATAGCTGAATCATATGAGAAAATAAATAAGTCCCTCAATGAAGCATCTTTACCTCTCATGCCTGATTTAAATCTACCCTTCAAGTTGTATATTTATTGATGTGGAGATTGATCAGGGAAATTCCTAAACCACGTCTGAGCTATTGAAGACAAACTCAAAAGAGGTGCCAGTTTTTTTATCTAAAGACAAATAAACCCAAAAGAGGAAATATATGGGGAAATGCAAATGTAATTCATATCTTTGGGATGGGAGCTTGAGAAATTAAACTGGTATCATTATGGAAGTGTTTTTCAATTTATATCTGACTTTGATGAAATTAAATTATTACTGAGAAAGAAGATTCCCAAAACACATGTGTTGAAATTGAAAATGGCCACTCAATAAATTGGAGAAAATATGACTACAGTCCATAAAGAAGGAAATATAAATAGCTATTCTTATGTATTTAAACTTTTTTCATTAGAAAACACACCTGAAAACCCATTTTATATAGATCTAGAAGGAGAACCACATATCACAATTGAAGGAATTGATATAATTGATATTGGAACTAAATTCTTTGAGAAAGCTATATAAACAGGTTATAAATTTCCATACATATACATCTATATTGGACAAAGGCTTTTTTAAATATCTTGAGTCAATTTAATAGATGATCTATGGAAAATTTCTTATTCTGAGGGAGATTTTAAGCTTTTTGTTGGTATAATCTATCATAGAGATAAACATTCTTGTGTGATGGCATGTCAGGCTTATTTTATGATAAGGTGATAATAATAGTCTATAAAACCTTAACTATGACTGTGACATGAATAATAAGTATAAAAATACTTTAAAATTAACCTATAAGGGATTTACTATAGCAAAGTAATGGTGGTGAGCACTATTGAAAGCCCTGGATGCAGCCTTACAAATTGGGTTATTATAATAAAGAGTACAAAAACTAAAATTATAATTATACCTGGTTATTTCCCAAGAGTATAGCTTGTTAATAGCTGTGCTACATAGGAATTCAAGAGCAGCATGGGGATTTCTCTTTTGGGAAGAGAAAGGTCCCTATTTATCCTTGAATTGAGTGGAAGGAACATTAATCCTTTCCACATTGGAGGAATGAAGATTTTTTCACCTCCAAGGACAGGCAGGTGGTTAATACACACCCTGTATACCCTTTATTGGGCTCAGATGTGGTGAACTACCTCTGAGCAGTTTTGACCAATACAGGGTAAAAATTGTTATTTTGGTACCACATAGCCTTCCTCTTACATGTGTTACATGCAGAATTATTTACAGAACCTGTGGGGGACCCCATACTGTCCAAACTATCATGTATAGAAGGATAAACAGGCTCCTTCATAGGATTTACACCTCATATTCAAGCATATGGGAAAGTATTCCACAGTGAAGATGTATTGGCCAAGCTGTGGGACATTTCCAAAGGAATGAGCTCAACTTTTGTTCATTTTGTAGCCCTGGGTGAGTTATACACAATGGTTACTCATTTGGTATAGCTTGAATTATATATGGTAAAGCTATACCAATTCTAAATTCCATTATCAATTTGTGTATTTGCTATGAATCCTGTATTGAGCTTTTTTTCTACATACCTTTTTTCCTAAATGATTTATGAGGAAATGGATTGAACCATCATTTATCCCTGATTATTCTCTTTCCAAAATGACACCACTTTAGGTATCTCACAATAAAACTGTAGAAGTTATATGAAAGGTGAATATTTTCTTCACCCTTATTTGGTTTCATTTTGGCAATAGCTTCTGTAGTTTTGTTGCTAGCTTGATTTGGCTAGTACCATTTTATAGCCCTTATTAAGAGATTTTATTTTAATACCCATTTTATGTGGTTCTTCCTCTTTCTCTGGATTCTAGGTGAGAGGTAAAATTTAAGGTTTATGCTCAGTTCTTGCTTTGAGCAGGAAGGACTTTGTTATTCTTTTTCTTATGGCTATTGAAGTTATATATTTGGAAAGAGATGTTTTGCCTCTTTATTTTAATAAAATTTATGAGACAGTTCATTTTAGTTCCATTTTTGGTGTTCTTCTGCTCTACCATTGGTTTATGGTATTTTGGCTGTCATGCTTGTGCTCTGGTTTTGAGTCACAGGCTGACATGGCATTATGCAGTAGATTTATTATTAATACCATTTCCCATGAGCTACAGGATATTATATACTCTGGAAGCCTATCAACAGACAAGAGAATTTAGATAATCAAGAGCTGTGCATGGTGGCCATCTTGGAGAAAGAAAACCATTTATAATTGCAAAAATTGTGACATATTCCAATGGGAATAGAGAAGACCTGAAAAAATATTTGGGCTTATGATACACATTCACAAGCCAAAATCAGTTTGGGAAGTATTGCACATGGACTGGGTCACAGAACTACCTCAAAGTGATGAAAGAAGCTATAATTACTGTTTAGTTATAAAGGACAGATATATAAAAAAATCCATATTCTTAGCATGTCATACAGATGATGCTGCCATGGATACAGCTCTACTCTTATTTAATAGATTCATTTCTATTACATGATTATCTGATAATATCATAAGTTAAAGAGACCCCAAATTAGCATATGCACTTTGAACCAATCTTCACAGATTTTTTGGGACTATATTATCATTTTCCACAGCATATTATTGTCAAGCTTATGGACTAGCTGAGAGGATGATTCAAACTTTTGAAGAGATTGTCAGAATATTATGTGCTTATGTATTTGAGCTCAAATATTCATATGGATTCACCAATTACTAATTTAGATTTATACCTGCACTGTAAGTGGTTTTCTCGACATCTTTTTATTCTTTAACAAGAAAGACTCATGCTATTTTAGAAACAGGATGGAATAAAAGACTTCCATAAGACACACTGAAGAGGGAAATAATTTACATTCATCCTAAATCTTCTATATTCAAGTTTATTTGTGATAAATTGATACACCATTAAAGATCAATTATGGATGATGCTTTTCACTATGCTAAATAGAAGTGGGAGAAAGTCACAAAGCTCCAGACATAAAAGTAGGGGACTTAGTTCTATATTCAAGCTTAAATTTTAATAATATCAAAGGACAAAAGAAATTGAAATATCTTTATTTAGGAACTTTTTCTATTTTTTCCTTACATGGAACCAATTCAGTTCAAGTGGAATTGAGTGTTTAATTGGAAACAAAACACCCTTTCGTCTCAGTCAGCCTTAATAAGCCTTATCAGAAAGATGAAAAGTGTTTTTTTCCTTAAGGAGCACCACTTCATTAAAAGTATCATAGGTTAAATGGAATGAAGACAAAAAAATATGAATAAAGTGATGAAATAAAAAAGGCTTATTCCTAAAGACAAAATAGAATTTCTAGTCATATATAAAGCCCCATTACATGGAGATAAATTTCTGGAAGAAACAGATATAACTGAATCAGATAGTTGTTTCAGAATATTAAGGTATTAAAGAAGGCCCCAAGCCTGAATATGACTATTAATTCTATTTTATTACTAGGTATTATTAATATGAAGAGGTTGAAAAGTGGACATGAACCCCCTTTTGGGCTTTTTATTTTTAAAAAAAATTAATAAAATTTCTGTACAGTTTTACTTTTTTGTGAAGGGGAAGGTTAGCCTTGGGATTTATTTTACATACCCGAATAGGCTACAAATATATTTGAGAAATTTTGGAATATAAAGAGCCCATAAGTAATTTATATACCCAAAATTAGTTATTTTTAATAAAGAAAAACTGTCAGCCTGTGACTCAAAACCAGAGCACAAGCATGACAGCCAAATACCATAAGACAATGGTAAAGCCAAGATACCACCAAAACATGGAGCTGAGCCAAATGAGCTTAAAAAGTATCAAAAGAAAAAGGAAACCCGCCACTTTCCAAATACACAAGTCCCACCATCATAGTACAAGCAATAATAAAGTTATTGCTGAGCATAAACCTTATTTTTAACCTCTCATCTGAAATCCAGAGGAAGTGACTTAACCCCATCAAATGGGTCTTCAAATTGAAGCTCTAAGTTGGGGCTATCTAATGGGACTAGCAAAACTGCGCTAGAATCAAAATTATAGGAGCTATGGCCAAAATAAGGTCAAATAAGGGTGAATAAAATATTCACCTCTAATCTAACTTCTACAGTTTGAGTGTGAGATACCTAAAGTGGGATCTTTTTGGAAAAAGCACAATCAGGTCTATCTGATGGTTCCTTTAATTTCTCCATATCTCATCTAGAAAAAAGAATTTGGAGCAAATAAGCTCCATGCAGATATTTGGAAAATCATAAGTATGAATAACAAAACTTGTACATGGCCTGACTTTGCCATATTCATTGTTGCCCATGCCAAATGAAGTACCATTGTTTAGAGACCATCCAGGACTACACAAAAAACCAACTTTGAGCTCAATATCTCAAAAACTGACAAAGCTATAACAGTTTTAAGGGTAAAATCCCAAAACTGGGTCAATACACCTTTACTGTGGGATAATATCCCACAACTGTGAGCCTTTGAGATATGACCACATACCCAATAAGGTCACAAAAAAGATTAAGAATAATTATACCTTTAATATAATTATACTAAAAATTACTTAGAATAATTATACATTAAAAATAATTACTTAAATATACAAAAAATACCATAAATTGGTACAAAAATTGGTTTAACTTAAAAACCAATGAATCAACATGTAAAATAAATTATACCATTGGATTCCTCATGGAAAAATACACATATACCATTTTTATGGCATATCTGTAAAGTCAATATTTAATGAATTATAAGGTATAATACCTTATAAAAACCAGAAAACCTTATTTATCTCAGGAACTAATGAAACAGCATGTGAAATAAACTGTACCAGTGGATTCCCCACGAAAGTCCACACATAAAATAATTAATAAGCTAATTTCCAAAGTCAATACTTAAGGAATTATCCTGAATATATGCACTTTTTTGGTCAACGCATATATTCAAGGATCATAGCTAATATCTTCTAAACTATACATGATAGAATGATGAACCAAAAATAAAGTTACCACGTAATTACTGTAGGAACACAGATATGAACTTTATTTTACAAATTATAAACAAGGTTAAAACCTATGATGAAATATTGATAAAAATCAACAGAGCTGTTGACCACTTTGTTGTGAAAGTGGTCCAAACTTAAAAAAAAGTATACAGTTGGATTCTGCTAGTTCATTCGTGAAGAATGATGTAATTTTTATTATTAAATTCAGGGTATAACCCCCTGAAATCAAGGTTTGAAGTTTAAAATATTGAATTTCAACAGAAAAGATGAGTTACAAGAAAAATAATCAAAATTAGAGTTTTGATGATGTAATGAAAAGCTCTTGGCAGAATAATAAGGTTATGCCAGGCTATCAGAATTCACTCTCTGAATTGCTGTAGCGTGTAGATCTTGAAAGTTATTAAAGATCAAAGTTTGAGCTTAAATTGAGCAGTTATGATCACCTACTGTAACCTTAAATTAAGTTTAACAGTCATAAGAGTGATAAAATTGGTGAATACTATTAGTTTATGATTAAAACTAATAAAATCCACGAAATTTAGGGTTCTGCCAAGCCTCTGATGTCATCAAACTTAGAGTTATAGTGATAACTCTAAAATAATGGTGTAACAATGATGTAATATGGTTTGATCATGATGTAATCACCCTCAAACCTTAAAATATTGATCAATTCCAGTGGATATGATCAGTACACGTCTACTAGAAGCCTGTTGGACTCTAGGAGGGAGGTATTTACTATAAATAGAGCTCTTTTTACTCTATTTTCCCCTCAGACGCATCAAAAACATTAAATCAATTAAATCAAAAGGTAATTTTCTTTATTCTTTATATATAAAAACATTATATTATTAAAGACCAAAGACCACCTTGCTATAATCATCTATTTTGACGTGATTAAATCATTTATTTAATTGTTTTTGTTAAAAATCTCTCTAAAAACTCATTTCCACGTAAAAATCCTGAATAATTTGTAATTTTCTTTATTTTTATTGTAAATACAATTTGAAAAAGTTGTATTTATATTTTTTGGCGTAAAATACTTCAAAATTATTATATTAAGTGTTAAAAGTAGGTTATTTTCTCTTATTATAATAATTTCTCTATTATTACTCTCTTAATAACTCTTGAATTAATATAAATAGTATTTATATTAATTCATAACTTTAATATTAGTAATATTATTGTTATTAATTGTTTTTTATTAATAAAAAACAATTTTTTACGCCTTTATTATTTGTTGGTAACAATAATAAAGAGCTTTTCAATATATTAATTATTTTATATTAATATATTTATTTATTATATTATATTTACATAATATAAATTATATTATTATATTTATTTAATAATATAATTATTTTACATCATAATAATAATAATTATTTATTATTATTATATTTTGATCTTATTTATTCAATTTATAAGGACATTCAGAGTACAATAAGTAATAAATTAGTAATTTTTACTTATTGTTTCATAGTCAAACCTTACAACAACCCTGATTATGAGGTGTCAAATAGACAAAGAAGCATTTTTATACTTAAATAACTCATAGTTCCTTCAATACTGGGGTTTCATACAGGTTCTGTACAGCATTCTACACGTCATACATGTCAGAAGAGGGCTTTCTGGTCCCGAGATGAAAATATTCACCCTGTATTGGTGAAAAATTCCCAGATGTGGTTTTAAAGCCACATTTGAGCCTAATACAGGGAATAAAGGCATTCTTGAAACCACAAGCCAGTACTCTTCAGTAAAAACTCTTCACTTCTTTTATGTGGGTGGTCTAGAGGGCCATTCCACCCCATTTTAGGATAAAAGGAGGCCTTTTATCCACCAGAAAAGGTTTCCTCATCCTGGTCTTGAATTCCTACATATTACAACTGTCTAAAACAGCTATACCCTTGGCAAATAATTAGGTATACTTTCAATATTAAGTATTGTAGTAGTTATTATTGTAACCCAACAGATAATTATTGCACCCAGGGCTTTCAACAGTGCTCACCACCACTAAAATCCTTTAGTAAACCCCTGAAATACTATTTCAAAACCTTTTTTAATTAATTTTATCCATGTAAAAGTCACAGTTAGAGTTTTATATACTATTTTATTTACTCTATCATAGACTCAGCCTGACAAAAACATGAAGAATGTGCTTTTGAGTACAGAAATCCATGGATTTAAGACCAGATTTGTATTTGACACAAAACATTTCCTAGGGTAGCTCCATCAAGAGAATAAGGTTAAATTCATGCTATGAGGTGGTAATATGGAAAATAATTCAACGCCTGATTGTCAATCCCACACCAAAGATTTTTTAATTGTTTTCCTTTTTGTATTTTCATGCCAAAATGATGGTATTCTTCAAGTTCCCATGTTACATATATATTAACATTGGAGGTATTCATGGTTATGTAACTTTGAGCTCCTTCATTTTTACATAAATATCTTACATATCCATTGTGAATATCAGTCCTTAACATTGAACTCCTATTTTTGATGTGAAAATAGCTTTAGGGGACAAAAAACATAAAAGAGAGCCAGGCTACCTAAATTTCTCAGAAATATAAGGTTTAAGCAGTCCTAAAATTTGTAAAAATGTCCTATTTTGATCAATTTTTCCAAAAAAGCATTTTTCAAAACATGATACTAAAGCTGTCAGCCTTTGACTTACAACCAGAGCACAAGCATGACAGCCAAATACCATAAATCAATGTTATAGCCAAGATACCACCAAAACATGGATCTGATCCAAATTAGCTCAAAAGGTATCAAAGCAAAGGGGAAACTCACTCCTTTCCAAATATACAAGTCCCATCACCATAGAACAAAGAATAACAAAGTTATTGCTTCTCAAAGTTGTTGCTGAGCATAAACCTTAATTTTCACCTCTCCTCTGAAATACAGATTAAGAGGCTTAACCCCATCAAATGGGTATTCAAAATGAAGCTCCAAGTCAGGTCTATCCAATGGTACCAGCCAAACTGAGGTAGCACCAGTATTACTGAAGTTATGTCCAAATTCAGGCCAAATAAGGGTGAACAAAACATTCACCTCCCATCTAACTTCTACAGTTTAAGTGTGAGATACCTAAAGTGGGGTCTTTTTGGAAAGCGCACAATCAGGAATATCTTATGGTACCATTCATTTCCCCATATCCCATCTAGAACAAAAGCTATAAGGCAAACAAGCCCAATACAGCTTTTTGCCTAAAACATGCATATGTACAAAACTCTTGTACATGGGATAACTTTTCCATACTTAATGATAGCCACGTCAAATAAGGTACCATTGTGTAGAACACATACAGGACTACACACTGAACAAATGTTGAGGTTGATACCTCAAGAACCAACAAAGTTATGGCTGTTTTAAGGTCAAAATCCCACACTTTGGCCAATACAGCCTCACCATGGGATAATATCCCATAAACATGATTATGAGGTGTCATACTGACAAAGAAGCTTGTTTTTACTTCAATACCTCATAGTTCATCAAATACCGTGGTTCCATACAGGTTCTGTACAGCATTCTATGCGTCATACACGTCAGAATCAAGTTGTGTGGTCCCCAGATGAAACTTTTCACCCTGTATTGGTGAAAACTGCCCAGATGTGGTTTTGAAACCACATCTGAGCCCAATACAGGTTATACAGGCCTTTCCTTGAAAGTGAAAAATCTTCACTCCCTCTACGTGGAAAGGTTTAGCAGCCTTTTCACCCCATTTCAGGATAAAAGGAGGCCTTTTCACTGCCAGAAAAGGAATCCCCATCCTGCTCTTGAATTCCTATGTAGTCCAACTGTCAAAAACAGCTATACTCTTGGAAAATGATCAGGTTATACTTCAAATTTAGAAATTGTAGCTCTTATTATAGTAACCCAACTGGTAAGACTGCACCCAGGGCTTTCAGCAGTGCTCACCACCACTATTATACAATAGTAAAGCCCTTTTACCATAATTATAACTATTTATTATCTTAAATCAAATCCTTTTAAATCCATTTTTACCATGTCACAGTCATAGGTAAAGCTTGTAAATACTATAATACATCTTTATCATAGACTCAGCCTGATAAAAGCTAATTCTTATTAGTTCATGAGAAAATAACAAATAAGCTGCTATTTTGATTTTACAAGGAGGTAATGAGAAGCTCTTACTCCTATAACCATGTTCATTCTGGGCCATTTTGCATTTATAGGCATGAAAATAGTAATAAAAATACATTTAGTACTAGTAACCATAGATTTTCTTCATTGAAATCAACTTTCACTGTGCTGGATATCTATGCTATGTAGAAAATGTGGTAAAACCTCAGAAATCAATCAAAAAATATCATTCTCAATTAATACTTTTGAATCTTGCAGTATCAATGTAGAAATAGACAATCCATACCAAACCCAAGAATAATTATAACTTAATGACTCAAATTGAAAGCTTTACTTACAGTCCATTTTTTATGGTTCCACATGAAACAATGAATCTTCAAAAACTCAAAACAATTCAACCTGTGATGAAATTTTCAATAAAATTGATACCTTTGAGTAATTAATGTGAATTTTGAAATGAACAAAGACTTACTGTAGTAGCTTCATAGTCTCTTAACAATAAATGAGTGGTAGAAACCCAAAATGACTTAATTACGTAAATATTATTATTTTATTTGACAGAAAGAGATGTAATCGAAATTTCAAAAACAATAATTTGTTTCTCACTCATTTTCTCTTCAATTTTCTCTATGGCACATCTCTTTGAGCTTTTTTACACTTCATAAAAGCCTACTATTTATGTTTTTTATCAAATGAATTCCAATAAAAAATTATAATTTAGTTCAATCATTAAAAATTTGAATACCTGCAGTAAATGGTAGTTATTAATTATTCCTAAATGTTTTAAATATTTCCAAAATAGAACAGAAAGACATTGAATAAAAGTCTATTGCTATTCTTAATATTATTTAATTATTATTGCTGTATTTCTTTTTTGAATCAACTATTTTATTTCTTAAAACCACAAATAATCTGTCACTTCACCTTTTTTCAATCCTTATCAAGGAATATTTGGATAATTAGTGACCTATTCATCAAACTATTAAAGGTTTTTACCTAGATTTTAGGTTTCTTCAATAATCAAAAATAATTATTCCTGTAAAAGTTAATGATTAATTGAGATGATTTGATATTATTTTAATGAGAGGTTTTTTCCTTCAATATTCTTGTCATTGATTCTTGTAGACAGTTACTACATACTGTTATAATCTCTATTAGTGTATAGCAAGTCAAAGAAATAATAAATTATTTATCTATTTATTTGTGGCTATAATACATAAATTTTTTATATTTCACAAGAACAGTCATATTACTCTTGATTAATAGTCATATTGCCAAGGGTTTCATAGACAAATCGCACATTCACCCCTTCTATGTGAAATAGTTCAAATTTTTGCTCCACACCTTTTTAAGTAGAAAAGGGCTCTTCCTGTGAACCAAAAAATAATCTCCATCCTTCTCTTGTACTCCCATCTAGTATAGTTTTTTTCAAAAATTGTTCTCTTGGAAAATAATCATTTATGGTAATATCTTTAGTTATTTTGGTAAATGTTATAGTTATTTAATTGATAATTGCTATACCCAGGGCTTTCAGTAGTGTTCACAATCACTCTTTAAGAATATAAAATAGCTTCATATCATATTCTAACTATTTCTTTAGGTGTAACACTCATATTACTAGTTATAATTAGCTTCTACATAGAGGTATTGTGACACAGCCAGCTACACACTTCCCATTACCTTTGTGTGCCTTTATGTCACATATACCCAGAAAAATATTTCCTGTGAAAGCATTTTATTCCTGTATGTAATATGGACCTATGATAAGAATTTTGTATATGTGTGTCAAATTCGATCAATTCAACACATTCTGTGAGATTTTAATGCTTTTGTCAAACACAATAAGTAAAAAATAATATGGCTTGTGGTTCCTTCTTTACAGGAAGCCAGTAAGACCTACTTGTTCCCATTGAATTTATAGCTGAAACAAAGGATTCACACACCCTTGCTTTGTAGGGGAGCTCCATTCCACATTCTTAATTCTCTAATTTCCTTCAAACATAATTTCAGGTGTGTGTATTCTTTGTATTACACAAACATACTACACCTTCTTGTCAGAATACTCATATCACATTATTCAGGGAGATATCTTTGTGTTGTATATATCTTAAAGTATATGACCATGGGCTGGAAAGCAGAAAGTTCTGCTTTTTCAATTTCCAAATTTTACACAGAAAATTTAAACTGGAAAAACTTGGTACGTTAATTTTTTGGGCTCTCACCTATATTATCCACTGAAATTTGAAATATTTATTTGAATCTCTCAGATAATGTATTTAAATTATTACACAAGTCAAATTGTAAAATCATTTTAAATGCGAAAGGGAAGAAATAGTATGATATTTCCTGCTTATTAAAAAGGAATACAAATATTTTACAAATGAAAATGTCAAAAAATAATAATTTATAATTTAAAATATGTTAAGAATACAATGTGGGTGTTAAAAAATGAGAAAAGGACTTAAAAACAAGTACAACTACTTGATTATTTGATTATTTTTTTCATTCTCTTTTTGAAAAACTCTGGAATTTTTTCCAATGGATATATATCTACTGTATTTTCTGGAAGAATTTTGAGCTCTCCCTTATATTAATATTGCATCTTGTTTCAATTTATGGATTAAGAAGAGGGAATCATATGGAGCAATTTAAAATTCTACACCAATACTCATCAAATTATCTCTTTAATGCATTTTCATGAAAACATAGGTTTTGTTTTCACATCTTTGAAATCCTGCAAGGCTTCATGGGGTTATCATCAGCAACCTTGGTCTGCTGGAATTTAGGGAATTTAATGATTTGAATACAAATAGGTGGGAATACGCTTGGTGGAAGGGTCAGTGGGACACATCTCAGTGTATTTCACACACTTGAGCTTTTCCTTAATACCTCTTTTGTTTATAAACTTACTTTGACATATTCTTGAAACCAGAAGCTGGGATTTTCTTACACCAAATATATCATACGCTTGAGATTCAACCCAATACCCCTTTGGTGTGTAAATTTACTGCTACATATGATTGAACTTCCCATCATTGTTTTCTTAAGTTTATATTTAATTATCACTTCCTTGATTTCTCTTTAAGTTAAGGTAAATCAAGGGAAATTGACATGGTCTCCACCCTGGTGAAAATTGCTATAGTATAATTTTAAGGTTTGTCTATGAAACTCTTGATAATAGTAGCAATATCAAGAGTACTATGACTGTCCTCAGTAGAAAAATATATCATAATAAAATATTATAACCACAAATTTAAATATAATTATTAAAAAGACTTATATAAAGAAACAAATTTAATTATTATGATATAAAATAATAGTAAAAAAAAGAATAATTATAATAAATTATAATTATTCTATCATTTTTATAGTCACTGACAATTATAACAATAAGAAGTGTAAAGCTCTTAATGAGACAATTATAACAATAAGAAGTGTAAAGCTCTTAATGAGACAATTACACATGGAAAATATGAATATTCAACCACTTATAAATAATATATAAATATTACTTATAGATGAACTATAACACACACTGTGCAGAAATAATTCTTATAAAGAAATTCTATAAAAAAAACTAATAATAGATAAAAAAAATATAGAATTTTAGAAAAAGACTTACTTATAATATAAATTTAATACAAGTCAAATACAACAGTTATTATATTAAATAATTATTATAAGTTAAAAACATGCCTAAAAGCAATATTTTAAATGATAAAACAACCTTTCATGATAAAAAATATGATTAAAGAGTTTTTGAGAGTAATTTGTGGATTTTGGAAGATATTTAAAATGACAATTTTATAAAATAAAATATATTATTGGTGATTACAACAATAATCTGAATTCTATTATTTCAATTCTTTAATTTGCAATTAAAAAAGAATGAAAAATTTGAGAATTTCTTTTAATAATAAGATTTTATATATAATAAAACTTTACCTGTTTAAATGTCTAATATGATTGGATTGATAATTGATGATGGACAAAAACAGTGATGAAAAGACTCTTTTTATGTCTACAGAGTAGCTCTCATGATTCATAATGGATATAGAGGCCGTGCTCAGGTCAAAACTGAAAAGCCATGCTTAAAAATAAGGTTCTTAACTTAAGGTAACTTATTTTTAATTCCAATTTAAAGTTACCAGTGTAATTCTTAACTCCAAGAAACTTTAATCCTCATTTAAGTTAATTATCTTAAGTTTTAATATGAAATAAGCTTACTTATATTGAAGTTCATCACATGAGAAACTTAAAAATATAGTTTCAAGCAGAAATCTCTTAAACTCAATTTTTAATTAATTTTTAAGGAAATCTTAATTTTCTTTAACTACAGTTAAAAGAGTAAATTTCCATGCTAATTACACAGGAAATGTGTTTATAAAATATACTTGAAACTTAATTTATATATAGATAATATTAAATTGTAAGCTGTGTGAAATGTTCAAGCAAATCCATCAAGATTTGGATTTTGAATAAATTTTTGAAGTTATTACTATTTTTTCATGTAAAATAGCAATACACACTTAACCTTGACTTTTGATGAGGTTTTAATTCTTGTAACCTTAAATTTTTTAATCTTATTTAAGTTTTGACAGTTTTTAAAACCTTAATTTCAAGCCTGCATATTGGGATTTACCCTTTGGCAGCTTGAAATTCCTGTCCAAATTGGGATAAAACAAATTTAAACTTTAAGGTTGGATCAAATTCTAATCTCAAATTTTAAATGAGGTTGAAACTCCCCCAATACAGGTGGACAACCTTAATTGAATCCTTGCAGATCCAAAAATTTGGGTACCTCAGCTCTGTTTGGTCTTTTTCCTTTGTCCCACCTTTTTGCATGGATCTTTCCCTTTTAATTATTTAAAGCCATACTATGACCTTAAACACTTTTAAATTGAGCTCATGCAGGATTTACATTCTGTATGGCAAATCCTTAGCCAATTCATTAAATATACACAACACCTCAATTTTAACTGAAATTTTGGTAATTTTTCATAAACCTTATGCAACTTTAAGCTTAAGCTTATTTAAGCTTAAATTTAACAATTTTAAAAAATGTTAAAAAAGTCACATTAGTACTGTGAGATTCATGAATCTTCCAATAACATAAGAAATAACATTTTTTGGTATAACACCCTGTGGATGTACCCTAGGTTATTTTTGGTGTAGAATCCAAAAATGGCATAATATTTATAACTTTGTTTCTCCAAAATAAGGTTATACTTATTTTTTGTTATTTCTTATTTTAAATTCAATTGAAAAGTCTGTTGACTACTAAATAAGCTGTATATAAAATCATTTGTGTCCTTATGGGTATGTTATACATACTTCACAGGCTCACATTCCCTACCACCAAAAAATATTTTACTACAGTTTTTCTTTTGCAGTATACCCCCAATTCATTTGGTGGTGTCATCCACTGTCCAACCTCTCTACTTATACTATTTAAGTATGTAAAATACACAATTAAGACTTTTTATTGAGGAATTGGTCTTCTCTCAAGTCTAAATCTTCTGAGAAACCTTTGGGAATCAGGTATCTTATCTTCTACAATCCATTCATCTTCATGTTGTGGATTTCTATACCTGACTAATATTCTCTTTCATTTTTTCCCCTAATTCTTCTTTCTTTCAAGACTTTCAGTACTTTTTTCTCCTCACTTTGATCAAGAGGGGGTACTTCTAAGGGTGTTTCATTTCTCAAAGGAAATAATTCCTTATCACTTTAAGTGTAATGCTTGACCAGACTGACAGGGAAAGTTGGATGTTTATTTTCCAATTCTCCTGACAGTTCTACTTGTACTGCATTTGTCCCACAAAGCACTTTAATAATAAATCCTCCTGCAAAGCAATCTTTCAATTTCTTTGGGCCTTTAATATTATTAAATTTGAAGGTTGAAACTAGTATCAGGTACCCTACTTTGAATTCTGGGGTTTTATGACTTTTATCCCATTTCTGTTTAGCATATTCAAAGGCATCATTCATGCTTTGATTTGCATGATGCCTTACTTTATCAAGCAATAACTTAAAGCTTGAAGCAGTTGGATTAATATCAACTAAATCTTTCTTCAAAGTATCAACTGGAAGTTTAGGGTTCCATCCTTTTTCCAACATTGCAGGAGTTTTGCCTGTTGAAGCATGGATGGAGGTCTTGTAGGCTGATTCCAATTCTGTAATAATAGTACACCAATCATGGGTAAAGCCATCAGAATCTTTAAACTCCAGGTAATGAGCACAGAATCCTCTGATCATGTCCTCAAGGGTTTGAATCATTCTCTCTGCTAACCCATCTGTTTGTTGATTGTATGCTGTTTAGAATGATATATTTGTACCCAAAAGCTTATGTAAATTAGTCCATAAGGCTAATGTTAATTTTGGGTCTCTATCATTAATGATATTTTCGAAGAGACCAGTATGAGATATGACTCTATTCCAAATCAAAAGAGCTGTATGCATAGCGGTGTCATCTTTATGACATGGTAAAAAGATATCTGTCTACAATAACAAGACATTCATTGTATCGTTTATCACCTCCAGGTGGTAAGGCAGTTACCCAATACATATGAACCACTTCCCATGGGGTACTTGGCTCTTGGATATGAATCATCCAACCAAATCTTTTACCAGTAGCTTTATTTGCTTTCTGGAATCTATCACAACTATGACAGTACTCAATGACATCTTTTCTCCAAGATGGCCACCAGGCACATGTTTTAATTCTTTCCATTGTTCTGTCTTCAGACAGATGTCCAGAATAAATGTTATCATGGCATTCTAGCAGTATTGTGTTAATTAACATTCTACTACACAGGACCATGACACATGTGTGTTTAGATCTATGATATAAGATACCATCAAATAAATGGAATCTTTCATTGTCATAAGATTTTTCCCAAATATCATCCAGAGAATTAGCCAAAGCTGCATCTTTGCAATCTTTGTCAAGTAGAGCGGTAATAACATGACAGTTCTTATCCTGCTTATAGCTTTCTCTAACTTCTTCAAAGAATTTTTTTCCAACACCTGTGATGTTAATTCCTTCAATTGTAATTTGAGGTTCTGCACCTGTGGGAAAATAGGCAGGATTGTCAGGTCTATTGGGTAATGCCCATCTACTTAAGCCATCAGCATTCTTGTGAATATTTTCAGCTTTATGTACTATAGTCATATTGGCTCTATACTCCTGTATAGCAATCTTCCATCTTAACATGTGTCTGTTTGGAGTTTTCATGGTAAGAAGTGACTTTACTGCATTACAGTCAGTAATTACTTCAAACACACTACCATCAAGATAGTAATAAAGTTTTTCAAGAGCCCAAACAAGGCAAAGGCACTTTATTTGGCTAGCTCCATATCTGGCCTCAGTAGGTTTGATTTGTCTTTAAATAAAACAAATTGGACCTTCATAAGGTTTGTCATTGACAATTTTAACTTGATGAAGAGCTGTACCTAGGCCCTCACCACATGCAGCAATATACAGCTTGAAAGGAATTTTCTAGTCTAGCATCAGTAATAATGGTGCATTGGTCAGGTCATATTTGATCTTTTAATATGCTTGTATCCTCTCCTGTGTATTTTCAAAGACAGTTTGTTGGTCACAGATTCTGTACAATGATCTGGCATGGATTGCAAAATCTTTAAGGTGTTTCCTGTAATAACTGGCAAACCCTAAGAGAGACATAATCTCTTTTTTGCTCTGGGGCATTTGTTTCAGTAACACTGCAGCCACTTTGTTTTTATAATCACCAAGGCTCAGTACTGAGACTACATGTCCTAGAGCTTTTAACTCATTAAACCCAAAATTACATCTTTTAAGATATATATTCATGTTCACTTGAAGAATTTTCTTGAGTACTAATGAAAGTCTCGTTAAATGCAATTGCCAGGTTTCTGAACAAATTATAATTTCATCAATATAAATGATTAACCATCCCTTTTAAAGTTCATGTGGGAAAATAGTGTTCATCATTCTTTGATAATGAGAGGGTGCATTTTTAATACCAAAAGGCATCCTCAATTATTCATAAATACCACAATGAACAATTATTCTCAATAATTTACTAGCATGAGGTTTTAAAACATTCTGATGGAAGCCTTTAAGAGCATCCATATAAGTAATAAATCTTTCTTTGGATAATTGGGTCAAAGTCTCATGTATTCTAGGGATTGGATACCTGTCTGGAATAGGGTAGGTATTCAGTGCTCTAAAATCACCAACCATCCTTGATTTATCATTATGCCAAGTGATTATTACAGGAGTTGTGACTTTTACTTCTTCATTTTGTCCAACTTTTCTAAGAACTCCCAGCTTCATTGATTCATTAATATGAATTTCTAATGCTTCTCTGGCCCTAGGGCTAGCTGGGTAAGCTGGTCTTATTAACAGTGGAGGTTAAGATCTTTCCACATTAAGAATAATTTCCGCTTCATGGCCTTTGATAGCCCCAAGTGGTTCATTATCAGAAGCAAAGGCTTCCCTGTATTGAAATAAAATTTCAATAAGTTCATCCTTCATTTCTGATGTTAATTCAGGACTAATTTTTTCTTCAATCAATTGATCTGACACAAATTTCTCTTTATTAGCATTTTTTACTTGTCTAATAACAGTGATCTCTTCTTTTTCTAGAGGAAAAGCAAATTTTTGCCTTTTATTTTCCCCTATAGTGAAATACCTGTCTTTATTATTATTGATATCAATACCGTAGAAATTGAGATAATAATTTCCAAGTATAAGTTGTTGTGAAGTAAAGTTATTTATAACAAAAAATTCAACTTTGAATCTGATACTTCCTGCAGGATGAGGTAATATCATTTCTGCTTCAAATATACCCAAGGGGTGCATATTTTGGCTGGCACTGCCAAATTGTATACCTTCAATTGGAATTAACTTGTCTTTCCAATTGGTATAAATCTTGTCAAGATAATTTTTTCCAACACAAGTAAAAAAAGCACCTGAGTAAAGAGGTATTCTGGCTTCCTTGTTGTTTATCACAATATTAGTGATACAAGATGATCCAGCTGTATAACATCTACCTCTGGCAGGCTTGTTTTCTGCATTTTAGCATCTCTCACATGTATTAGATCCATACATTCATCACTGTACTGTGGTAAGTGAGTATGAACTTCTGTGACCTCAAAGGAAGCATTAATTCTTTCTATACGAAGCTCATCTGGTACTTCTTCTTTCTCTGAAGGTTCAGAATCACTTTCTTGTAAAGGTAAAGTGTTTGTTTCTTTTGTGTCTACCACTTTTTCAATTTCTATCTCATTGATTCTTGTCTTTTTAGGACAAGTATTTTCCAAATGAGATGTACTTCCACATTCATGACATTTCAAAGGAGCTCTGTCTCGTGGGTTTTTTTTTGAAATTGGTTTCCATATATTCTTTTTGTCTATTGGGGGTTTATACCAATTTTTACCAATTTTTGTTCTAGTAGTGATGTCCTCCATAGCATTGATATAATCTTCTGTAGAGCAAGGCTCAATACATCTGCTTCTTATAGTATGCTCAAGGTCACCACCACACTTTCTTAATATCCTTTTATGTACCATTGTTTCAGACATATCAGGATGAAGGGCAGTTGATCTGTCCTTTTGTTTAAGAAATCAATACATGGGCCTGTCCTTCTCAATATTAAAAATAGCATCTTCATAGGAATTTTCTGTTTTAAATTTCCAGGAGTCATTTGCCCATTTGTAAAAAATCTGTTCTTTCAACAAAGGCCAAGAATGTTTACCATGGTCTTGTCTCATTTTGTAATACCATTTCTTTGCTGATTTGGTTTACTTGTAGTATCTCATTACCCAACTTTTGTTGGATATACTCAAATGTTTTAAACTTTGTTATAATTTCTTTATTACAGGTTTCAATTTGATTTACAAGCTTTACAAGATCTACTTCTTTGAAAAAGATTGGTTCAATCTTTCCTCTTCCTTGTTTTACAATTCTATCAGAGTTCTTTCCATATTGAAAATATTTTCCATGGCTTCCTTCTCTTTCTTGAGAATCCTGTAAATCTGTGGGTAAGCCTTGTTCCACTTGGGCTTTTCCTTTCCCTTTGCCTTTTGCTTGCCCTTCTGGTTGGTTTTTGGGGTTTTCTTGGGTTTGTTTAGCACTTGTTGAGGCAGATTTTTGCTTGTGGAGGCTTGGGGAGCTTCCACTGGTCTGTTTTCCTTTCATTGGGCCAATTTCTTCTTCTGGTCGTCTGATAAGATGCTCTGGTTTTTTAAAAAATATTTGATCTGTTGGACTTTTCCTTTCCAAGACATGGGTGTCCAACCATTCAGAAGTTCCTCTGTCTTCTCTGGCCCCATTAACTTCTTCACTTGAAGATATGAGTTCATGGTGCCTGTGAGCCTTAGAGGTATTTTCATATACCCAAAAGACCACAAATAACAAAATAAGATATAAATATAAATGAAATAAATTTATTTATATTATCAAAATAAAAAATAAAATATAAATACAAATTTATATACAAAAAATAAAAAAATTAATTATAATTTAAAATAAAAATTACATTAAATTTTAAAATTGCGAAAATGAATTTTTAATTGAAAAAATTAAGTAAAATGAATTTTTAATGAAATTAATGAAATTGAAATATTTTTGGTGAAAAGCTACATAAAATATATTATAACTCTTTATCCAATAAATAAGCCTAAGAAAATTACATCACCATTGGATTCCTCATAAAAAATAAGGTGGGGTCACCTCTGGGTAAAGTTTCTGTAACTCAACTCTAAATAAGCTTAAATTAAGTTTTTAGTATTTTCTATACAAAAGGTGAAAGTCCTCAAAACCTCAACTTAATTCACTCCACATGTGGTGTTAACCATCAATTTTTGTGTTAAAATTGAGGTGTTGTGTGTAGTTTAGAAGTTATGAGGGATTGGAGTATTTTCAATTTAAATGTCAAAATGTGTGTGTGTATTAGATAAGTGAACTGTAATTTACATATGAGGTATCAATTATTATAGCTGTGTACTGTAAAACTCAATTAAATTATGTATGTAAAATACAAGTGTATTACATGATGAGGAATTAAAGAAAAAATAAATTGGGAAGATTAATTCTGGGGGGGAAGGTACTCTAGCTCCAAGGGGGAGCCAGACCCTCAAATTCCTTGCTGACAGGTGTGGGACATCAAAATCAATGCAAAGGCTCATCAATTTTGGCCTGGAATTGAGTCACAGGGTCTGTGACTCAATTGATAATGAGGTTTTGATACCAACCAGGGAAGTTTTAACTGTTTCCAAGAGGTTAAAACTACCCTTAAGCTAGATCAATCCTAGTAAAAACAGTTTCAACTGGTTTCTACGTCTCTTACAGACATTCTCATGTGTTTTGAAGGCTCTAGACCAGGTATTACTATAGTAATGGCTGATTTAAGGGTCTAAAATGGCTAAAACCAGCCCTTTTTGGTCTGAACCAGGGTTCAATGATGCCATAATTGGCTTTTCTGTTGTCAGAGTGTTTTCCACGACTGAAAAGAGTAAATTTTACTTTTGGAGTAAAAAAATTTATGGCTATAAAAGAATGTCTTTTTTGCCCCACTTTTCTCTTCATGTGAGAATCTTTTCCTTTTATAATTAGTTTAAACACTGTTAAACCAATCAATAAAATATTCTAACCACCCTTTTTCAATCACTTTAAACCTTTTAACCACGGGAACAAATCAGTATAATCATTTTTTGGTACTCTTATAATCATTTTTACCCCTTGAACCACCCCATAAGTGAATTAAATCATTTTTAATCACTGTTAGCTTTGTCACTTTGTTTCCAAATTCACTCTGGTCACTTTTGGGAGTGTTTTCTCTTTAAATATTTTTTTTGAAGACTTTGTTCTTTAATTAATTGCTTGCAGTTCTTTTCTCAATTAATTCCAATTGAAATTTCTCTTAAAGAAATTTCTTTTGTAGCCTTAAATATCTCTTGCAGAGCATTTTTGGATAAATTTTCATTGTTGGTAAAACAATAAATCTTTATAATATTCTTTTTTATACTTATAAAGTTAAAAACAGTAAATTTGGCGTTTTTTCTCTTAAAAATACTATTTCATACTATTTTTAATTATATTTTACCTTATACAAATTTTGAGGACAGGAAAAGTACGTGATTTTTAATCAAAGTTTCATATCCGCATGTTACAATTGGGGGCCCAGCTGTGATATTTTACCTGTGACATAATTTTTTACTCTTTTTAATTTTTTTTCTTACATTGAAAAATTTAAAAACATATAAAAAATACTTATTATTCAAAAAATCCATAAAAAATACCTATTTTCATATTATAAGTGGGGCTTTATTTTTTCATTTCTACTTGAAGAAATCTCTTTCAAATAAATCGATAGGCTTTCTCATTAATTTTAGTTTCTGACAATGTGGTAAGACAAGAAAATATTGAAACAGCCTCAACAGTAACAAGCATTATTCCTGCAAGTACTGTGAATTTTGACCATAATGGTACGGTTGTTATAACTCAGAATAATCAACCAGAACCAATTTCTTCTTAGTTGATTAACTTGGATATAGGTAATACCCTTCAGAAAGCAAAGAATTTGGCAAATAGTAAGGTTTTTGACATAAAATTACTATTTTAAGTTTTTTTAATCTAAATAAGCCTTCAGCCAGGTCAGGAGCCAGCTATAACCCCTCAAGCATCTCCCAAAAAAGTTCATAGATGTGATTATGGCAGAAGCCAATAAGTTACACAAGGACAAGTGTCAGTTTATGACTTCCAAATTAATAAATTATGTCATTCTGAAGCTGATAATACTGTTTTACCTTCAAAAAGAGCTGACACCGCCACAAGAAGCCTCAGTGGACATATACAAATTCAGCCAGAAGGCTTACAACAATGCATTGCAGCACAAAGAGTACCAGATCCTTGAAGATCTGTGGAATAACTGCATGAATTCTTACCTGACTGTGAGAAAATTCCTGGGCCATCCCAACACTTGCAAGTTACTCAATGGATGGCATACATTTATGGAAAAGAAGAACATGATGCTTTTAACAGCAGAATGGAGGAAAAACAACCCTCCACCACCCAAGCAAGTGCCAAAAACAGCTTCAGTAGCCAGAAACAGCAATTCCAATGTGAAAAAGCAGCCACAGGATCAAAACAAGGGCAAAGGCAAGGCACCAGCCACAAAACCTTACATCCAGGGTTACAGGATCCCAAAGATTCAGCAGGATGCCGTGGAAATTGTATTTCAGATGGCCAGAACAATTATGGAATTACAGAAAAGGGAGGAAGCCAGATTAAAATATCAGAATTGATTTCCGATATCTTTGATTCTATCCCAGACTTGTATGAAGCTATAAATGACGTAAAAACCCATGTTTCTGATAAAAATTTATCCATTTTTAACAATCTTAAAACAAACAACTTAAGTCTGAGCCAAATAAATGAAACACTTATGTGTTTTGAGAAATGTTTAAGAACACTTAAAACCTCTAATAATGAAAATTCTTTTGGCAATAAGATAAATGAACAATCTGCCATTATTAAAGAATTAACAGACAAATATTCTAAATTCAATATTGATTAAATAATTGAAACAAGAATTGAACAAGCCATAAATATTATCAAGACAGATAACAAAAAAGTCCTTGATTAAATTTGAAATTCATTTACTGAAGTAAAGACATACACAATTGCCTTGAAAAAGTGTTTTGATGTTTCACAAGAAGAAGGATCAAAATTAACAATGAAATTGAATCAAGTCACTGCTTATAATACAAGACAAACATAATTATGGAAAGAACTGACACATAAAGAAGACATGTATAAAATTGAATTCATGAATTTAATACAAGCCTTCCAACATGAATTCAGAAATATCCAAAGGTGTAACAACAGTAAAATTAATGAAATTGAACAAATACTGAACACCTTACCAAGAATGTCTACACCTCTGAATCAAAATGAGGGTACAAGAACTCCAAATCCACAAGTATTGGAGGTTGAAAACTCACAGTTAAAAAATAAATTTTCCACTTCTTTTCATAACTTGGAACCATCAATGGGGCAAGCACTTTTAAAAGAAGTACCAAAACTTCAAGAATGGCCTCACTTCATTGGTGAAGGATAATATGACCATATGGAATTCATCAGAGGTATTGACATGATTAAGGAAGAATTTAAATTACCAGGCAGATTGGTAACAGCAAGATTCAACACCTTGTTTACCAGATCAGCCCACAGATGGGTTGTCAAATTAAGACAAGAACATGGATACCAAAGTTGGACTTGGTGGAAGACCCAAATTATCAACAAGTTGGCAAATGATGCTTGGAGGCTTAAAGTGGAAACAGCATTTGAATCTGCCAAATTTAATGCTGATAAAGACAAAGCTTTACCATGGTTTTGCCAACAAAAAGATAGATTCATAGCATTGTATCCTGACATGTCAGAATTTATGATCCACAGGAAGATTCTGAGACAATGTGGAGGTGGCTTAGAGCATGCTGTAAAAAGCAGGACTACTGAAAAATCTTCAGCAGAAGATATTATTAATATATTGGAAGAAGTAACCACCAGAACCAAAATTGGTTCTAGTAGGTTGAATCTTAAGACAAGGTTTAATACACCTTGGAAGGATTCTGTAGAAAAAAATCCCAAAGAGAATTCTAAAAATATGAATTATAAATCTGCATATATAATCATAAAGTGCCATATTTGCCAAAGCACCACCCACTTAGCCAATACATGTCCAAAAAGGGGAAAAATCAATAAAATTGACATTGAAAAAGAACCTGATGTTGAAAAAGATTATAATATAATTGAAGAAAATTCAGATGATAAGTCAACAATATTTTCTGAATCTTCAAAAGATATATAAAATATCAATTCAACTTTTGAGATCATGGAATCTTATTCCCACTTGCCACAATTAAGCAATGGTCAACTTGATTTGTCAAAAATTCAAGATGCACAACTTATGAAAACCAAACCAAACAGGGGAGAAGGTTATACATCTGGTAACTCCTGTATAACAGAAGTGGTAATTGACAACAAACCCACTAAGCTTTTACTTGACCCAGGAGCCTTCTGCTCTTGTGTTGGCAAATCTTTTCTTAAGACTTGGGTACCAAATTTTGAATACCAATTGTTACAAATTGATGGCATAAAATTCAATCGTGCAATTGATCTAATGAAAGCATTGGGAATCTTTGAGATCAAATTCATATTTCCACATATTAATGGAAATTTAAGAATCACTGTTGAATTAGTTGTTATGGAAAATTTCTCTAGTACCCATTTTATATTGGGAAATGACTATTTTATCATGTATGGAATAGATTTACATAACAACAAGGACAGATACTTTACTATTGGAGACAATAAGTGTCAAAAATTTGCCTTTTTACCATTCAAAAGATAAATTACAGTGAGTAAAGTAGCACGATTCAGCTTAGAGTCAGAAAAATTCAAATCTGAACAGTTAAATGAAGCTGAAATAAGCCTTCATCTGACTTATAGTCAATAAAATGAACTTCCTGCCCTTTTATACGACCACAGAAAAGCATTTGCATCAGACAAAGAGCCTTTGGGGGCAATTATTGGTCATGAAGCTGAAATCATCCTTAATATTGAGAGACCTTATCCACCACTCTTAAGAAGACCTGCATATCCAGAAAGTCCCAAATCAAGAGAAGCTCTAGAAATTTATATTAAGTAACTTCTAGACCTTGGTGTAATAATAAAGGTTGGCCACAATGAGGAAGTAAAAATAACTACACCAGTCATAGTGGCATGGCATAATGGAAAATCTAGAATGGTTGGGGACTTTAGAGCTCTGAACACTTACACTGTTCCAGACAGGTACCCAATACCAAAAATCCAAATTTCTCTTACCCAGATATCTCAAGCGGTATATATAGCCACTATGGATGCCCTTAAAGGATTTCATCAGAATGTAGTGACACCAAGGGAAAGAAAATACTTAAGAATTATTGTTCATCGTGAAATATATGAATATTTGATGATGCCTTTTGGCATCAACAATGCACCTTCACACTTCCAAAGAATGATGAATGAAACCTTCCCTGAAGAACTTTCAGAAGGATGGTTAATCATTTAAATTGATGAAATTACTGTCTGTTCCAAAACTTGGGAAGAACATATGTACAGATTATTCAGAATTTTGACAAAAGTCCTATCTGTAAACATGAAAGTTTCTTTAAAGAAATGCCATTTTTCTTTAAAGAACTTAAAGCACTGGGACATGTAGTATCTGGTTTATCCCTTGGAATTGACAAGAAAAAGGTTGCAGCAGTATTACTGAAACCCATGCCTCAGAACAAGAAAGAAATTCAGTCATTTTTGGGGTTTGCAGGATATTACAGGCAACATATTAAAGATTTTGCATCCATAGCAAGACCTCTTTATAAATTATGTGACAAAGACACAGTATTTGAAATTTATCAATTATAAACCTGTGGAAGGACCCATATGCTTCATATCCAGGCCAATTAAACCAACTGAAGCCAGATATGGATCCAGTCAAAGGGAGTTCTTATGCCTTTTCTGGGCCTTAGAAAAGCTAAATTACTTTCTGGAAGGATATTTGTTTGAAGTAATAACAGATTGTACCGCTGTTAAGTCACTTTTAAACATGAATACTCCTAACAGGTATATGGTCAGATGACAAATAGCCATACAAGAGTATAGGGGCAATATGACCATTGTTCATAAAGATGGAAATATTCATAAAAATGCATATGGACTGAGAAGATGGCAATTACCAAATAATATCGATAATCCTGCTTATGTCCCAGAGAAAGCTTCCCCACAAATCCCCATAGAAGGAATCAGTTTTACAGACCTGAACACCACTTTCTTTGAGAAGGTAAGAAACAGTTATACTCAGGATAAAAATTGTAGCATTTTATGCCAATTACTTACTAAGGACTGTAAAGAATTCTCTGATACATTCCTTAGATGAGATATGGAGAAAATAATATGATAAAGGAATATTCCACTTACTGCATGGTATAATTTACCACAGAACTAAACATACATGTGTTATGAAAGTTGTGGACAGGTCCTTAATCAATCTTGTACTTAAAGAATGCCATGACACCCCTTTTTCAGGACATCTGTCTGAGGACAGAACAAGATAAAAAGTAAAAACCTGCATATGGTGGACAATGTGGCAGAAAGATGTTGCAGAGTATTGCAAAACCTGTGACAGATTTCAAAAGGCAAATAAATCCACTGGCAAAAGACTTGGAAATATTATCATGATCCAAGAACCCAGAAGACCTTGGGAAATTGTCCATATGGGTTGGGATGCTGGCCTGCCACAAGGGGGTGACAGAATTTATAATACTTGCCTAGTGATTGTTGACAGATTTAGTAATACTCCAATATTTCTACCATGTCACAAGAATGATACAGCCATGGATACAGCTCCTCTGATATTGAATAGAGTAATATCATCAACTGGCATATTCACAAACATCATTAGTGACAGAAATCCCAAATTCACCTCAGCACTATGGACAAATCTTCACCAACTATTTGAGACAAAACTATCCTTCTCTACAGCCTACCACCCACAAACTGATGGTCTGGCTGAAAGGATGATCCAAACCTTGGAAGACATGGTAAGAAGGTTTTTGGAATATGGTATCAAGTTCAAAGATTTAGATGGATTTACCCATCATTGGTGTACTCTTTTACCAGCACTAGAATTGGCACATAAGACATTCATCCATGCCAGTACCAATCAAACTCCTGCTATTCTAGAGAAAGGATGGAATCCCAAATTTCCTCAAGATTCCTTGAGGAAAGAAGTTGTTGAAATACATCCTACAGCTTCTAGATTAAAAGGAATTCTATAAAAAGCGAGAAAGCATGCAGTAAGGTGCATGGAAGTCTCTTTTGCATATGCTAATTACAAGTGGGACAAGTCACATGCCACTCCAGATTTCAAAGTGGAGGATTTATTACTTGTATCCACCACTACTTTCAATAACATCAAAGGATTCAAAAAGCTCAAATATTCCTTTACAGGACCTTTTGTTATTAAGGCCCTCCATGGAGAAAATGCTGTTGAAGTAGAATTATCTGAAGAACTTAGGAATAAGCATCCTACATTTCCAGTGAGCTTGATAAAGCCATATAAATCTAGTGATGCTGAAAAATTTCCTTTGAGGAATAAAGTTCCCCAAGTTATCCCTCCTATTGAATCATCTGGTATTAAGAATGTTACCAAAGTTCTCAAAGAAAGAAGAATGAGAACCAATAAAGTAAGGAAATACCTTGTTAGGTACAGTGACCCAACTTGTGAAGATGAATGGTTAGTAGAAAAGGACATACCTGAAGCTACTAAGCTTCTCAGAAGATTCAGACACACTACAAAGAACAATATTACAAAGTAATATTCTTTTTTAGGGGGAGGAATGTGAGCCTTAGAGGTATTTTCATATACCCAAAAGACCGCAAATATCAAAATAAGATATAAATATAAATGAAATAAATTTATTTATATTATCAAAATAGAAATTAAAATACAAATACAAATTTATATACAGAAAATAAAAAAATTAATTATAATTTAAAATAAAAATTACATTAAATTTTAAAGTTGTGAAAATGCATTTTTACTTGAAAAAATTAAGTAAAAATGAATTTTTAATAAAATAAATGAAATTAAAATATTTTTGGTGAAATGTTACATAAAATATTTTATAACTCTTTATCCAATAAATAAACTTAAGGAAATTACTTCACCATTGGATTCCTCATAAAAAAGAAGGTGTGGTCACCTCTGTGTAAACTTTCTGTAACTCAACTCTAAATAAGCTTAAATTAAGTATTTAGTATTTTCTGCACAAAATTTTAAAATCCTCAAAACCTCAACTTAATTCACACCACATGTGGTGTTAACCATCAATTTTTGTGTTAAAATTGAGGTGTTGTGTGTAGTTTAGAAGTTATGAGGAATTGAAGTATTTTCAATTGGAATGACAAAATGTGTGCGTGTATTACATAAGTGAACTGTAATTTACATATGACGTATCAATTATTACAGTTGTGTACTGTAAAGCTCAATTGAATTATGTATGTAAAATACAAGTGTATCACATTATGAGGAATTAAAGAAAAAAAATTGGAAAGATTAATTCTGGGGGGAAAGGTACTCTAGCTCCAAGGGGGAGCCAGACCCCCAAAATTCTTGCTTACAGGCGTGGGATGTCAAAATCCATGCAAAATTTCATCACTTTTGGCCTGGAATTGAGTCACAGGGTCTGTGACTCAATTGATGATGAGGTTTTGATACCAACCAGGGAAGTTTTAACTGTTTCCAAGAGGGTACAACTACCCTTAAGTTAAAAAAATCTTATTAAAAACAGTTTTAACTGGTTTATACATCTCTTACACACATTCTGACATGTTTTGAAGGCTCTAGACCAGGTATTACTATAGTAATGGCAGACTTAAGGGTCTAAAATGGCTAAAACCAGCCCTTTTTTGGTCTGAACCAGGGTTCATGGATGCCATAATTGGCTTTTCTGTTGTCAGAGTGTTTTCCACGACTGAAAAGAGTGAATTTTACTTTTGGAGTAAGAAAATTGATGGCTATAAAAGAATGTCTTTTTTGCCCCACTTTTCTCTTCATGTTAGAATCTTTTCCTTTTTTAATTAGTTTAAACACTGTTAAACCAATCAATAAAAGATTCTAACCAACCTTTTTTAATCACTTTAAACCTTCTAACCACGTGAACAAATCATTATAATCATTGTTTGTAAATCTTATACTCATTTTTACCCCTTGAACCACCCCATAAGTGAATTAAAGCATCTTTCATCCCTGTTAGCTTTGTCACTTTGTTTCCAAATTCACTCTGGTCACTTTTGGGAGTGTTTTCTCTTTAAATATCTTTTTTGAAGACTTTGTTCTTTAACTAACTGCTTGCAGTTCTTTTCTCAATTAATTCCAATTGAAATCGCTCTTGAAGAAACTTCTTTTGTAGCCTTAAATATCTCTTGTAGAGAATTTTTGAATAAATTTTTATTGTTGGTAAAACAATAAATCTTTATAATATTATTTTTTTATACTTATAAAGTTAAAAACAGTAAAATTGGCGTGTTTTCTCCTAAAATTACTATTTCATACAATTTTTTATTGTATTCTACCTTATACAAATTGTGAGGACAGGAAAAGTACTTGATTTTTAATCAAAGTTTCATATCCACACCTTACAGTGCCTATCCAAATACTTGGAAGAAGTTCCCATTCTTTCTTTTTTCTGTCAAAAACCAGTACTTATACTGAGACTGGTATATTTCTATTGTTTCCTGTTGGAAGTGATTCAGGTCTAACAACATCAATAGTAGTTATGTCAGCTTCTGGACTCTCAATAAGAGTGTCAAAGGTGCTGGCCAGCCTTTGTGAACTGGAGGAAGTTCTGGCATCCTCCATTTGTGCCTCTCCTCTGGGCTGACATGCTTGTCTTTTGGATTTATGACTGGAATGTCCTTGTCCATATCAACTAGATTGGATGTAGTAATTGCTTCCACTTCTAGTAGGAGTCATTTCACATCAGTTTAAAGCAATTAAGGCTAAGAAATGGGTTTAATTCACCTTCTGAACCTTTAAGGAGTTCTTTGGTAATTAAACCCCTTGGTGCTGGGCTAGTTTGAATTTCAATACTAGACTCTGAGGCTTCAGAGTCTGAAGAACTTTCTTTGATGGATCACACTAGAGAAAAAAAAACTATAAGTTATTTTATCAAACAATAAAAATAACTCATAAACTCAACTTATTGGATAAAGTTGTTTTAATGTAATTTATGGCAAATTAAGTCAAAAATAAAGAAAAATGTCTCAGATTAAAGAAAAAATGTTTTTAGAAAATATTTTTAATTTTCAAATTTTTTATTTGACTTGATATTTTCTTTAAAGAAATAATAATTATGCAATTAATAAGTTATTAATCAAAATTGTATTATTATTCACTTTATACTAGAATAACTCAAAGAATAAATTTCAAGTCTGTGATGTGAAAAAGCCACTAGTTAGACAAAAGGAATTTATTCCAAGTCACTCAATATTATATTGTTTCAAAAAATATTCTTAAGACAAAATAACTTTATTAATATTATAAAGATTATTTATAAGGGATAAGTCCCAAAAAAGCCAATATTAAAGTAAATATGGCAATTTTATGTCAAAAACAGTAAAATAACATCTAGAATATGATTTATGTCCCAAAAACTGGTTAAAATCACTTCCAGGCCCCCAAATTTAAAGTTTATCTATGAAACCCTTGATAATAGTAGCAATATCAAGAGTACTATGACTGTCCTCAGTAGAAAAATATGATATAATAAAATATTATAACCACAAATTGAAATATAATTATATAAAAAAAGTAAATCTTACTATCATTATATAAAATAATAATAAAAAAATATAATAATTATAATAAATTATAATTATTCTATTATTGTTATAGTCACTGACAATTATAACAATAAGTGTAAAGCTCTGAATGAGAAAATTACATGTGGAAACAATAAAGATTTAACCACTTATAAATAATATATAAATATTATTTATAAAAGAACTATAGCACACACTGTGCAGAAACAATTCTTATAGAAAAATTCTATAAAAAAAACTAATAATGGATAAAAAATATAGATCTTTAGAGAAAAACTTACTTATAATATAAATTTAATACAACAAGTCAAATACAAAAGTTATTATATTAAATAATTATTATAAGTTAAGAACACACCAAAAATCAATATTTTATATTATAAAACAACTTTTTATGTTAAAAAATATGATTGAAGAGTTTTTGAGAGGAATTTGTGGATTTTAGAAGATATTTAAAATGACAATTTTATAAAATAAAATATATTATTGGTGATAACAAAAATAATCTGAATTCTATGATTTCAATTCTTTAATTTACAATTGATAAAGAATGAAATACTTAAGAATTCCTTTTAATAATAAGATTTTATATATAATAAAACTTTACCTGTTTAAATATCTAATATGATTGGATTGATAATTGATGATGGACAAAAACAGTGATGAAAAGACCCTTTTTATGTCTACAGAGCAGCTCTAATGATTCATAATGAATAGAGAGGGAGCTCTCAGGTCAAAATTGAAAAACCATGCTTAAAAATAAGGCTCTTGATCCAAGGTAACTTATTTTTAATTCCAATTTAAAGCTACCAGTGTTATTATTAACCCCAAGTTACTTTAATCCTCATTTAAGTTAATTATTTTAAGTTTTAATATAAAATAAGCTTATTTATATTGAAGTTCATCACATGAACAACTTAAAAATATAGTTTCAAGCAGAAATCTCTTAAGCTCAATTTTTATTAATTTTTAAAGAACTCTTAATTTTCTTTAAGTACAATTAAAAGAGTAAATTTACAGGCTAATGACCCAGGAGATCTGTTTATAAAAGATACTTCAAATTTAATTTGTATATAGATAATATTAGATTGTAAGCTGTGTGAAATCTTCAAGAAAGTCCATTGAGAATTGTATTTTTAATGAATTTTTGAATTTCTTACTGTGTTTCCACATAAAATAGCAATACACATTATTCAAGCTTTTCCAGGTCTCAAAACTTTGATTTCAAGCCTGCATATTGGGATTTACCCCTTGGCAGCTTGAAATTCCTGTCCAAATTGGGATGAAACCAGTATAGACCTTGAGGTTGGATCAAATTCTAATCTTGAAGTTTAAAGAAGGTTGAGAATCCTCCAATACAGGTGGAAAACTTTAATTAAATCCTTGCAGATCCAAAAAGCTGGGTATCCCAGCTCTGTTTGGTCTTTTTCCTTTGTCCCACCTTTTTGCGTGGATTTTGCCCTTTTATTTATTTAAAGCCACACTATGGCCTTAAACACTTTCAAATTTCACCCACACAGGATTTACATTCTGTATTGCAACACCTTAGCCAATTCAGTAAATATACACAACACCTCAATTTTAACTGAAATTTTGATAAGTTTGCATAAACCTGTCACAGCCATGGAGACAGGCAGGGCATTACCACTCCTTACTAATGGAAAATCTTCCAACACCTAATCAGCAAGGGGTTTCATGGAAGATTCACCAAATACAGTTTCAAACCTCAATACAGCTCAATACAGGCAGAACACAAATACAGGATTCACCAAATACAGGCCTGTCCTCAATACAGGTTCAAATACCTGTATTGGATACACCAAATACAGTTCCACATCTCAAATACAGGTTCCTCCATCATACAATCATGGTTTCTCAGCACTCAAACTCCAGGCTGGCACTTTTTCACATATACCAGTCCCCTTTCACCCTCCTGGGGGTTTGTCCCCCAGTTAATTAAAATAGTTGATTTATTATTTAATATTATTTTATTTCTCATTAAGAAATATTATTTTATTATGTATTAAGTTAGTCTTTGTCTTCCCTCACCTGTTCAGTAGAGTCCGGGTGGCCCCATCCTTTATTAATCCTTTTCTCTTTTCTGAACAGGTTGAAACAGTGGTACAGGATTATTTTGTGGTTGGCTCTTTATTATTGTTTTTTTTTTGCTCTCTTATAATTTAATGCTTATTATTTTATGACTAGGAATTCTACTCTTATCTTTTGAGTACTTATTTTGAGCCCTCCATAAGTAAGTCTGTTCACTGAGTGCCAGGCCCTCTTCATTTAGAAGAGCCCCTGTGACATTATTTTAATTAACTCATGATTTCTTCTTTTCTTTCATTCATTCTTATTCATCTCTCTCATTTTCAATTATGATTTTTATGATTTCATTCTCTCTCATCAATTTTCATCTCATTCATTTCATTCAAATGAAAATTGATTCTCTTTCTCATTTCTTAAATTTTGCTGACCATTTCATTTTCTTCTTGATTCTCAATCCGATTTTATTTTCATTTTCTGTCTGAATTCAGGTTCTTTGATCAGGATATAATTGATTGTAATTTGGGATTAATTGATTCATTGTTTCAGGAGTTTTATTGAATTGAGGTTATCATTGGTTGATTGTGAGATTTCTCAAGATTTATTGATTAATTTATTTTATTATTCAAGAAATTGACTTTACCTCAAGATCCTTATTTGATTTGATTGATTGATCTGATTTTATTCCTCAAGATAGCTGATTTATCCTCAAGATTTGATTTAATTGATTGATTTGAATTTGATTACTCAAGAAAATTGAATGGATTTTGAAGATATTGATTGAATTCCTGATGACATTGATTGATTGATTGAATTGATTTGCCTTATTGATTGAAATTAATTATTCTTAATAATTTGACTTTGTCATCTTTTCTCTTCAAGACTTATTCATATTTATTCACTTCAAGATTTTTGATTGATTTCTCAAGTTCATCAAGATTCTCATTTGATTTATTTGGTCAAGCCTTGTTTTATTCCCAAGTATCATCAAGTTTTATGGTCTTTCTCCAAGAATGCCAGTTCAGCATAGTCCTCCAGCTAAGAATACAAGATCTCAAAGACATCAAGCTGTTCTTACTCCTACAGCAAGGGCTCCTCTTGACTGCACACCATCAGTTCATCAACTGAGTGCAAATTTGGACAGAGGACCACCAATTAAAGGAGCAGCACCCTCCAGAAGAGGAGGTGTTAAGTCAAGAAGATCAAGATCATTCTCTGGCTTGTTGGGTGGCTATTCAAGCATTCCTCAAGGGCCTAGAAGCAGATCAGGGGAAGCTGAAGATGAAGAGGGGGGGAGTATGTGGAAGAGAAGGATTCTGAAGAAACTGAAGTGGCAGCTGCCTTGGCGGGTGCTCCTGAGGCTTCTGAAGCTCCAAATCTAGCCCATTCTAATCAACCTCTTGTCTCTCAAGCTGAACCAAATTTTCTCAAAATGATGGAGCAAATGACTCAATTTATGGGACAACTCACTCAAGCAGTTGCCCCAAGGGACACTTCAAAAGCCCCAGAATTCAAGACTCCATCAATGAAGGCACCTGATTCTTTTTATGGTACTAAATCTTATAAATTTAGAGGATTTATTCAATCTTGTCAATTAATTTTCCATAATGACCCAGCAAACTTCTTCTCTGACAGGAAGAAGGTTTTGTACTCAACTTCTTTTCTTACTGGTAGAGCTGGAAAATGGATTGAACCTTACCTCTCAAATATCTCCAATGAAGACCCTTCTTATCTCCTCAATAACTGGCAGTTGTTTGAAACCCAGTTATTCACTCTGTTTAGTGACCCTAATGAAGTCAGGAAAGCTGAACAAGAGTTAGACAATCTCAGTATGAAAGAAAGTGGTCAAGTTTCCTTGTACATAGCAGATTTCAGAAACTTAATTTCAAGAATTGGAGACTGGGGGGAAATGGCCTATATTCATGTGTATAGGAGAGGCTTGGCATCAAGATTGTTGGACCAATTGGCTTCTCACCCTGGAAACTTTGATAGCCTTCAAGAGCTCATGGACATCACTTTGTAATTAGACACCATATACCATGAGAGGCAGAAGGAAAAGGGTAGTCATCAAGAGAAGAAGCCTCCAATCAGTGGATCCAACTCCTCCAAGCCCCCTCAAATTTCATCATCAAAGAAGCCTTATCACAGGAAGAATAAGAAGGGGAATGATTTTCAAGTGTCCAAAGACAAGCCTCATGCTTCTCTCCTCAATAAGGACAACAAATTAATTGGTTCTGAAAAGGAGATGAGGATTAAAGAAGGCTTGTGCAATTATTGTGGTGGGAAACACTCATTTGAAAAATGCTTCAAGAGGCCTTGAAATAGGAAGAGTTCATCAAAAGGCTTCCCTAGCAAGCAGGGAAAAGCCTGAGTGGGAATCATGATGTGTTCAATTGTTCTCACTTGTTTCCTTCAAGAGCACAACTGTGCACTCTGAATACTAGTGTCAATAAATCTTTAAAATTTCTTATTTTCTCTTCTCTCTATGATATTTTTTATAGTATTCTCATTGATTCTGGTGCTACAAACTCTTTTATTGCAAATAATTTTGTTTTCAAGTACTCATTGACCATGTCAGAGCTCCCTGAAAAGATTCCTCTTTTCATTTTGGATTCTAATTAATCCCCTTCCCTGTTCATCACCCATTATATCAAGTGGGTTGTTGACTTGCCTTCATTCCCAAGCTTTGAATGGGATTTCTTTATCATAGATTCACCCAAGGGAGAAGGCCTTATATTGGTCTATGATTTTCTTTACCATTTTAATCCCATTATTGATTGGAAAAATGGATTGATCACCTATGATTCTAGTCATAAGGATTCTAGTGGTATTATTTCTTCTACTAGTAATGACTTTGCCACTGCGGTCAACAGTGTTTCTTTGGTTGGTGAACTTAAGACACCTTCCTTTCCTCCTTCTGTCCATATCCCTCCCATAATTCCCTCTCAGTCATTACTTCCATCAAGAGATGAAGTCTTCAAAGAGATAAAATATGTTGGAGAAGATGTTGCTATATCTTCACTTCATCTCTTTCAAGGGGATATGGACCTTCCTCCTTTATCTTTTCATGCCTCCCTGGAGGATCAGTGGGATGAGGAGGAAGAGCCAGAAGAGATTGAAACTGTGCTGAAGGTAATCCCTCCTGCTTATCATCAATATTTGGATGTATTCTCCAAGGTTAAAGCAGAGAAACTTCCTCCACACCATGCCTGTGATCATCATATCAAACTGGAGGGTCTTCTACCTCCAGTTGGTGCTATCTACTCTTTATCAAAAAATGAGTCAGAAACACTGTGGGCCTACATTTCAGAGAATGTAGATAAAGGTTTCATCAGGCCAAGCTCCTCTTCAACAGGAGCACCTGTCCTTTTTGTTAAGAAAAAAGAATGTGGCCTTCGTTTGTGTGTTGACTACCGCAAACTTAATTCTGGTACTAGGAAGAACAGGTATCTTTTTCCTCCAATGAATCAGCTTCTTACTGTCTTTAACAGTGCTACTATCTTCTCCAAGATAGATTTGCGTGGTGCTTATAACCTCTTGAGAATCAAAGAGGGGGATGAGCACTTAACTGCCTTTAGAACTCAGTATGGTAGTTATGAATATTTGGTTATGCCATTTGGCTTGACCAATGCTCCTGCTTCATTCCAGAATCTTGTGAATGATATTTTTGTAGATTTCTTGGATATTTTTGTTGTAGTCTACTTAGATGATATTATGGTCATCTCTAGTTCTGAAGAGGAACATGTCAAGCATGTGACCTCTGTCCTCCAAAGACTGGGGGAAAATAATTTGTTTGCTAAAGCCTCAAAGTGTGTATTCCATGCCTCAAGGGTGGAATACTTGGGCTATGTTGTTTCAAGTGAAGGCCTCAAGATGAATTCTTCCAAAGCTCAGCAAATCCTCAATTGGCCTTAGCCAAAGAACATCAAAGCACTCCAATCTTTCCTTGGCTTTGCCAACTTTTATTGTCGTTTCATAAAAATTATTCCAAAAAAATCTCTGCTCTCACTTCCCTCCTTAAAAAGGATTCTCCCTTCATCTTCAATGAGGAAGCTCTTAGTCAGTTTCAATTACTCAAAGAAGCTTTCACCACTGCTCCTATCTTATCCCATTTCAATCTTTCTCTACCAGTTATTGTGGAGACTGATGCTTCTGATTATGCCTTGGGTGCTGTACTGAGTCAGGTGAATGACTCAGTAAAGCATCCCATTGCATTTGATAGTCCCAAGCTCCTCCCAGCTGAGCTCAACTATGAAATTCATGACAAGGAACTCCTTGGCATAGTTTGGGCTCTCAAGTGCTGGAGAGCCTTTCTTATTTCTCTTTCTGATTCATTTGAAGTCTTTACAGACCACTCTTCCCTTCAATATTTTATGTCCTCCAAAGTCCTTACTCGCCGTCAAGCCCATTGGGCAGAGTTTCTCTCTGAGTTTCACTTTTCTATCACTTACCGCCCAGGCAGACTGGCCACTTTACCAGATGCCTTGTCACGTTGGGACGAGGTGGACTTCATCAGCAAGAATCCTCAAAACTTTCATCAAGTTCTCAAGCAGAATGAGATTAAACAGTCAAGATTTTTCTCAGATTTAGTTGATAAAATTAAGAAGGCAGTATGGCAAGACAAAGATTATGAGGAAATTCTCAAACAATTAGAAAGAGGGGAATCAGTTTCAGATTATTCTCTTGAACCTCAAGACACATTGTTATTATTCAAAGATAGAGTAGTCATCCCAAGAAATCATGAACTTCAATTGAATATCCTTCAAAAGCGTCATGACTTACCGTTGGCTGGCCACCCTGGCCAGGAGAAGACCCTCAAGCTCATCAAGAGGGATTTTTATTGGGCTGGAATGAATAAAATTATCAAGGACTATGTGTCCTCATGTCAGCAATGTTCAAGAAACAAGAACATTCACCATAAGAAGTTTGGATTACTCAAGCCTCTTCAAATTCCATCTGGTCCTTGGAATTCATTATCAATAGACTTTATCACTCAATTGCCTCTGTCAAGCGACTTTGATTCAATTTTAGTAGCTGTAGACAGATTTTCAAAAATGGAAATATTTATTCCAACTTATTCAACAATCACTTCTTTGGACTTAGCTCAAATCCTCATTAGTCATGTCTTTTCCAAACATGGCCTCCCAATCAGTATTGTTAGTGATAGAGGTTCATTATTTGTTTCATCATTCTGGACTCAATTGTGTCAGCAGCTCAAGATATCAAGAGATCTTTCAACTGCCTTTCACCCTGAAACAGATGGACAGACAGAGAGGGTAAATCATATTCTAGAACAGTATCTTTGGATGTATGTCAGTTACCATCAAGATGACTGGCACACCTGGCTTCCTCTGGCTGAATTTGCCTATAATAATGCAGAACAGTCATCAGCAAAACAGTCACCTTTTTTCACCGTTTATGGAAGAAATCCCAGCTTTGACTCAATTCACATTTCTCAAGATACACCTGCTGGAAAGTTATCAACAAAACTCCAATCAGTACAGCAAGTTGTCAAAGAAGAATTAGAGTCAGCAATAAAGCTTTTTAAGAAGTATGCAGATAGAAATATAATAATTTCACCTGATTTCCAACCTGGGGACAAAGTATGGCTAGCCTCCAAGAACATCAAGACAACAAGACCCACCAAGAAACTTTCAGAAAGATGGTTGGGACCCTTTGAGGTTCTGAAGAAGATTGGCAGCCATGCATATCACCTCAAGTTGCCTCAACAATGGAAATCAGTTCACCCTTTTTTCCATGTGTCCTTATTAAAACCAGTGAAGCAATCAACTATCCCAAATCGACATCAATTGCCACCACCACCAGTCATAGTGGAAGAGCAAGAAGAATGGGAAGTGGCTCAGGTTCTGGACTCAAAACTCAAGAGAGGTACATTATGGTATCTAGTGGAGTGGAAAGTATTCAATGAAGACCCAGAAAAAACAACTTGGGAACCAGCTTCCAACCTTACCAACTCCCCAGACCTTGTCAAGGATTTTCACACTCTATATCCAGACAAGCCTGGCCCAAATTCCTCAAGAGTTTAATTTATGGTGCTTGGTGGGGATTGGAGTTTATGAAATTAAGTTCCTCTCCTGGTGTGCACCTTTAAGGGGGTATTTTACCCAAATATGTTGTAAGCATCACCTTGGCCACTTTGTGAGCACTTGTCAATTTCTTTGGACAGGTTTAAAAGGCCTTGCAACATCAATACCCTTGAATTCGGACCTTTTATCAAGATATGGCCAAATTCACTTTATTTCATATTTATTATTCCAAATTATGCCATTAACTATTATTCAAGACATTCTTTAACTCAAATTCATTTATGGCAAAGTTTTATTCTTTTAGGATGCTTGGTGGGGAGTGAAAGCTATAAAAGTAAGTTCCATCTCCTGGTATGCATCTCTGAGGCTTCTACTTCTTGTATAACAACACCTTGGCCACTCTGTGAGCATCAAATGTTTGGTTTTATCTTTTCAGGAAAATTATGTCCAAAATCAAGCAACTCACCACAAGAAGATCAATCCTCAGAAGTTTCTTTATTCTCTTTTTCTCTCAATTCTTTCTTTTATTTTTTATTTCATTTCATTTTCTTTTACTTGTATGATTTTATTTCTTATTTCTTGTTTTAAAAGCAGCAGTCATAACTCCCATATCTTGTTTGGGGAGTCAATTTATTTAATAATCAAGAGCAAACACTAGTAATAATAAAGACCAACTACAGATAATCCTGATCAAAATTTATTCAAGGCTTCTCTAAACTTAACAACCATGGAATCTTTATAAGCAAATGCCTCCCTGGCCAAAGCAACAGTGGGCTCCCCTGGAATAGCACTCTTCATAGCCTTATCAACAAACACCTCAGTCAAAGCATCAACTTCAGCAAATAGAGAGGTGACCACCTTCTTTTTCACCCTTTTCTGATCAGTGAAGTTGCCAGTAATACTCCAGCAGCAACGGGTTTCTAAGATTGATTCAGTTTCTGGAGACATTGGGTCTCTAGAAGTGCTGGCCACTGGTTGTTGGATATTGGTAGAGGTTGAGCAAGTGTGCATGGCCTGGTTGGGGATCTAATTGGAATTTGAGGTGGTTGGGGGGACCTGATCACTTCATGATTGGTGGCACTGGCTTGGGCTGGGGATAGTGAAAGGGATTGGATTCTTCTTTTTTGGATTGGGGTAGTCAATTCAAGCTCTTCTCCATCAATCTCATCACTTCCTTCACCATCAGTATCAATTTCATCTTGAGCCACCAAAGTTCTCTTCAATTTCCCAAGCTTTCCATCTTTTCTGGTGACCAAAATGGGAACCTCTGGGGCCACTCCAATGGGATTGCCTTGGGGGTAAATGGTTCCTCCAATGTTGGCCCAGGAACTGCTCGTATTATTCCATTGTTGGACACCTCTCATTCTAGATCCAGTCACTGAAGAAGAAGAAAACAAAACATAGAAGTCAGTAACCCATCAATTTTATGGCCAATCAACTCACAATTGGAGTGACCAGAGCTGGAATCAGAGGTGGGGGGTTCATCAACAGGAGCTTCCAATCCAAATCTTCCACCCTTCTTGATGCTACTCCATAATCTTCTGGGGTTTTCAGGATAGCTATAGTGGGCTTGAGAGCAATTTTTTTTTCCAAGATTGCAAAATTGACACCTGGTGGACCTAGCAGTAGCATATTCAACACAAGGAATCCCTTTCCTCTTACAATTGGTGCAGGGTGGTTCAATACCTCTGACAGATTTAAAACCATTATAGGTTTTATTGATGTCCCAAATCTCTGTAGGGGCCATACTCTCTTCAGAAAGCTCCCTCAAGTTATCAAAAACACCAGGACCATAAAGTACAGAAGGTGGGGAATCAGAGTGATTGGAATCACAAAGGGAAGTCAGCCTTGAACTCATCTTCAAGTCAAATTTCAAAGTCAAGACCAAGAGAATTGTGGACAATTGCAATTCAGCAAGACATTTACGTAAATTTGAACTGCAAGAATGGGTTAATCACAAGGAAATAGAAGAAAAAATCAAGAAAACACTGTTTCATAGGCCAAATTGGCCATTTTTATGCATTTGCGCACTTTTTGCGCATTTTGCGCATTTTGGCCTCATTCTTTTCAAAATCTTCAAAAACATATTTTTATGCAATTATTCATCAAAATATGCCATTTTGATGATATTGGCATATTTGCACATTTTGTGCATTTCTGGCTATTTCTTCTTCAAATAATGAAAAAAAAAACATTTCAATCAAAAATCATCTAAAACTTCATTATCTTGCATTTTGCACATTTTGGCCATTTTGGCCAAAAAACCCATAAAACAACAATTTTTGGGAACAATTCAAGGACTTCTGAAATGGTCCAAGAAAAAAAAGAGAAAAGGGCCAAGTTGGCCCAATCTCAAAATGAAGACAAAATTGATGGAATGGCAGTGGGTTCTTAGGACATAAACCTGAAATCACTTTTTATCACGAGCCATGAGGACTCAAGACAGATTGAGTGAAGAGCTCTGCAATGAGAAGAAGATCAAAGAAATAGAAGAAAATAAAAAATTCATGAAGGGGAGAAGGATCAGAATCAAGTCAAAGAAGAAGGACCTACAATTTATGAAGCTGAAAGGGGTTGAAATTATGATTTATGAAGAGGAACTTGAGAGATGGAAATTGGGAATTGGGGGGAATAAAATTTCAGTTGATATTATCAAGAGTCACTATTCTTATGGTGCTCAGAGCTCACCATTTTCAAGAGGGGGATAATGTCACAGCCATGGAGATAGGCAGGGCATTACCACTCCTTACTAATGGAAAATCTTCCAGCACCTAATCAGCAAGGGATTTCATGGAAGATTCACCAAAGACAGTTTCAAACCTCAATACAGCTCAATACAGGCAGAACCCAAATACAGGATTCACCAAATACAGGTGCGAATACCTGTATTGATTCAATAACTGTATTGGATACACCAAATACAGGTTCCTCCATCATACAATCATGGTTTCTCAACACTCAAAATCCAGGCTGGCACTTTTTCACATATACCAGCCCCCTTTCACCCTCCTGGGGGTTTTTCCCCCAGTTAATTAAAATAGTTGATTTATTATTTAATATTATTTTATTTCTCATTAAGAAATATTATTTTATTATTTATTAAGTTAGTCTTTGCCTTCCCTCACCTGTTCAGTATAGTCTGGGTGGCCATATCCTTTATTAATCCTTTTCTCTTTTCTGAACAGGTTGAAACAGTGGTACAGGAGTATTTTGTGGTTGGCTCTTTATTATTGTTTTTGTTTTGCTGTCTTATATTTTAATTCTTATTGTTTTATGACTAGGAATTCTACTCCTATCTTATTGCTCTTATCTTTTGAGTACTTATTTTGAGCCCTCCATAAGTAAGTCTGTTCACTGAGTGCCAGGCCCTCTTCATTTAGAAGAGCCCCTGTGAAAAAACCTTATGAAACTTTAAATTTAAGCTTATTTAAGCTAAAATTTAACAATTTTAAAAAATGTTAAAAAAGTTACATTAGTACTGTGAGATTCTTAAATCTTCCAATAACATAAGAAATAAGCATTTTTTGGTATAACACCCTGTGGATGTACTCTAGGTTATTTTTGGTGTGGAATCCAAAAATGACATAATATTTATAACCTTGTTTATCCAAAATAAAGATATACTTATTTTTTGTTATTTTTTATTTTAAATTCAATTGAAAAGTCTGTTGAAGACCAAATCATCTGTATATAAAATCATTTGTGGCCTTATGGGTATGTTACACATACCTCACAGGTTCACAATAATTCTACAGGGAACACTGGCTGGAATGATTCTGAATTTGAGTAATATAATAATTACTACTATAATTATGATTAAATATGAATAAAATTATTTTAACAGGAAATCAGTCTTTTTTCAATTATAACTACATAATAAAAGTATTATAAGATTATTATGGGCTTTTTTACGGTTTAAAAGATCCCTTTTTGTATTAATATTGGGGAGTGGGGGAATATTAACCTTCATGCATGACCACAGAATGATAATTTTTTAGCTCACCTGTTCTCCAAAGGGCTCAATACAGTCCTCACTTGAGAAGAATGGTTTTTAGGACTGAAAGTTTTTATTTTACATCTTTGTATTAAATGTACTCTTTTGATTTGTTCTCAAGGCTCTGACATTTCAGAAGCTGACCTATATGTTGCTGAAAATCCCTTATTGTTCCAATTTTGAGTAATCTATATGTAATATTCATCCCAAAATGCAGTTTTTTACACATTTATGTGGTACCTATATCTCAAGATCTTCTTGCTTTTGTAGATTTTTGAGATATAGATATCAAAATCGGCTTAAAATTTAGGCCTTTTCCAGCTCTGAATGAATTTTTAATGTCTATAAAGTAATTTTACATATATATAGAAAGACTATACATTCTCAAAGCTACTTTCATGTCTTTAAAAAAAGAATTTTTCCCAATTGGCAAGAGATACCCTGATAAATTGTGCCTTTATGAGGTACCAGATCTTTTGAAAGGTATATTTTGATTTTTCTACTTTTTACATTTAAAACCCCATATGTATATTTCCTTTGTCACAAAATGATTTATCTGATATTTCCTTTTTTTAGAAAAATTTAATATGATGTTTATTTCAAAAAAGAAGTTTTTCTTTCAATAGAAAGAAGAATTATTTTTGTTAATCTGATTATTTCAAATAAAATTTAATTCTTTTTGTATCTTTTGGAGTTAAAATAAAATAAGTAAAAAAAATAAAATAAAAGTAAAGAAAGAAATAAAGAATCTTTATTTTTTTTAATTGTGAATTTTCCATTTGAAATTTAATTTTAAAAAAAAAAAACACTGAAAATTTAATCAAATAAATATTTTTGTAATTGATTTTTCATTATAGATTAGTTCATTTAATTATGAAAAAATAAATTACTAGTGATGAGTTTTTTAATATTTAAGAATGAAGATTAAAATTTATTTCTTTTTTACTTAAATATTTTAAATGAAACTTTTTTTATTTTTTGAAAAAAAAAAGAAGCTTGAAATTCTTTTTCTAATAGATCAATTGAATATAAAAAAAATATATCTAAAAATAATGATAATGTTTTATTAAGTTTTGAATGAGAAATTAAATCTAATTTTCTTTTAATTTTGAAAAAATAATAATAATATTAACAATTGATTATTTAATGAAATAAAAAAAGTTCAAGGATCAATAAAATCCAAGATTTATTTCAAAATTTAATTTATATATTTTTTCACCACTAATGAGGTATGAAGATTATAAGATTAATTATTACTCAACATTTTTTATTAAAAAAAATAAAAGAAAGTATTAGTTCACATTTAATATTGTTAGACTATATTCATTCACCTATAAATTATATTTTCATTTAGAATATTTTATGTAAAAAGAACTTTATATTTTCCTTTTTGAATTTTCACAGTTATTTACTATCTACTTATTTTTTTTTTCTTTTGAATATAATTTGAAAATGATCAAAATGAAATTCAGTATTATTTATGAAAAAAACAGTTATTTTTTAGGAAAATTTGAGAAAATATTCATTGGGATTTTTCCTTCAAAAATCAAAGTTATTATAGTTATCTGAGCTTTTTTCAAAAGAAAAATAAAAGTTTATGTAAAGGTTGCTTCTTTTGTTAAATCTACCTTGAAACTCAAAAGATGGAAAAATTTCTCATCATAACAAAAATTTAGCTTTTAACATACCATTATCCATTTTTGAGAACTCATGCGCCTGGGCCGCAGCACCAGGCCTTATGAACACTCTAGTTTAAATTAAAAAAAAGTTATTGAAAAGAAAAATTAATTTGTATTCATATATTTGAATATTTATTTACTTATTTATGATAATAACCTAATTCATATATATATATTCATGATTATGAATGAGAATCACATCAAAGTTTGTTTTTTTGAAAAAAGCAAAGCAGCTTTAGGTTTTGGAAAAGTTCTTTCATATCTATAATTGATATTTATTCATGATTGTACAAGACAAAGCACTTTTGAAAAATGTGCCATGCCACTCAGTCTCACCAGCTGCAAACGGCATTTGATTGACATCACTGGGATGCTATCAAACGAAGCATAGCTAGCCCACCCTATTTTTGACATAGCAAAAAGAGATCATACGCATTTTTCAACAAACAATCTTGGCATTTCACTTTCTTGGTCAAATAAACGCAGATACAACCCGAGAAGTTTAAGAGATTTTTTTGACTCATTTAATATTTTGATATTTAGATAGATACTATTACAAGATAATATATCAACGAGCATCAAACAAAACAAATTAATTCTAGCTCTACGTATTAATCATTTTCAAACCAATAATCAATTTAAAAAAACACTTGACGAGTTATATCAAGGATCAAGAACAGGCATATTTATACATTTATGAGTGTATAATAAAGATGCCAAAACATTCAGATCAAGTCGATTCAAAGGATTGCTTTTAAGCGAGTAATTTTTAATATGAAAACCCCGTTTATGTTTAGTTTTGTGTTTATGAAATATGTTTTTTCCGTTAAAGTGACTATTTAAAGAAAATCTATTTGAGCTGTTTTTTTTTGTATGTTTTGAGTTTGGGATGGTTTCCGCAATAGGGTCAATTCAAAGACTAGCTGAACTATTTCTTTATTTAATTCTAATGAGCTTTTACCGTCTTTTACCATATCAGCAATACATTGATTACCCTTTAATTTTAATTCGATTTTTTTTTTCTCATGATTTTCCAATCGACGATGAAATTTTTTTACTTTTGTTAGTATCCTTCGTAGACGATATCTGAAGAGGATATGTCGACGAAATCCTACTATTGATCGAAGTGATTGAGTTGGATTATGATTGGTATGATTAATATGATTAGGATTAGGATGAGTAGTGACGGTCAAAGAAGGAGGGTTAGGATTAGAATGATTATTGAGATGATGATCATCAGGAATTGGATTTGAACCAGTTATGATCTGGACAAAGGCATCTTGTAAGTTCACCGAAGATTGGCTAGATAGATGATCTGTTGAGTTCGTAGTGATGACATTAGTTTGTTCTACCACCATAATTTGATGAGGATTTGATTCAGCTAAAGTAATGTATTGATCGATGTGATGGATAAATCTTTCTAATTGGGTAGCAAATTTAACTGAATGTCTAGCCAAAGATTGATCATGATCTTTAAGTGAATGCCATTTGATTAGATAACTATGAAGTTTTGAGCTGTGAGATTGAAAGCTATTAATTTTAGATTGAAGTTTATCTAAGGTTGTGATGAGTTGATTAAAGATGAGAATTTGATGAACTTGTTTTGAGGTAGCTGATTGAAGCCTTGATTGAAAAGATGAAATGATTTAAGTATTTACTCGATTTTTCAGCTAAAAACAAAGGACATACTTTGATTGAGTTCTATTGATAAGTTTTCTTTTACAATTTGATTTTCTTGGATCAAGATGACTAAAAGAGGATCAAACAAGCTGAATAAATATAAGACAAGGATTAAGATCACCAATTGAACATACCTCCAAGCGACCGAGATCAAGTTGGAAGGATTTAAGAATCGATTAAAGATTAAATTAGGAGATTGATTGCGATTTCTAGAGAAATTTTGATGAATTAAATGACGATGATGATTATACGAATGATTAAATTGATTCAAGAAATCATTTTGATCTGGTTTGACTTCATTTTGATCTTGTGAGCGATTATTGATTAGACTGGCAGGAGATATCGGTAAGGACGAAGACGGTGATGATGACGATGACGACGACGATGATGATGATGATGATGATGGCGACGGCGATGAGGAAGATTTGAGTAGATTATTTTTTAAAAATTTCATTTTTTAAAATTTTGAAAAAATTGGGGTTGAAAAATCTGAAATTGTGGAATATATAGTCTGTGGAGGGGGGTTCAGACCAGTAATCGACGTCGACTGATGACTGGTCATTATCAGCTTGTTACATTGGCTGATTGGCTGATTTTGGGTATAAAACTCGAAATCAGCGAGGAAATGCGAAAGCCTAATCAGCCAGAGCTCCTCGCAGCAGCGCAACCGGCGGTTCGAGTCGCACTGAAACCAGCAAAACTTTTGTGATCAATCAGATATTCTTTCTGCCTTTGCCCATAATTCCCATCTCTTTTTTTAACTTTGAGCAGCAAAGACATGGAGTTGCTCAGTATCGATGAGAGCAAACTCATTGAAAACAGAGGAAATTGATTTTATTATTCACTGTCAAGTCATTAGTTTATTTTTTGCAAGATAAATTCAGTTAATATTTAAAAAGGGGGTTTGGCGAATTCACACAAGCTCTATACATGATTTTAATATATTTTTACTCATTTTTTCTTTTTTTGGTTTTGATACTGTTTTGAGTTCCAAAATTCACCTCTCCTTCCAAAAAATAGCATGTCCAAGTATGCTGAAATCTCATTTTTTTCAAAAAAATGTTATGAATCATTATTTAATTGAATAAAAGCAATGGTTTTGGAGTAATTTCAATTTGATAATAAAATGTATGGCTGAAGAATTCCGGAACGATTATTTTACCACGCTCAAAGATAAATTTGGCAATGGGTGTTTTTAGAAAAGAAACTTGCACCAAGGTTTTGAGTTTTATTTATTTGATCAAAAAGCTATAAAAATATTCTTCAAATACCATTTTGTCACAGGGGCTCTTCTAATTGAAGAGGGTCTGGCACTCAGGGGACTGGATTCCCTTGTAAAGGGCTCAGAAGAAAAGGACAAGCACTTAAATAGTGAAAAGCATAATAGGCTTTCCAATAAAGCAAAACAAGAAATTTGGTTGGAAACATGTAGCAATAAGCAGTAACAAAAGAGTAGCTAACCATAAAGAAGTCCAAATTCCACTGTTTTCACCTATCAGAAAGAAGAGAAGGGTAAATCAAGATATGTCCACCAAAACTCTACTTAAAAGGTGATGGAAGGCTAAAGCTAACTTAAGTATTAAGAATGTAATATTCCAAAGGAAGAAATAAAGTATATCCACAAGCCCTAGTCTAAGGAGGGAGTTCTTCTGAATGTTGATTTATTTGAACAGTACAGTCACCTTAAAGAGTTATCCACTCATATATTCAATATAATCAAGCCATTGTGGAATTGGGGTTTGAGGAAAATCTTTTTCTTCAATATTTTTCATGTGTTTCTCAATTAAAATATCAAATATTAAACCATTTTCAATATTAAATGAAGTATAACATACCCTTTCTAGATTATGCCCCGTTAAAAATTTGGCTTTCCATATATTTTAGATAATATATACAAATTTAAAATAAGCTTTTAGCCATCCTAAGGGGCTTTCAGTGGACTATACTAGGTATTTGAGATATTTTCCTCTTTTTGGTTCCAAATTCAAGATATTTTCATTTATCTCTATCATTACATATTCTTCTCATAGAATAAATTATCATTCTCATATGAAAGTGAATATCAGGGAGAAAAACTTTGCAAATACCATTGCAGGTGTGATATATAGCTTATCAACAACTTGAAACACCAAAAATACATAAAATTGATAAAAAAAATATTAAAACTTGATTTTTGAGTGGGTTGGAAAGAAAAGTATGCAACATCACACTGTGAATGAGGTGTATGGAGATTGGGTGATCTTAAATTTCCATATTGGTGAATCGCAAACTGAATGTTGGGAATCAATCCTGTATGGGCTTGCTAAATATAATTAATCTTTATTACCACTTTCACTTGACTAAAAACATTTTCGATGTGAGATATTTTTTACATTATATATTTTTAGGTATGTTGTGTAGTTGAGAACTTTTTGTTTTTCTATATTATTCTAAAAAGCTCAGGCGGACTTAGATTGCATATTATTCTTAATCTTCTTGAGCTACCCCTCAAGCTCAGATCCATTGAATAATTTCCAAACACAAACCATTTGTTTTATTGGTCCTGATCTCTTTGTAAAAACATCTGCTAGTTGATTTGATGTTGAAGTTCGTGGTAAGTTGATTTTATTTTTCCTTATTTAATCATTTACTAAATGAAAATTTCTTTTCAAAATTTTGAGTCTTGTTTTAGAACATTCTAGCAGTAGCATAGCTGCTTTATTATTTCAAAATAAATTCATTTAAATCCCTGTGCTACAAGCTTGGAGTAATTGAATCACAAAAAAAATTGATTCAATCTCCAATTTCATAGCTATCGGTTCTGAAGTGCAAGCTTGAGAAGCTATTAGTTTCTTTTGGTGAGATCCCCAAGAAATTTTTCAACCTAAGAATTAAATAAAAACCCCACAGTTGAGTTTTGGCATTCTCCACCCCAATCTCCCTCAGTCCATAATTCCAGATTATTTCCTTGAGCCTTGTATTTTAATTCATCTTATAAGGTCTGTTGTAAATATAATAGAAATTCCTTCAATGCTTTCTAGTTCTTTTGCGGTGATGATGAGTATTTTTCAAGGTATCCCACCACCAAACATCTATTGAGTCTTTTTCCTAATTCTGAATAATTTGATGAGGCAATGATTAATTTGTACCATTCTTGTTTGAACAGCTATTACTTGCTTGTTGTTAATTAGGCTCAAGGTAAACTGGTTTTTTTAAATTAGGCTCATTGAGCTCTTTTCCTCAAAGTGTTGTATGAGTTGAGGCGAAAATCTGCCTTGAGATAATTTTAATTCTCCTCCTGACTTCAATATATAAATACCAACTATATGGTTGAGTCAATCCTCCCATTTGTTTTGTAGGTGCTTAATTAAATTTTCTTCAAATTATTAACAGCTTTTTGATCATTTGATAAAATTGCTATCAATTTGCACCCACATGTATATAGCTATCTTATCTTTTGTACATTGGCTTATAGAATAATCAAGTTCCTCAGCTTAAAAACACAGTTTCTCCATTACCAAACATACATATAGCCACTAGAATCTTCCAGCCTGTTCAGTTATGAGAATTTCTTTACTTGATTTCATTATCTTTCCAGACAATTTGTTTCTAAACTCCACAGATGCTTCAAAAAATATTCCTTATTCTAAATTTCTGTGAAGATATGTGACTTATATGTCAAAGATATTTATTATCCAATCCTTTTTTTATCACTATTTAATGTAGAATACATAGAGATGTGATATATTCTGTTAGTTAATGAGTATTTTCACAGTCAACTCCATGTATTTGGAAAGAATCCTCTTTCCGCTAGTATATCCTGAAAGATCATTTTGTAGGTTCTATTTGTCATTTTTAGATCAAAAACAACACAAATATTGATTTGTTTGGTATATTTTTTACAATTTGTGTCCATAATTTCATTTCATCAAAATATTGAATCTCCCAGTTGATCATTTATTTCCAGTTTTACCATTTTATCAGTCTATTACCTTCTTTTAAATAAATGGGAATATCAAGATTGTAATTTTTATTTTCATTTTCTCTAAATTAGAATCTTTCTCATTACAAATCAATTATGTTTTTTCTTGTACTAATTTCAAATATACTTTTTTGATTGGATCCTTTCCTTTAATTTTGTCTTTTTTTTATTTGAAATTAAATTCTATAATTCTCACAAAATTGAATCTAATAATTTATTTCCCCTTGTCATTCCAAAATAAATATCCTCCACTGTCATCTTTAAATAAAATAACTGTTATCCAGTTTCTTTCTATTCTCATTTGGAATATGTATTATTGCTTTAGGGCCAAATGCATAGATCCTGAATGGTTGAGTTTTCCTTTGGAACCAAAGCTCAAGTGGGTAGTTGTTACCTGTCTGATAATTTGGTATACAGTTATTCATTTATGATTAATATTTATAAGAATAAGACCAAAATTTTATAGATATTCCAGAGGCTATAAGAATTGTCCAAGCTAAATCTCTCAAACTCTTATTAATAAATTCTTCTTTTTCATTTTGTTCAGGTGTTTAGGGACTTGTAAAAAATTGTTTTGTTGCTATATTTCTCAATCTTATTTTGAAGTTTTCTCCATTATACTATTTTTAATTATAATTCTGCAGAATTTTCACTTATTTCTCAAAAACGAATCTTGTTAAGTGTAATTTATTTGATAATACAGCAGGACCTTGGTCACTCTTTTTGATTGGGAAACAAAAAACAAATGTAGAAAAATTATCAAAATAAACTGAGATTAATTTATTATTGTGAAGATCTGGTACTGGTAATGGCTCCATCACATAAGATAAAATAAAAGCTTTGATATTTTCTTGAGGTGATTCATCCCTTTCTTGTGTTTTTCCAGGTTTAATTTTCTAAATGCTAAATTATTTATAAAAACATGAACGCTATGATTTCTGATAGAAATTTGGTACATATAATTTCGAAAATTGCTTAATTAATTCTTTTAAAGAATGGACTTAGTGACAATTCCATTCATATGCCATTTTTTATTTCAAAAAATTTACTGTATGTTATGTGTATGTAGGAGACAAATTGTTTTACCAACAAATTTACCAGCCTCTATTGAGGAAGAAAGCTATACAAAATACTTTCTCATCAGAACAATATATATGTATATTATTTTTATTGAATGAAACTGTGTATCCTTTATCAATGAGTTTCCTCAGAGATATTAATTTAATGTCTAAATATTTTCAATAAAGCACATTGTTCACTTCCATGTTGGGATAAGGGGGTTCAAGTTTACCCCTATGAGCTGCATAAATATTAAAAGATTTAGAGGAAAGATAAAATGTTATTACAATATTCAAGAGTTGTGAAAATATCAGAAGATAAGAAAAATCACTCACATGCACCTGTGGACTTCTGTAAACTATTCTTTCATTTCTGTTTACAGTGACTTCTTGTATTACCAGCTCAGAAACTGAAATTGGAAGTGGAGATTTTTCTAATTTTGAACTTTCACTTATAACAGGGCATGTAGATACCCAATGACCTACATAGGTCAATCCCCGGGACTTCAAAAGGGCCATTTGTCTTTTATCTATACAACTCCAAAGAAATTAAATAAAATCATTATTCCTCTGTCATGCTTTTAGGAGGAGGTATTAATACTTGTATGAAAAGTCTCTGAATTTCGTCAGGTAAAGATAAGAAAGTACAAAAAAATCTCTCAATAATAGTAAATATCTTTGAGAAACAATAATAAATGGTATTGGATTGGATATACTTCTTCATATTAGTCAGTTAAGCCAATACTTCAAGCTGAGATAATTGGTTTGATTCCATAAAGTTGGCTTTTAGATATTTTCATGATTATTTCAATGATACTTGTTCTTGAATCACTTCATGCAGATTTTTTTCTATGGCTTTTTTTATAAGAAAAATTAGAGCTATTGTTACAGGAAAAGATTTATCAATATTATCAAGATTTTTTGTAAAAGAAGCGACGTGGAAAATGTACATAAAAAGACCATTGAGTGTCTGATACTAATCATAAAATCTTGATCCATAAGATTTTAATTTTGGTATTGAAGTAAATTTGGAAGGATTTTTAACAAAGTAAGATAGAGGAGGTGAAACCATAGTAACAGTTTTCAGGGGTACCGTTTGTTTGGTATTGTCTGATTTTTAATATTCAATTTTTGGATGAAATTAGATTTGAAGAAGATTGAAAAGGACTAGCTACTTTATGTTCTGGGTTTTGTGATAGTTCTGTTTAAAAAGAAGCAGAATCGGAGGAATTGTTTAAATAAAATTTGTCACTTCGTAATCGCACTTCGACATGATACCAACAGAAGAGAAAAGCTTTTATCAATACATATATAATTCATCTTTATTACCACTTTCACTTTAATAAAAGTATTTAAAGCGTGATATATTTCTTAAATCACCTACTTTGAGGTATTTTGTGTAGTTGAACACTTTTTTCTTTCCTAGATTCTTCTAAAATTCTCCCATGGGATGAGATTGAATATTATTATTAATCTTCTTAAAAGGCTGAATTTGGTGAATCCAGATCTTATTGGGAATTTAAGCTGAATAATTCTGAAACTGAATGCTCATAAACAAAGTGGATTTGTTTCTTTGGTGAGGTTGAATAAGCTTTACCCCTAGTAGTGGCTGTGACAGCTTTTGGGTATTCTATAACTGGAATTTCTCTTACTTTTTTTTCTCAAAAGAACTTCAGTTTGAAAATGAAACAGAATCGGAAAGGGCTTCAGAAATTGAACCTGGGATAGCCCTGCTTCATATTAAATGTAACCATAGGTATATTAATCCCAAGACAAATCATATGTCTCCTTGAATTTATACCAAAAATTATTTAAAAAAACCTCTAATCTCAAAAGAATTTTCCAAAAACTATTCCATAAATCTCAAAATACACTTGGAGGATTGTTTAGTAATTTTCATTATGGTTATTTATATTATAACTCCTCAATAAATAAGAAAAGCTATCCAGAGATTCAATTGGAAATTTCCTTCTAGTTTGGAATAAAATGAATATGTGGCTTCTGTGGGTCATGTTGGGGTTTTATTTGGTGAGAAATGTGAAAATTTCATTTTAAAATAAATGTAAGATATGGATATTGATTAAGTCAAAGAGAAGCCTTATTTCATTTCTGAAAATGTAAAAAGAAATCCCAAATTTCCATAGGCCAAAATTTTCCCTAGATTAATTGTATTTATTGTTGAAAGCCTCACTAAATTATCCTGAAGGCCCCGGGAAAGTTGAGGCATATTTCAATCATAAAAAGATGTGATATGGCTGAATGAAGTTGAATAATTCCAAAAATTTACTTATTTTATTGAGCTTAGGTTTCATTTTTCAATAAAACTAATCTGTTATATAAACAAAAAATTTTTTCACTTAATTTTGGATGTAGAGGATTACTGGTTCGTTCATATTAATATCAAAATATGAAAATAACACAACCTTCTAGATATATTTATCCAAATCATCAGAAATTTGAAGCCAATATACCTTATAGGAGTTGATAATGGAATGTTACATCCTATGATAGAAACACAGCTCGAATTTCAGAAAGAAAATTATTCAATTTATGCCATATGTATTCTAAATGAAGGATTTTTTCTATAAGGGAGATTTAGAAACACATAAGGGATGAGCAAGAGACATATCGCTATCTGAGATTTTTAATTTATTATCTTCCATAAATCATTGGCACAACCCTGAGGAAAATGTTTTGATATTTCCAAAATTGATGATCTAGTATAAGTGAAAAAACTTTGTCGATCATATAATGCACATTCTGTTTCAATGTGTGAGAATATAAATATAAACCAATCGAATATACTCATTAATACTCAATAAATTGATCTGATTGGTTTCCAATAGTTTCCCCATTTTCTTTAAATTCATATTTTCTCTTCTTTCAAAGTAAAAAATCAATTTAATTCTAAAATAGAACTTTAAACTTAATTTTATTTAAGAATTTTAGCTAGGTATTAAATGATGAGGTTATATGGTGAGTTTGCATAAGATTTTTAGCTTTTTTTAATTCTTCTCACACCAGTACTTTTGGCCATGAATTTTTTTTTAAATTCATCCAATTCATTTTCTCTAAGTTCTTTTACCTAAGCTGAATTATTTTATGTAAAAGAATGAACAGCTAAAATGAGTAATATATTTATTTTTTATTTCATGAGGTATATATTTAGAGGTTCTATTAATTGTTAGTTATTTTTTCAAGAAATCTCCATTATTACAGGTTTTTCAAATTATAAATTTTGAATTTTAACTTGAGAAATTGTAAGAGATTACCAGAAGTTTGACATGTACCTGGTATTTCTTCATTATTTCCTTTGTAAATAAAAGAGAAGGTAGCTTTAAAGAGTAATATAATTTGAATTTTTTTAGTGTATTGAAGACCCTTTTCTTAGCTAGAACTATATTGGAAAAGGCTTTTGGCTAATATGACTCATGAGTAATCCATCAAATTTGGCTGGAAGTTGGTAGTTTGGTATCTTTCATTTCTCCTTGTGCTTATCTGTCTGAAACTTTGTACAAACGAGATTGTCTTGAATGAATAAATTCATTTAAGTTTGCTATATTATTTCTCTGTTTCATCTTCTGAAATATTTTCTTGATTTAGCTCAAGGTTTCCTTGAACAAGCACCTATATTTAATAAATTTGTCAGGAATTTTCAATAATAAATTATATTACTGGCATAAATACAAAACTGATAATTGAAAAGTATTGGAGCCCTGAGAAGAGCCAGTGCTTCTAATGATACCACCTGATAAATCTAAATTTATTTAGATTTCTTGTATATCAGCTTATTATTTAGTAAATTTTATAATGAGATAATTTTATTGATAGAAATTGGTACTTGGTTTTTCAAATGAATGAATATGGCATATAACTATTTCTAAGGAAAGCTTCTATTTTTGGATAAATAAGTAAAGAGTTTTGGCTAAACATGTTGATTTATAAAGTTCTTAACAAAGCTGCATCATCCATAATCCTTATACTAATTGGTATCATGAAAAATCTCAAATACAATCTCTTTAAAATTCCAAGATATATGAAGTGGGTTCTTTTCAAAGATGGGTAATATTTCTTTGAGAAACAGTGATGGAATTATTCTTACAATGAAATACAAATCTTCAAGAAACTTCTTATCGCTAAAATATTTCTCCCAAACTGGTGGCTAATGTGATATAATTCCCTTTTCAAGGAATTAAATTCAAGAAGTGATATGAGAGCTGATGTTTCATTTAATTTTCATATATATTGATTTGCTTAGAAGCCTTTATCAAAAAGTAGGGAAATAGAACTCTTATCTGATCATTTTTATATCTAGAACCTGGGCCGCGGGTCCAGGAATCGGTTTAAGACCTAGTAATACAAAAACGTTTCAAATAAAACCATTTTGAATTAGTCAGCTTATCAAGTTTTTTAGCAAAATACGATCAAATAACTTTCTTTTAAATTTCTTTTTTATGATGAGAAAGAAAATATATAACAATTTAAATTACGGTAAGAATAAAAATATTTAGTTTATCTACACTTTTGTGAGCAAAACACACTTCTTTAAATCAATTTCTTTTTTCAAAAGGCCAAATCATCATGTTATTTTTCTATATACAACCAAAATATAAGGAGAGAGTTACTATTATTTATACAAAATAACCATAAATAAATTCAACCCAAAAAAGGCTTTTTCCAAAAAAAATCCCTTATTAAATTCTTCAAATATAAATTTAAAGTTTTTGAAATGAGTTTTTTTGGGCCAAAAAAATTCCCTTCGAAAATCAATTCATTTTTTTTTCTCTTTAGCTTTCAAATGACTTATTATTACCCCTTTCCCTGCAGTTTCTGTGTCATTTTACTTGAAGTCTCTCATCAAAAAATATTGAAAAGAAAAATATGGGATGATTATTTCATTTTTTCAAAACTAATGAGTGAAAAAATGTAATTATTTGTGTCCCAAGAAGATTAAACAGATTCTTCCTTGAGTACAGGAAGAAATTGAGAAATTTTAACTTTTTTTGTTGTCCCTTTTGGCATAAATTGTCCACCAGCAGTATTATCATTCTCAAAATTTCATTTTTTGTCCTTTAATAAGCTTAAATTCAAACCCATAAGCTCACATCTTGCTATTTACCACTATAAGATATAAGCCTATGTTTGGGATTATTATTTCCTAGATCTTATTGAAAGAAATATTTGGATAGGGGGAGCTCATTTGTATTTAAATTAAATTCTGAAAGTACTTTATTATCAAGTTTATTCAGTAGCTAATTGCTTTAATTTATGAATTCAAATTCCTTAAGTGATGATAGGAAAAGGAGAGCTATGGTATACAATATTCAGCTTGAAGGATATTTTATTTTCCTTCAGTGATTCCCTTTAATGATGCATTTTTATATATAGATATTTTTTGAAATGTTTTTCCTTCAAATAATGGAATTCTTTTGAAATATAGTTGAGAAAATCTATAATTATTCAATTTATTGGTATTACTTTTATAAAGGGTAAGATTTACAAAAAGAAATTATCAAAATTTGAATAAATTATCAAAGTAAAGGGAAAATAAATTGTTCCACCACTAATTTAACCTTAAATGTGAGAAACTGTAAAGAAGTTTCAATACAAATTCCTTTACAAGTAAATTGAAAATCAAACCTATTATGACATAATGAAAATTATCTTTTAATGAGAATATCATTGAAAATGTGTGTAAATGTAACTAAATATTGGAACCTCTTACTGGTGTAATGAGAAAGACTAGATAGATATGTATAGTTTCTTTTTATTTATGAATAAAGGGAAGCTATTTTAGCTTTAAGGAAATTCCAGTCTCTTTATATATCAATTACACCACATTCAGACAAATATACCAATTTCATTGAAATTTTCAAAAATAATAATCTTCCAAAAAACATAGAATCAAAAAAATTAAAACAGGAATCAGTAAATTATATACACTCATTACTTTTTCTGAGAAGAACTAGTAACAGGTCTCTTTCAATGATCAAATTTGTATGAAATTGTTTGAGTATTTTCTGAATTCAAATAATTTTTGAATTAATTAATACGTATGTTAATTTAGGCTTAATTCAACACTTGAATATAGAATTTATAATGGACTTATGGACTTCAAATGGAGAATTTATGCAAAAAAGGCTCAATACTTCAGATGTATTCTATATGATTCACATATTTTTACCATGTAAAAAGAATTATTGGCTTATTTTATAAGAAATAAGGCATTCTTAATAGAATATAGCTTTATATCTCATAATATCGAGAGAATAAAGTCTCATTTAGCTTTGTTATTAGTTTCCATTTTGGATATATGTAAAGTTAAGTCAAGATCAGATTCATGAGGGAGTATCTTTAACAAAATTATTATAAAAAAATTTGAAAGGGAGATTTTTAGTTGAAACGGGAAATTAAATATAATATTTCAACTATTGAGAGATTGAAACACACAAATTTCTCCTTTAAAGGTATGCAAAAATTATTATATAAGCTTAATTATTTATTTTGAGAGATTTTTTTCTTTTAATCATCAGAAAAATGATTGCTTAGCTCTTGCTCATAGTACTTTTAGCAATCCTATCAATTTTCAAAGTCCAAGATAACTAATCCAGCCCGCCTGTGAAAATCTCCTTCCTTGAAAAAGGAATATTTAGATAAAAAAAATTATTGGAAAAAAGCACATTATTTATTTATGAGTCTCAAGATTGCCTTTAATTTGATAAGCTTATATAAAAATAATTCTTTCAAATTCCAAAAATATAAGAATAAATAATACTCACAATATTTTTTCTTAATTAGATCTAATTATTCTAATAAATATAAAATTGCAATATATTTGTGTCATAAATTTCAAATTCTTATTATTAACAGATCTATAATAACTTGAAGTACCTAGCTTCAAGTAAAATTCTCATTATATTTGATGATAAAATCAACTTCTTTAGTAAATTTATGGATCAGAAATTATTTTATTTTTCATTAACTTAGGAAGCTTTCCAACTCTCTATTCATAGACTGCTGATCCTGGCTTTCAACTATATTATACCAATGTGACCCAAAATGATTAGAAATTCAATTTTTACATTTATTTTATTTTATTAATATTGATTTCTTCCTTGAACAAAAAGGAGGCTTTATCTAACAAGGTGAATAAGTATGTTTTTTAGTTAAATAAATGGATGGAAATGAATTATTAAGTTGAATAATTATATATAAAGCTGAATCAATTAATGAAAGAATCAAGAAAATGCTTTTGGGCTTAAGATCATAACTATTCATTTCTCATCTCAAAATTTACCAAGAATTCTTGTGGAGAAGTTACATCTTCTTTAAAGATGTAGAGATAAAGGTTTTTGATATTGAGGCTTTAGATTAGTCATCATTCTTTTGGAGCTTTAAATTTTTGTGAATAATTATAGGACTTTCAGTAGAAAAACTTCACAGTATGAGCTTCCTGAGATATTTATTCACAAAAAGATAAATAAAATAAGTGTGCTTTGGATTAAGATAAGATTAATTATCTGTAATATTATTCTTCATTCAAAATTTATACAGTGATTCCAGAAATATAGAATTAACTTTGATGGTTTGAGTGACAGAAAAGGTAATACCTCTAGGTAATTTTTAAAGAAATTATTTTTATATATTAAAGTTTTATGTGTTAAAGTATAGAGGCCTCTGGGATTAGCCTTAAGAGAATCTATTTTCTTTCAAAAAGGTACTTCAATATACAACAGATGAGTTAAAATAGTGTTTTGACTATTTATGAGGTATTTCAAGAATGATGCAAGGGCTTTAAGATTTTTAATATGGGGATCAGATAATTCCTCTTGGGTAAGATTGGTTCTCAGAATGAGGAGTAATAAATTGAGATATCTCTTATCTTTCCTTTATTTTATGTGTGGAAGTGATTATCATTACACTGAATTTCTTTTTTCTTGAAAGATATTCAAGAGTTTAATTAGTTAGTAGGGAATATAAGGAGGGTTTGAAATATTGAAAAATGGCTAAGGCTTTTATTATAATATTTATTAAGATCCAATTGTCAACTGATAATAATCATGAATGTATACTTATAATAGATATTAAAGGGTTTATCAATAATTAATCAAGAAAAATAGGAAAAATACAAAAGGCCATGACAGAAAAATGAATACCAATAAAAATACAGGAGCCAAAATACCAAATTCTTATTCTAAGTATCAGTAATAAACAAAAGAATCAAAAGAAAAAATATGCAGATACTGAAGAGCTATGAAAAGAGATAAATAATGAAGATCAACGAAAAAAATGAACTTTTAAAAAATTGAAGAAGTGATAAAAAAATTATGAAGGAAGAAAAATAAGTAGTAGATTATTGAAGAAGGATTGTAACAATTGGAGATCAAATAAGGATTTAATTAATTTCAAAGCTTTATAATATTCCATTAAGTTTTCCTAATCAAAAAATTAAATTTTTTAATCATGAATATTTATATATATTATGGCACACTTAAATTCATTTTTGGGTGCACAGCCTGCACCCCTGAATATTTTCTGGTGAATTCCTTAATTTCATCTATTAAAAATGAGAAATTTATGATTAATAATTAGTTTTAATAAGAATTATGAGATTTAATTATGAATGCATATCAAAATTAATTGAGATTAAAATAATATGAAAAGTAAAATTCATAAAGTTACATTATCTGTAATTTTTCAAATGTATATAAATAAAAAATTGAATATATATCTAAGAACTTTTTATCAAGAATAATTAGCTCTAAATGATTATTAAATAATGAAAAATTGGACGTTTAAGCTAAAAATTTGCCCTTGAAGCAATTCAAGAGTTAGTAAAAGAAGCATTTTATACATTTTTCATAATAATGAAGGGGTGTATGTGTCAGTTTTGGTCCTTTTGAAATTTATTCTATTGAATATTGGTTATTCTCCCATCCTCAAAGGTAATTCTGGGTAGCTTGAGGCCTTTTATTAGATGTAATCCTTTTAAATATTATCCTTTTTAGGGTCTTATTTTAAGTTTAATTAAGTTATTTTAGAGAATATATACATCATAGATATAATTTTCATGAAAAATATATATTATCTATAATTCTCAGGGCTAAAAAAGCTATCAAAAAATCTTATAAATTTTTTCATATTGGATATATAACTTGGTATGACCAATTGGGAGGCTTAACGAAATCTATGTAGCCTATGAGGCCTTTTACCCTTAAAAAGATGTAGAAATCTATTCATTCTAGAATACCAATTTTTCCATTTTTTTATTACTAACTTTCCATTAAACAGGGCTATCATCATAGTTAAGTGGTAGAAATGTGTATCAATATTTATCTATTTCACCTCATATAGCTTATATTGAAAAAATAAATAAATCTCTCACCTATTTATTCGTTTAAAATGTATAGAGCCACCATACTCCACCTCAGATAAGAAACAAGTTTCCTTAATAATTTTAAATTATCCCTGTTTCTATGAGAAAACATCTTTGATTTTTCGAAGGAGATATTTGATATTTATTTATTTACTGACAATGGGCTTTTAAAATATTAAAATTAAAGTTTTGTGTTTCTGGATTTGTATCTTAAAAATCAATGTAATTTTATACTCCCATTTTATTTGAAGAGAATTATTTTTTGTGAAAAATTTGTTGATGAATATTTCATTAATTAATCAGCCATTCTAATTGAAATTTTTCATTTGTTTTCCTTATTGATTGGCTATAGTCTTTGAAGTATCTCCAAATAAAACTCAAGAATATGAGAGATAGGACAAGGAATAAATTTATTCAAAAGAATTTTTAAAACTTTTAATTAAAATGAAATGGATTTTACAATAGAAATCCTCTTTTTGTATTATTTTTATTTATTTATTAGTCTGAATGAGGACTGGTATCTTTACTTCACTATGAAACCAAGAAATGAAATTCAATAATTGTGTTTGATACTATAGATTACTGGCTATACTTAATAATAACTTTGGTTAAGTTGTGTAAGCATGACTCTATGATATAGCTTCAAAATGATCATAAAAGCTATAGCTCTGAGTGTGGCATGAAAATAATGATGAGATGGTTAAAAGGGCTACACTAAAAGAATTTAGTGATGGTGAGTGCTATTGATAGCCCTGGGTGCAGTGTTTACCTGTTGGTTTACAATAATTACAATTATAATTATACCTGTTTAATTCTAAGGGTACAAATTCTTTAAGAAGCTCTACCACGTAAGAATACTAAGAAAAGGATAATGGATTGGCCTTCTGGTGAGGAAAGGCCTCCTTTTATCTTGTTCTGGGGTGGTGGGAGGTTGTTTACCTCTGCAAACCACCACAGAGTGAAATTTTTCACTACTGTGGGCTGGTTTGTGGCTCTACACACTCAATGAAGACTTTTATTGGGTGGAAATGTGGTTTTATAACCACAAGTTGTCATTTTTACCCTATACAGGGTGAAAATTTTCACCAATGGAGTTTACAGGTGTGTTCTGGTACTTTCAATGCATCAGAAGCTGTACAGAACCTTTATTTACTGAACTATGAGGTATTGAAGTATAAAACATTTTATTTGTCTATTTGACACCTCATAATCATACTTATGGGATAGTATCCCACAGTAAAGCTGTATCAGTCTAAATGTGGGATTTTGACCTTAAAGCTGCTATAACTTTGTCAATTTTTAAGATATTGAGCTCAAAGTTGGTTCATTATCTAGCCCTGGATGAGACATACACAATTGTAACTCATTTAGTATGGTTAAAATTAGATATGGAAAAGTTATGCCATGTTCAATTTTAGTTGTCCAGATATATGATTATCTCAAAATCTGTATGGAACTTGTTTGCCCTATAAATTTTGTTCTATATGATATATGGGGAGATGAATGAAACCATTAGATAGCTCTGATTGTGATCTTTTCAAAGAGACCTCACTTTGGTAATCTCACACTAAAACTGTAGAAGTTGGTTGAGAGGTGAATATTTTATTCACCCTTATTGTACCTTATTTTGGCCATAAATACTATAGTTTTGGTGCTAGCTCAATTTGGCTAGTACCATTGGATATTTTTGATTGATAGCTTCAATTTGAATACCCATTTGATGGGGTTTGGCCTGTTTCTCTGGATTTTAGATTCGAGGTGAAAATTAAGGTTTATGCTCAGCAACTGCTTTGAGATTGAATAACTTTGTTATCCTTTGTCCTATGATTATGGGACTTGCATATTTGGAAAAGGGTTAGTTTACCCTATCTTTTGATACCTGTTGAGCCTGTTTTGCTCAGCTCCATGTTTTGGTGGTATTTTGCTCTACCATTGGTTTATGGTATTCTGGCAGTCATTCTTGTGCTCTGGTTTTGAGTCACAGGCTTACATACCCTCCCTCTAAAAAAAGGCTCACAATTGATGAGAATTTCCTTTCTTCTTTGAGGTACTAGTGTGGTTCTAGTGACCTTGAGCCAACAATTTTCTTGTGGTCATACCATCCTTGTCTGGTGGTTTATGTTTCAAACCTTCCGGATGTTTTGTCATTGGTTTCATTCTTTTTAAGTGGACTGAACCAATTTCCTTTGTTTCATGGTTCTTAAATTCCACCAAATATTCCTCATTGGGGTTAGGCTCACTTTATTAACTATTTCTACAGCCATTCCCCACACTATCAGAGTCAGATTAATGACCTTCTTGGTCTTTTCTTGTTTCTTTCTCTCTTTCCAATATCTTTTCCCTGTCTTTGGGAAAATTGTCTGCACACTTATTGGGTAATTCATAGCTGTGAGATCCTGTTGTGATTTCACATTATGAAGCATGAGTTTCCTTGGCTTACAGGGTTGGATTATCCCTGTTATCCCCAGTACTATGGGTATTGTATCTACTGATAGATGTTCTAATCCTTACTTCTTGCAAAGTAGTTGATATCTCATGCAAGGTTGATTCTTTGGAGAATCTGCATTCTACTGCATGCTCTAAGTCTCATGGTAGTTTGGTAAACAGTTTGTGATTTCTCATTTCTGTTTTTATGTGAGGGTCTATGGCTATTTTTGACTGTCTCAGATACCAATCATATGGATGTTTACCATTGTGTATCTATCATTTCCAAATGAAAAGGTTTTCTGCCATATCCATGTATTATTTGGCTACTCCACCATGGCCAGTTCTTTCTACCATTAATATCTTTCATTTAAGTATACCATATACTAGTATTTCCTTTGAATTCTGTTTTTGGTCTAGCTGTTATCCAGTAGTCTGGTATGCTTGGAACATCAATGAAGATTCCATCAACATAATCAATGAGTTCCATGTGATTATATTCTCTTACACCAGAGAATTTTGGCCAGCTTGAGGCCTCTAGAAGCTGTTTCAGTGCTTCCTTCTCTGAATATGTCATTTTATATCCATATTGGTATTTCAATGGGGATCTTGGCTTATTCTCCAACAAGGAATCTGGTTTGATTTCTTCCTGGTGGTATGGATTATCCAAAACATTGCCTTGTGTTTGGGGTTTTATTTTTTGGCAGACATTGAACAATTTGTCAATATCTTGATCCAGGTATTTCCTATCCCTTTTTCAGTGATTTTGCTCCTCTAAGACTTGATTTAGTCTTCTTTTGGTCTCTTCTGAGGCTTTATTCAGTTTAGTATAGTCCTCTTGAAGAGGATGAATAGTTTTGGTTTGTAAGGTATTAACCTCTTGTAACCTTGAATATTTTCATGGAGTCTTTCAAACTCTTTTTTAGTTTGCTCTAAAAATTGGGAAAATTGTAACCATAGAGTATTACTACTTATGGTACTCTCAGGAATCACAAAATTGTGTTTAATCTGAGTGGAGATATCATTCCTTATTCTAGGGCTGCTAGCTTCATTATAAGCATTTACAACTGTTTTTTGTTTTTTTTACTTCTTTTTGAAGGTCCAAAAAGTTCTGGATCATAAGATCTGACTCTTTCAGCCTCTGGTTGGAAGAAGTCTTGTTCTTTCCCCATGATCCTCTTCCTCTCCTGGATTCTACCTGGGATTGGAAAGTATGGTGACTCTTTATCACTGATCTGCTGGTGCCTGAGTGGTGTGAATCCACTGGGGAGTTTGGTTGAGTTACCACTCCTTATGAGCCTGAAAGAGTCAGCTTATGCTATCTCTGGTTCAATCCCTCTTCTATGATGTTTTCTTTGAAGAATATCTCTCTTAGGGAAATCTTCTGGATACTTTCTACAAGTTCTTTCTAGTGGAGCTCTAGGTTAAATTTCCTGTCTGCCATTCTCCATTGGAGAAGTTCTTTGAATATTTGATGGGTTAGAATAAAATGTTCTATGCAAGCCATTCTTGGAGGTTTGCTGTTGGAAACCATCTTGGAAGGTGTAGGAAGGTTCATTTTTCCATGTCCTATGACTTTGAACAACTTCAACTTCTCTCCTTTCCAGGCCTCTATTCCTACTTATTGTTGATTCTTTTTGGAAGGAATAATCCCTTGGAAATCCAAAGTCTTTGAAATGAGGTGGTATAACTTCTGATTTGTAAAATGAGAGTCTTATCTTGTTGATTAAATCCCTGTTTATTTTTTCATAAATCTATAAGGCAGTTTGGACAAATTATTTTTGAAACTATCAATAATAATTCTCAAATCAACTCTCCACACCAATTTCAGATGGAAAAACTCAATTGTGAGAGTTTCACTTGAAGAGAAATCCAAAAAATATATACTTTGTATATATTAAAGAATTAAGTAAAAGAAATATTATTATGTTTCTTTTTGAATGAGTATTATTATTGAAATTCTCAATAATACTGACTATGATCAATTTTCCAAACCAATTTGGGTGAAAAAGGAAATGATTTTGAAAGTTTTTTCTTGGAGAAAAATCCATATAATATAAACCTTTTATATATTATTAAAATAAGTTTAGAAAAAGAAATATGTTTTTATTCCTTTTTAAATGGTTAGTATTATTGAAATTATCAATAATAATGATAAAAATTAATTTTTCCTTGCCAATTGGGGTAAAAAGAATAATTATGATGGTATTTCTCCAAGAAAAAATCTAAAAATATATACTTTGTATATATTATCAAAAAAATCAGTGAAAGTAAAAAATATGATTATATATTTTTTATAGTATCATTATTGAAATTATCAATAATAATGATGATAATCAATTTTTCACACCAATTTGGGTGAAAATATGAATTATAAGATTTTTTCTTTAAGAAAAATTCAAACAATATATACTTTGTATATATTATTAATATAAATAATAAAATATCATTTCATTTTATTATGAAGTATTATTATTAAGTTTATCAATAATAATGATAATACTCAATTATTCACACCAATTTTGGTGAAACACTGAATTATAAGCGTTTTTCTTTAAGAAAAATTCAAAAAATATATACTTTGTATATATTATGGGAAAAAAATCAATAATAAGATATGATTATATTTTATTATGAAGTATTATGATTGAAATTATCAATAATAATGATAATAATCAATTTTTGACTCCAATTTGGGTGAAAAAATGAATTATAAGAGTTTTTCTTTAAGAAAAATTCAAACAATATATAATTTGTATATATTATTATGAAAAAAAATAGAAAAAATATGATCCTTTTTAAAAAAATGGATTACTGTATAAATATGAATTATATATTTAGAACTCTTCAAAATGATGAAAAAATATTATTTTTCAGAAAGAATATGTATACAGTTTTTTTTTTATTATTTTATTATGTTTTTTTATTTTTCAGTAAAAAATCAGAATAGAGAAAACCACAAAATTAATCCCCTTGAGGGTTTCTTATGGCTTAAAAAAGTAAAAATGAGCAAGAAAACAAGTATAATAACTCCAAAAGGCATGAAAACAAGCTGGAATTTTGTGTAAAATAGGTAAAAACCCAGGCCAGGCCCCCAAAATGTCAGGGTGACTCTATGATATAGCTTCAAAATTATAATAAAAGCTATAACTCTGGGTTTAACATGAAAATAATGATGATTAATTAATGATGAGATGGTTAAAAGGGCTATACTAAAAGAATTTAGTGATGGTGAGTGCTATTGATATCCCTGGGTGCAGTGTTTACCTGTTGGTTTACAATTATAATTATACCTGTTTAATTCTAAGGGTACCACTTCTCTAAGAAGCTCTACCACATAAGAATACTAAGAACAGGATGATGGATTGGCCTTCTGGTGAGGAAAGGCCTCCTTTTATCTTGTTCTGGGGTGGTGGGAGGTTGTTAACCTCTGCACACAACCACAGAGTGGAAGGTTTCACTACTTTGATCTGGCTTGTGGTTTGAAACACTCAGTACAGACTTTTATTGGGTGAAAATGTGGCTTTAGAACCACAAGTTGTCATTTTTACCCTATACAGGGTGAAAATTTTCACCAATGTAGTTTATAGGTGTGTTCTGTGGTTCTGGTGTGTCAGAAGCTATACAGAAGCTTTATGGACCCCTGTATTTGACTGAACTATGAGTTATTGAAGTATAAGCAAGTTTATTTGTCTATTTGACACCTCATAATCATACTTATTAGATAGTATCCCACAGTAAAGCTGTATTTGTCTAAATGTGGGATTTTGACATTAAAACTTCTATAAATTTGTCAGCTTTTAAGATATTGAGCTCAAATTTGGTTCATTATGCAGCCCTGGATGAGACCTACACAATGATACCTCATTTGGTATGGTTAAAATTAACTATGGCAAAGTTATGCCCTGTTCAATTTTAGTTATCCATATATATGATTATCTCAAAATCTGTATGCAACTTGTTTGACCCATAACTTTTTTTCTAGATGATATATGGGGAAATGAATGACACAATAAGATATCCTTGATTGTTTCCTTTCCAAAGAGACCCCACTTTGGGTATCTCACACTAAAACTGTAGAAGTTGGATGGGAGGTGAATATTTTATTCACCCTTATTTGACCTTATTTTTTCCCTAACTTCTATATTTTTGGTGCTAGCTCAATTTGGCAAGTACCATTTGATAGCCCTGATTTAGATTTTCAATTTAAATACCCATTCTATAGGGTTCAGCCTTTTTCTCTGGATTTTAGATGTGAGGTGAAAATTAAAGTTTATGCTCAGCAACTGCTTTAAGCTTGAATAACTTTGTTATTATCTTTCCTATAATTATGGGACTTGCATATTTTTAAAGAGGTTATTTTCCTCTCTCTTTTGATAACCTTTGATCGTGTTTGGCTCAGTGCCATGTTTAGTTGGTATTTTGCTCTACCATTGGCTTATGGTATTCTGGCAGTCATAGTTGTGCCCTGGTTTTGAGTCACAGGCTGACAAGTTGAGGGAGGAATTTATGAAACTTTTTTGACAAATTTATTTCTTTTATTTTTCCAAAAGCTTAATAAAATAACCAGTATTTAGAAATTCTGGTTTTTACTTTTCTTGTAAAAGAATAGCTTTATGTTTTGGGTTCAATATAAGTTTGGTTTTTTGAATTGTTCTATAATTTTTAATTCTCCAATCTTTTTCTAATCTCTAATTATTATGTACTTTTTTCTATGACATTTATTCAATAAAATTTGTGTGGCCTCTATATAGGTGAAATCTTATAGTATAGCTCACAAAAAATGAATACAGGACAGCTATAAAGAGGGCTTTTGGGGATCTGAACCTTTGACTACCATTTAGGTTTGAAATAATGAAGCCAAACTATAAGTCTTACTAAACGTACAAAAAAAAAAAAAAAAAAAGTGGTTTGATAAATTAAGTGTTGCATTGGGCTACTAATAAAAATAATTTCAGGATGAGTTTATGTAGAAGCTATTATGCAGTAATTAAAAGCTTTTACTATTACTTTAACATGTAAAAATGGTATAATAATAATATAAAAGTGGTGATGAATCTGTTTGAATCCCTTATTTCAGCTATTATCGATTGTATGATTATGATGAGCACTACAATAATTAAATTTATAATAATATATTCAGAGTTCTAAGGGTTACTTCTGTGTAAGAAATTTTAAACACAGAAGAAAAAGTTGAGAATGTGATGGGAGGTTTTTCCTAGGGGGAAGGCCTACTTTTATCTCTCAGAAGGATTATAAGAGGTGGATAACCTCCTGCCACATTTGTAGAGTGCACCTTTCACTAACCTGGTTGTATTGTGGTTGGAAACAGCCAAAAGTACCCATATTGGTTCCCAGATGTGGTTTTTAAACCAAATATAAACCTTTTATGCCCATTTAAGGTGCAAACCTTTACCAATGAAAGGCTTGATGGTTCTTCACAAGCCAAGATGCATTGAGTGACTTAAAAATACCATGTTGGGGACTCTTATCAGTCAAATTATTAGTAATCAACATAAAAACAACACCTGAATTGGTTTGACCTCATAGTTAAATTATAAGGGAGAGTTTCCCACAGTACCACCCTGTATTAGCAGGTGTGATAAATAATCATCTAATTTTATGAGAAATTAATTGATAAAAAGAACTTTTATGGCCTTTAAAACTAATAACTCAATTATCTGGGATAATATCCCACAATACCATCTTGTGTGGGACTATAGCTTTAAATCCTCAATCAATCTGTCAATTTTTAACATTCAGGGCTCAAAAGTGGTTCATATTTTGGTCAAAAAGTGAGCTCTAAGATATTTTTACACTTTTTAACCAATTTTTGGTTCAAGTATGCCAGATCTATAAAAGCTCAAACTATCTCTTATTTTTTTGTAAAATAGTATTTTTCTTTCTTTGAGAGAATAATACCAATATCTTTTGATCTGTGTAAGAGACAAGATTAAGTGTTATATTCCTATTTGATAAGAAATAAACAGATGTAGCAAAGCTCACTCATCAGTCAAACCCTTTTCTGTCACCTCCAATGATGAGGGGTGAGGAAGGAATCTGGGTATGGGTGGCAAGCCAATTTGAAGTTACAACTAGAAAACTGTGGCACATCTCACATGCTCAGTGTGGTTTCTTTATTCAAGGTAGATTTTTTATACTGTAGAATTTGGCCTTTGAGATGTATAAATATCAACACCCTCCCCAAAAATTCTACCATTTTCCCTCCCAATCCCTAGGAAAGGTAGCACTGCCATCAGTGTTGGCCTGCATGTCTTGTGTCTTCACCCAGTGTACCTTGATGCCATGATTCCTGATATTTTTGTTGAAAAAAAGGAAGTGTGGTCTAGATACTGCATCCACTTGCGCAAGATATTGCCAATTTAGATCTGGACTTCCTCCTGGTGTTCACAGAAGATATACCTTCTTAATTCACCCACCAGCTGAGACAGCTGTTTGATTGCCTGTATGAGTTGATGAGTTGATGAGTTGAATTTGAGAGTGAAATGTACTCAGTGGCACACATTGAAATAGGGACAACTTCTTGCCACTTTGAGCCCCATAGAATGGGTGTGTTGCCCAGTTTTAGTAAGAAGCCATAATGTGACCACTCCAGTTGGCCACCCTATCCTGCATTGCTCTACAGGCTAAGGGAGAGTTATTTGAGGCGTGGTGTCAATCCATGGTCCCAGTTCCTAGCTAGATAGCCAATGATATGGTTGAGGAGGGACCAATGCTTCTTGGTCAGCTTCATTGAGTGCAATGCTAAGAAATCCACGGAACAAGCTTCTGAAAAGGTACATGAGGGAAACAATTACCAACCTATATGGTGTTGGGTGAGCTATTTCATTGTTGCTTGTCACGCTAATGTCTTTCAGTGCTGGCAGGGGCGCATCATGGTGGATTACCCGCCTTGAGTAGGATGCAAGTATGCCCTCCATCAGTTGGAATTTAATGATTGCTACTTCACCTTTTCCTACTGTGCATTCCAATCCAATAATTCTTTAGAGGGTGTCACTCCACTTGATGTCCAGTTTGGCACAGAGAAATGTCTTGAAAGCCTGGACAGCCTGTGGAGAGATGGATGTGATGAGGCTGTTGTCAACAATAGTGTCTTCTTTCAAAAAATCATAAAGGGATTGGTCCACCTTGCAAGCAGTGAAACCCATCTTTTCAAGGAAACCAGAAAAGAACATCCTGCTGAACCTCTGGGCCTTTTTGAGGGACAGTACTTTCCCTCTAAGATCAGGTAGGAAGTAGGTTTGTGGTTCCATCAGGATGAACTTGTCTAAAGGGCTGTATAGGTATGCCCCACTAATATCAAAAGAGGACAAAACACACCGCTTCAGTACCACCCTTGCTAATATTATCCTGAGTGACATTAGCAAGGCTGTTGGCGCTTAGGTTTTGGTGCAGTCGATCCCTGGCCATTTCCAATAACTGCATGCAAGCAGCTGGGCTTTGAGCTTCTCTACTGTACCATCTTCTTTTCGGTTGACGTCAAATACCCAGAGGTGGCCAATGGTCTTCATGCCTACTTGTTTGTAAATAAATTTCCACACATCTCTTGCCCTCATTTGGTCTAGTGCATCTTTACAGGCTTCTTTCCATCTTGAGGCATTTGGGTCCGCCACAGCCTCCCCCAGGTGTTGTGGGATGGTCATGTCCTTTGCTAGTGGGAAGGAATATACTTCCCTGTTATCTTCTTCAAAAAAATTCTCTGTTGGGAAATCACCAAGGGACTGCTTTGGGGTCACAGTAGGTGAGTCCCCTGCTGACTGGAAACCGGGGAAGATGATTCTTGCTGACTGTATCAATATTTTCCTACACAGTTCCCAAATCAACCAACCTCCCATCACCAGGAGTGGCTTCAAGAGCTTGCACAGCACACCTCTTGGCACAATTTTGTGAGTTTTCTGAGCTGGTGGTGTCGGCGCCAAAAGGGTATATTGATGATATGGACGGCGACCTTAAATACAGTACTTGGTGCAGGGATGAGTCCAGGAAGCAACAATTTTGCTGGCGGTTATGGATGTAACACACCATGTAGTAGGTAAATTGCCAAAACCAAGTCTGCATGATACTAGCAGTGATCATTGCCTTTACCATGTTGCCAATGGTTTTGTTCAGCCATTAAGCCATGCCTTTTTTTTGTGGCGAGTACATTAGTGATGGGAAGAAGGCCACTTCCAGCTTTGCGAAAGCGCTTGTAAATGCAGCAGAGGCAAATTCCCAGGTCTTTTCGGTGTGCAGCTGAACTCAGAGCAGGTTTATTTTCTCAAGGATGGTTCCAGGTGAATCAGACTGCGATTTGAGGGGATTTACAAAGGTGTAGGTTGACACATGGTCCCTTATTGTTAAGATGTATTGGTAGCTGAGGTGGTTGTTGGAAAAGGGACCCATGATGTTGGAGACCAAAAATTCAAGAGGCTCTTTCCTGGTGCTTCCTGCTCTTTTCCCTTGAACAAACTTGAAAATAAAATGGGTGCCACAGTTTCGTGTCAAAACTGGGCACATGTTCTTTTAAGAAAGATAGGACATACTTGTCAAAAGCATGTCCTAGTCTAACATTCCAGTTGTGGAAACTCAGTTTTGTCAAGGATTGACGCAAGATTGGATTCATTTCAAAAGGCAAAACAGGAGGGGACGCAGCCACCAACCTATTGTTCACTCTTCTTGACATAACATTCAGCCACCAGAAATCATTCCAGAATTTTGTGGATACAATAGAATGGCAGACAAGCAGAGACAAGGAAAAATTCTCAAAAACGTAGGACACCTGCCTGACAGATAGGATTGTCCCAGAGATTTTCTTTGAGTAAGAAATGTTGTGCACAGTGAAATCTTGACTGGTATCTTAAGTGTCATCATCTGTGACACAAGAATGGGTGAGCTCAAGTAAGCAAAGAAAAGATGGAATGGCTCAATTCTCTTCAGGTCAGTAGCAAAGTGGGAAGAGCGAGAAAGATGAATAGATGCACTGCTGTCAACAAGGAATTTATCTTCCACCTGATTTTCAACAGGCATTCTTGGCCTGGCCCCCCCAAATCGTGTAGGGGTCCTGGGTTGGCAAAATCCCTGGTGTTAGGGAAATCGGCATGACAATGTCCTGTCCAACTGCAGTGGAAACAAGTTGATCCAAAAACGTTGATGAGATGGTCTGGTGATTGTCACACGTTGCTACTGTATGGACCGGTGTGTCCAGCATGTGGAGCCACCGGGTGATCCAGATGGTAGATGAAAGGCAAGGGGTTTCGGTTTCTGTCCTCCACCCTAGCCAACACATTCAAGATGACTTTCCTGAAAAAAGTTGAGCTTGGCTTTTCATCACCTTTAGATAGGATGGTAGCGGTGACTAGTTGGTCAAAAGCTGCCTGATAAAGCATTGGCGGCACATGCCAAGCCACCTGGGAAATCAATCTCTCGATTTTTCTGGCTTAAATGTTGAGCTTTTTGAAGAGAGCAAAAGTCTGGTGCAAGGTGAGCACAATGGTGTTGTTGGGCTTGGGCGACCCCAAGCTGTTGTTGAAAAGTAACTTTCCAAGGTCACAGACCATGTGAAACTTCTTAAAACAATTTCCTTGGCAGAAGCAAGCCTTGATGATGCAGAAGAAACCCTTGGCTATAGTGCACAATGGAATTATGCTGATGTAACAGGCAGGGTCAAGTCAATAAGGTGAGAAATTTCCCTGTTTTCCTCAGGAGGGGACATCATAAACCAACAACTTGGAGTTGAAAGCAATGCAGAGGACCTGGTTCAGTCCACAAAGCTGGATCCATCACCAAGCAGCCAGGCAATGCAGTTGTCTGCTTGTTACGGTTCTTTCATGAATTGGTCATAGGCCAAAGATGCAAGGTGTGGTGAAAACTGACTCTATGAGGGAACTGGCGGTGGGGAAGACAGAGCCAGTTGCAGTGTCAATTTTGTGAAGCTATTTTAGAGAAGAGAAATAAGACTGTAGTTAATTGAGTAAAGAGAATACCTCCTCCTATGAGAGAGGCTTCAGTTCTGGATTTTTGTCTGTGGCTTTCTTTGAATGGGTAGAATAAGACATCTTGAAGATGGCCTAGAGCTGGATCTTGGATAGTCAAGGCTTTTAACCTGATAAGAAATAGACAGATGAAGAAAAGCTTGCTTGTCAGTCAAACCCTTTTTTGTCACCTCCAATGATGATAGGTCACGCATGCATTACCTGATAAGAAATACACAGATGTAGCAAAGCTTTCTCATCATTCAAACACTTTTCTTTCACCTCCAAGGATGAGAGGTGCGGGTGGCGAGCAGCTTTTAAGTTACAACTAGACAGCTGCGGCACATCTCACGTGCACAGTGTGGTTTCTGTATACAAGGTATATTTTTTCTACTGTAGCATCTAGCTGTCAAGACGGCTAGATATCAACACTATGTATCCCTACTGTAGCACTTCCAGAAAATATTCTACTTTATGGGTCTCTCACTAAAGATGTTAAATATAGATTAGTGGTGAAAAATAAGAATTATTTTTCTGGCTGTTTGAATAGTAATTTTATGGCAGCTTTTTACCCAGTGGTGCTGAAGTCTTTAAAATGGTACCAATGAATAGCCCTCTTTTGGAGATTCAATTGAAAAGACCACACTTGGTGGTTCTGTGATCCAAACTCTATATGTTCTTTGAGAGCTCAAGGTTAATGTTTATTCTCAGAAAATTTTAATACCTCAATAACTTGGTCAATTACTATTAGTTGCCAAGAAGAATTATATTTTCTGGAATAGGAAGTTTTTTCTCTTTCAGATGCTCACATGTATAGGCTAGCTTTTTTATGTCCAGATTTTTGTGTTTCTGGCCTTATTGTTAATTTATTTGGTTAAATAAAGGTTAAAGGTGTGTACTTCACCCCTTTCTTGTATAACATCTTGATGGTAATTTTTAATTTAATTCTTCTGCTCTGGTATCAATTCACAGGCTGACAAAGGATTTTCTTCATCACTTGGACACACTCACAAACAAGCAATAAGAAAGTTACTGAGGACCATGGGTTTTTTTGAAGGTTATAACAAGTTGAAAAACTAATATACTTCTGTAATTCATGTTTACTGTTTCAATGGGCTTATTAATAGTACACAGGGACTAATGAATTCATGAATTTCTTCCCAGAAGACATAGGGAAACAATGAGTAAGCTTACTGATCTCAGGACTGGTGGAAGAGAGAGATGCACTTAGGTGGGTAGGGATAGGGCTAAGCTTGTGATGAGTGGAACCCACTAATTGGACCTAGTCTCATAGCTCATTCATGTACTCAAAATAAGGGGAATAGGATAATAGCTAAAGATAATTGACTCACATTTTTTCAAATAATCCATGTAAAGAAGCTTTACCAAAACAATTTTATAAATTTTTGATGATGGCCCAATAGACTACTTTCATGATTTTGATATGATAATTCTGTGGTAAGGAATGAAAGATATAGAGGAAAATATGTTCTTTCCTCTTTATTTAATTAATAGTTGAATAATCCAGTAAATAAGATATATCAGTTAAGTAAAAATGTGGCACATACTTTTTAAAGCAAAAAAAAAAAGATATTTTCATTAAATAAATTCTTTTTTAAAAAATATTCTCCTATCCTTTACCCAAATAATAAAGCAATCTTATTTGGGTTGCACTTTTAGATGATAGTGAAATACCTCCCTTGGTCAAATGTATGCTTCATGGGGTGCTTTTTGGATTAAGCTCTTTCCTCCAATAAATATTAGCACATTTAAAGAAGTAATTAATTTAATAAAACTTATATCATTCCTTTTATCAACATTTATGAAGAAAATTAGTAAATCAAATAAGACTTATATCTGTGTAAATAGGCCAAACAAGTGAGAAAGGATCAAGGAAATAAGTGAGCCTCTTGTGTTTTTCAAAAACTTCTATTTCTTCTTTGTATTAACCATTTTTATCATTTTAATAATAGATGTTGGTTTAATTAAATATTCTTTTGAAATATGAAATTTTTCATTATGAATCTTGCAGTTTTGAGTTCATCTATTTCTCAGAGTTGTTTGACTTTGTATAAGTAGAAATTCTTAAATTTCAGGATAAAAGTCTTTAATTTTATTTGTAATATATTTATAATTATTATTTTGTTTTTGAAATCAAATTCCTTACGAAAAGTGAATACTTTTTATCCTCCTCATTTTTGGTAGTTAACCGCTCCAATTAGAAACTACCATATTTGCATGGCATAGAATCAAATTCGACAAATTTTTAGATAAATTCCTGTGTTTAATTTACATTGCACAGAAAATTTGATGGTTCACCTAATTCTCTAATTTTGAATTAGAATTTCTGGTTAAATCTTCAATATTAATTAGTTTCTTTAACTTTTGAATATAAAATTGACAGAAGCTTCTATCCCATAGCTTTTTTGTAAATCACTTATAAGCAAAGTTTTTTTCAATAGATGATTTTTTTCATGTTCACAAGGGGAAAAGGATGAATTATTAGTGTTAATCAATAATTTCATCAGACATCTGGAGTATTTTGAATTATTGTAAGTGTATTTTTTTTCTTATCAAAGTAAAAAATCTCATTGTTAAATGTGTTTAAAATATTTTTCACACCTCAACAAAAATTGTTTTTATTTACTTACAGTATAAGATACCCCCAAAATCAATTGGCCCATCCTTAATATCAAAATATATTCCTCACATTCAGTGTGCCATGAATTAATTTTCTGAAGAAATAGACAGAAATTTATTATTTGGAACAAAACTATTGAAAATAGAGTTTTCACTGTCAGGAATTTATCCACTTTTTTCATAAATAGGACGGTTTTTATGAGTAAAAAGTCTTTTAAAATGACATTTAAAGCTTATTTTGACTTTTGAATAAATTAAGTTCTTAATCCTTAAGATGAAATTTGAATCCCTATGACTTCCCTTTAGACAAAAAAATGTTTTGTCCTGGGCCATTCCTTTTTTTGCCAGTATTTATGATTTGAGAATCTTTATGGTGTCTTCTCATGAAATTCATCTTATTAGTGCATTGTTTTCCCATACAACTCCTTTCAAAACCAATTTTAGACATTAAATTTTGTTAAAGGTGTGATAAGATTAATTTATTAGTTATATGTTGGATATATTCTCCATGGGTATCAAGTTTGGGATTAGTGGATTTTTTGATTTTGCGAGCCATTTTTGATCTTTACATTGAATGGGGGAGCTTATAGCATGTAAAAGATTGATACAAGCTTGCCTTTTCATCTTTCTTTGATTTATTTTTTATGAGAAGGGAATTTGATATTATAATTTCATGGTTCATCATTCTGAGAAGTATATAAAATTGATGGAGCATGACTCACAATAAGAATTTGGAAAAAAAAATCTTCAAACTTAAGAAAAGTGATATTCTTGTTGACAAAATTGTTTATTCACAAATCAAGTTGGATAGGGCCTATTCAACAACTTTTCAACTAAATAATACTAATATGATATCATGAAAGAGAGTTTCATCATTATTACTTTCTTTAAAGTAGTTATTATCATTAAACTAGCTTTTCTATACTTCATATCAGCCGTTGAGAAGAAATTAGATTATTGCAATTATGTTCAAACTGTCAGAAAATATCTTTAGAAATATTGTAAGTTTTCAAAGTGATTCTTATTTTCTATTAGCACATCTAAGGATAGTTCCCCTCAATTTATAAATTGACTTTTCCTTTAAAATCCTTCATTAATTTTTTATTAGCTGTCTTTATAAGTATAACTATTTTTTCTGGATCAAAATATTGCATTGTTGATTCATTTTTAAATAGGGATATGAGGGGGATATTGAATGGAAGTAATATATAGGAAATTTTGAATTTACCAGCTTACTCTCCCATTAAACTTTTATTTACAATTTTAACTAAAAGAGCAGAATTTTAGTAATTAAACCTCTATTGTATACTAAATTTCATTTCTTTCACAATAATTATAATTCAAGAATTGTATTAATTATTTTTAAAATATCAAAGTGTTTTCTAAATCAAAATTAATAATGTTGTTTATTCACCTTACTCATAGGTAGTACCTTACATCATCTTATCTACAATGTGTAAAGTGAGTTTAGCCTGTTTTCAAGTCACACATGTCTGCTAGAAAAATAAAATGGACAGGCAGACAAGACTACTTGGAAATTGAATTTGAATAGTCCAGCTTTCAAGTGAGTTAATATTGGCTGGCTTCCACAAAATTAGCTAAGAAGAATGTTGATCATTTTTTGCACTGATGCCTTTGATGCCCTGAGATCTTAGATAGTACAATCATCTATCTGAGTTGTGTGACTTACTTTTTTGAAACAAGCCAAGCTAAAGTTGACAAATGGTCAAAAAACATGTTTGGAAACTGGCCCAAAACTTCTTTACAATAAGACAACAATGCTTGACCACTTCTCAATTTCATCTTACACCTTGCCCAAACTCAACTTACGGACCATATTATGAAAAGTAACTTTCAATAAAGATACCAAACACTTAGGAAAATCTTAGCCACATTAGTCAAATGGATAAAGAGGTTCAGCTTGATATTTGACAAGCTGAGGCAATTAGAAAAAATTACTTATTAAAAATATTTAATGAATAAGTTGGCTATCAGAGGATGGAATCAATCTAGATATTAGGTGGCTTCATTCCTTGAATGATTTTCAGTTTCAAAATTAGTCTTATTTGCTATTTTTTCAAGCTGTGGCTTGCAGCAAAATGAGCCATCACCTCGGATGCCATCTTTTGCTGGTCCAGACCAGTTTGACCAATTGGTGCCCAACTGGGAGCCACAAAAGTACACTGTATAGGCAAACTTGATTCAAAATGTCCTCTCTATGATTGCTTTTGCTTTTATTTGTAATTGATTCAAATATTTTTGGAATTTCTTAACCTAAAAGGGTGAGAAAAATCATATTTCTTCTGCTTGTTCCAGCTAGTTCCAAAACTGGGAATCAGACATCAAATCACTCTGCAATTTTCATGACTGATTTCTCAAATCAGTCGAACTAGTTTCAAAGCAAAAAATACCAAGGTTAATGAAGGAATGAAACCCCCCATTGTGTAACTTGATTTTAGTAAAAATTGTAACTTCAACTGTAAAAAGGCAAAAAATCTTGAAGAAATAGTTAAAAACATTTCCAATATATAACTGTACCGTTTCTGTATTTAGTACAGGCAGAACGCAGTATATTAAGTCCTCTTTTAAAACTATAACATATGATGTTTGAAATGCTAAGGAGTCTTGCCTCCCGATCACAAAACAAAGTGCAAATTTTCCCGAGATGAACTGCGACCCAAGCAAGGCCGCGTCTAGTGCAGTCACTGGGGCATCCCTCAATAGCCCTATGGGGTTGGAACATTTGCTAGACTGACTCATTAGATCTAACAGGCGCGCAGACGAGCTTCTTTAAAGTCAACTTCACTGGAGCTTCTCTATATTTTAACCCACTTTGAAAACTTGCTTCGACGTCCGTCATGAGATTGCATGATTGTTATGGGCACGTATGGGGAAACGGAAAAATTACAAGTTTTGAAAATTCCAAAGATAGCACAAATACCAAATGTCATATCATATTCATTTTGATGCAGGAAGGTATCTAAGAGTAACTGAATGGACAAGAAAGAAGAAATCCGAAAGTATATCAAAATAGAGTCTCCTTTACCAGAAAAGGTTGAAATAAACGATTAAAGTCAGTTGATTTTAGGAATTTGACGGGCAGGTAAGCCATCAACAGCAGCTTACTTCGTCTCGAAGGTACTCGCCCACATCCGCTTGATGGTAGACAATTATGGAAGTTGGATCTAGTTTTTTGGTATCAATTGTACTTCTAGCAGTAACTCCAAATCCCTGAAAGCAAAAAGAAGAAACAGGTAAGCTCCCATGAAAGGTCAGGGCCTGGGCTGTAACATATGAAGGAGCAAAGTAGGTTGTACCAACCAGGGGTATATCATTCATTGAAAATATGACCACTCCCTGATGCTCGGGAGTGTCTTCAGTTATGCGACCCAAGTGAGCCTTGACGACATGGTTGCCGTATAAAAATGGCATCTCCCCGTTTGGTTTAATCCAAACCTAAAAAATTCAAAAAATTCAAAAAATTCAAAAAATTGATTCCATAAATTAAATGATAAAATAAATTTGACATACTTTATATTGAGCATATTTTGCAAGCCAGTCCAATGCAGTGACATGTAATTTGAATTTACCAGTTTTAGAAAACTTTCCCAAACAAGTTCCAAATGAGATCAATTTATCACGTGGGACCGAAGTTGCAAATTTCATTAATTTTTCAGGAACATAAAAAACTATCATCAAGAAATGTTTTTTATAGGTTTCAATTAACCCAAGACGCAAAAAAAAGAAAAATTCATAGTGAGAATTCAACAATTGTTCTATCTCTTTTATTGATTAGTGACTAATGAAATGAGTCAAAAAAGCCCATTTATTAAATACTATTGAAACTTGAAAAATCTAAATTAGTTGACGGATTTAATTACCTCGATCACGATGATACCTAAAACAATATTCTTCATCTTTTCGGTCAATTAAATGAACTAGATTTTTTCCAACATAATTATTCAGTTTTGAAAATAAAGTCTACAAGAAAGAAAAAGAATTTTTTTTCATGATAATTATTTGGTTAATTTCGATTCCAAGACGTGCTTAAGATTGATCAAATAATATATTCACTTTAATTTCAGTCTTGGATGGAGTTTTAACGAGCATAGAAAACACTTTTATCAGTTCATTTTTGTTTAACGTCATCGATAGAGAAACGAAAGTTGAATTCAAAGCAAAGAATTCTTCTTCTAAAGAAAAGAAAAAGTCAATGAAAAACTCGAGCTTACATCAGTTAAAGGTCTCATCGTCGCGTTTGGATCTTTCCTAAAATCGATTTCGAGATTGGCGATGATTTAAAAATCTTCATTATTTTTTTTTTTTTTGAAAAACTCAAATTGGATGGTAGAGACTGTCCTAGCCCATACCTGTCGGCAGACGGTAGAATGTATGGGTTAAAAAGGCTAGATGCATAATGGTGCACTCATGAATTTCGGACCAAGGAAATTATGCCAAAGTTTCTCAAAGCACTCCCACATCTGAATAATCCAAATGAGTGACACGAAAGAAATCCAAAAATACTCTAAAATTGGAAGAGTTCCTATTTGGTACAAATAAGCATCATTTTTGCAACCAGAAGTGCTGGAAATACTGATGACAGTGACAAGATCTCATTCTTCAGGAGATCATAAGCTATACAATAATACCCATGAGCTTCCAAAAGCCATTTAAGTTTTGCTAAAGTAGAGTCAGAGATTATTAAAAGTGGGAAAAAATCCATAAAATGTCAAATTCAATCACTCATTTTTTTCTTATTGGAAACTTGAAAAGAAGTCACATTGTTTCATAAAACATTTTGTTGTTTCTACTTTGTTTTTCTCTCCCAAAACCATTGTTCAAAATGTGTAACCTAAAAGCTATCTTTATTCACTCCTTGGGGTGCATAAGTATTTTTACCATTTATTATTTGAATAATTGGATTTAACTTAAATATCTATAAGTATGACTGCATTTGCTAATATTTTGAATATAAGCAAAAATTTTATTATTTTAGAAGAATCTATATATATATAACGTGGAAATTCCATTTAGTCAAATTCAATTTTAAAAAATATTAATTAAAAAAAACAAATTCTGAAAATCTTTAGTATAACTTACAAAGGAGGGGATAAAACTGTCAACCCATAATCTTCATAAGCTTGAATCTGATATTGTAATCCTGAAACTAATATGAGAAAACAAAAAAAAGTAAAAAAAAACTTGCAAAATGATATTCAAATAACGCAAAATATATTTTATAAGCTATAATTCATTTTACCAGATAGTCAGAGAAAAAATTAGGAAAATATATGTCAGAGGTTTCTTAGCTATATTTTACTCTATCGAGTAATCAAAATTCTGGAAAAGAAAGTAAATGAATTTCTCATTATTCAGATCTGATAATATTTGAATAAAAAATGATGTAGCTTTAAGACCTAATTTTCTCCTTTTTTAGGTCAAGTTTTAACTGGGAAATAGAAATATACATCCTCTTATTTAGCTTTAATTCCCTACTATAACAATATATGGAAATGTGTAGCTTCAAATAACATTGAAATGAAAAATTGAAGTGAAAATATGAAAAAAATGATAGAAATATTAGGAAAACCCAACAACAATACTATTAAAATAAATCAAACTCTTATATAATGTAATGAAATTATTTGATAATCAACTTATATAGAAAATCTATATCAACATTTATAGCTTCTGTAATGGAGAACACAAAAGGTCTCATTACAATTTGAAGAGAAGTGATAATATTTTGAAATGTAAAGTATTCTTAAATAAAAACCAGTTAAATTTATATAGAACAAAAAATAAAGTAAATTTACTTATATAGTGAAGATTTTTAAGTATGTGAGAGGTCTTATATGTGCTGCTAAGCCTCAGGAATTTGATAAAATATTTTTTGAATGGATCAATAAAGGGTTTATATAAGAGAGCTAATAACTCATAAGATACAATTAATATATAATACTAGATGGATCTAAATAATTTTACTAAAACTGTTCAACCTGTAAAGGTGTTTACTTACGGAAATAGAATACAATCAAGATTTCTAACATGTTCTTATCTGATTTAAATTAAGTCTTAAAATAATTAAATTAAGTGATAAAACAATAAATTTTTCATTTAATAAAGGCTGTTATATTTTATGACATTATATATTACTAAAAGTATGATTCATTAGCTGCATTCAAGAGCTTTTCTTTCCAGAAATTCAATGGAATGATAAAGCTCTTTATTAAATAAATATTTAATTTTCCTCTTTCAATTAATATTTCACTATTCCAATTTCCCGACTTACTCATCCATAACCATAATATTCATTATAAAAATCAATTACCATATGAAATAACTACTAAATATCAGCTTCCAAAAGGAGAGATAATACTTCTATAATAAGGGAGATTATATATTTAATCACAACCCCTGGATTGATTCAAAGGTACCAATTAATTAAAATTGGCATAGGTCTTCTGTGAGCCTTTGAGATATGACCACATATCCAAAAAGGTCACAACAAAATTTCTGTAGTAATTATACTTATAATAATTATCTCAAAGACTAGTAAAAATACCATAAATAAGTACAAAATCTGAATTAAATCAGAATCTAATGAGTAAAAATGTGAGATAAATTACACCATTAGATTCCTCATGGTAAAATACACATATGTCATTTTTATGGCATATCTGAAAAGTCAATAATTACTGAAGAATAAGTAATAATACCTTAAAAAAGGTATAAAACCTTATTTAACTCAGAGACCAATGAAACAACATGTTTAATAAATTGTACCATTGGGTTCTCCATAGAAATCCACACATAAAACACTTATAAAGATATTCTCTAAAGTCAATACTTAAGGAATTAAGCTTAATATATACACTTTTTTGGTCAATGCATATATTCATGGTTTTTCACTAATATCTCTTGAAATATACAAGATATGGAGATAAACCAAAAATGAAGTCACCATGTAATTACTGTAAGAACACAGATATAAAATTCATTTTACAGGTTATAAACAAGGTTAAAACTTGTAATGGATTATTGATTAAAATCAATGGAGCTGTTGACCACTTTGTTGTGAAAGTTTTCCAAACTTAGAAAAAGGTAGACAGTCAAATTCTACTAGTTCATACTTGAAGAATTATGTAATTTTTATTATAATATTCAAGGTATAACCTCTTGAAATCATGGTTTGAAGTTTAAAATATTGAATTTTGACAGGAAAGATGAGTTACAAGAAAAATTATCAAAAATAGAGTTTTGATGATGTAATGAAATTCTCTTGGAAATTTGATGAGGACATGCCAAGCTATAAGAATCCACACTAAGAATGAATTTAGCGTGTATAACTTAAAATTTATTAATGATCAAAGTTTAAGCTTAAATTTGATCATTTATGATCACTCACTGTAATCTTATTTCAATTTTAACAGTTATATAAGTGATAAAACTTATGAATACTATTATATTATGATTAATACTAATAAAATACACAAATTTTAGGCTTCTTCCAAGCCTATGATGTCATCAAACTTAGAGTTATAGTGATAACTCTAAATAATGGCATAACAAGGAGATAAGATGGTTTGATCATAATGTAATCATCACTAAACCTTAAAATACTGATAATTTCCAGTGGATACCATCAGTACACATCTACTAGAAGCCTACTGGACTCTAGAAGGGAGTTATTTACTATAAATAGAGCTTTTTTTACTCTATTTTCCCCTCAGACACATCAAAACAATAAAAAAATTAAATCAAAAGGTAAAACATTTATTCTTTATATATAAATCTTTTATATCATTAAATACCAAAGGTAATCTTTATTATAATCATCATCTTTGATGTGATTACTTCAATTGTTCTACTGTTTTGCTATATTTCTCTTAAGAATCTCAAATCCACATAAAATCAAGAAAATTTGTAATTTCTCTTATTTTTATTTGTAAATACAATTTAAATAGGTTGTATTTACATTATTTGGCATAAAATTATCCAAAATTATTATATTAAGCGTCAAAAGTAGGTGATTTTCTCTTATTATAATCATTTCTCTCTATTATTACTATTAATAATTTCTTCAATTGATATAAATAGTATTTATATTGATATATAACTTTAATATCAGTAATATTATTGTTATTAATTCTTTTTTATTAATAAAAAACAATTCTTTACCCCTTTATCATTTGTTGGTAACAATAATAAAGTGCTTTTAAATATATTAATTATTATATATTAATATTTTTATTTATTCAATAATATAATTATTTTTACACCTTCATTATATTTTTATCTTATTTAATTTATTTATAAGGACATTCAGAGTACAATAATTAAAATATTAGTAATTTTTACTCATAGTTTCATAGTCAAATGTTACATCTTCTCTAAATTAAGGTTTTTTTCCTTTAAGTATTGATTATAATTTCTTCTATTTATCTGTATTTTGATTTAATTCCTAAGATCTTAATAATTAATATTTTTAACTTCTTCTCCTCAACTTAAGGCCACTTTCACTTTGAAAAATACCCTTGTTTCCCATTTGGTATAAATATTACAATTTAACTTAATTTGATTTTTTGATTATTTTATTCAGATTCATAAATAGATAGGTATTTAAATTTATTTATTCTCAGTATATATCATGGTAAATAATTATAAAAATTCAATCAAAAACAAGTAAACTGTAAATATTGTATAAAATACTAAATAGAAATGAATAAATCTTATTTAATAAAAGAATAATTAATTATATATCCTATAGAAATAATATAAAATTCAAAACTCCCCTAATTATCATTATATATAAATTAAAAATTAGGATTCCCATCAGAGGATCCACTAGATAAATACAGGCCATGTGAGCTTAAGTTTATCTTTTATACCTAATTAAAACCAATAATTTTTTGATTTGTATTTTCATCTTAGGATTAAGATCACAGTGAATAGGGAAATAATATACAAGTATTCTTAAAATCACAAATAATATATATGTTAATACTCAAGAGAGTTAAAATTAGCTTTATGATATATTAAATTAAAAAAAGACCTCACTAAAATTCTTTGTTTATTTTAGAAAAATAAAATAATAAAAGAATTTATATTTCAATTCTTCAATCCAAGGGCTTTTGTAGAACTTAATTTATCATTACAAATTTTCAAATAAAAAAAGGTATTATTGAGTAAATAGGAGGATAATGAGGAAAACATTCAATTAGAAATCATCATTAGGATATCAATCAAATCAAATCCTTAATTAAATTTCCACGCAACTATTTAGGTAAAGGACTTTAAAATATATGAAATTTTTCTCTTAGAAGATTTATATAATTATGAACTAAAAAGAATAACAATATTTACCTACTTGGCTAAGTGAAATACTGAAATAGAACTAAAGAGAGAGAATTTCTCAAATATTGAGCCCTACATGCTAATTGAATATTTACGGGGAAGATATGGAAAGTAAATCTCTAAATAACTCCAGCTTCTTCCAATATAGCTAATTCTAATAAATAGATAAGAGATTCAGGTGTTTGAGAAATGGCAGTTTTGGAATCAGCTTCATTATAGAAGGGTTGTCTATGTTATATGGTAAAGCTCCAACACAATTCTTTTTACCAAAAGTGTTGCAATTATTTGCAAAGTTTTAATTTAAATAATAATATAATTCAAAAAATTTCAATCCCCAAACAATGAAAAATTCAGGGAATTGAAGCTACTAATTAATTGAAAGTTTTCTATAGGATTATGATTAATTTGAATTAGCTTCAATTTATATCAAGTAATAAATTTAAAATATTAAGAAAGATTATAGTAATCATTCACCCTGAATGGGTAATGGAAAAAACTTGAGAATATGGTATCCAAAGCTTTCTAAAGAGAATAATGGGAATGGTTTTTTCACTTATGGTTGAAACAAAAACAAAAATATGTAAAGATTACTATATATGAAAGCAATAGTCTCTAGGGTATCATAATTTGAATAACTTCCATGTTGTATATTCTTAAATATATTTTAAATGAGGGCTTTGTGTGATGATAATTTTAATGAAGATTTCAATATTTAAAAATTTTAGCTTAAAAGGTCATAGAAGATATCAAAGATATTTTATCTATACCTATAAGTGAGATATAAATAATAAAATCCAATTCAAAATAAGTATTTATTGATTTTTGAAGGTATATTACACTAAATTTGGTCCATTTTTTCTTGGCAATCTGAGGAAATTATTGATGATATCTCAATCGTGTTTTTGAAAATATCCTATGAGCTTGTTGATTGTATAATGATTTTGATTTAAAGCCTATAAGCTTGAAATAATTAATTGAAGTGTGTTTTTATTAAGATGAAAGTAAATCAACTCTTTATGCAACAAATTCCAAGATACTCTAAAGCTCTAGGTGATATTCTCAATGGTAGTCCTTATTGAACAAAAATTCTTATAAATCCTTATATTGATGATATTGAATGGGCTATTTTCTCAAAACACTCTAGGTAATAAGTGCAGTAAAATTGAGGTTCATAGAGAATTATTCACAACCTTGAGATACTCTCAACCTTAAGTCTAATGCAGCTCAAGAATATAAATAGAACAATTATTTTATTGTTGCGAAGTTTCTCCAGCTAAAAAATCTAATTCAAGTCTCTTTCCAAATTCCTTTAATATTTCAGGTTATGATATTTTTGATGGTCAAGCTTAGTAGCTGAGGTTTGTTGTTGAAATTTCTGAATGGAATCAAATGTTCAAAAATTCAATTAATACCTTTGTATTTTCAGAACATTGATTGAATATCAAAATTTTAATCTCATAAATAATTTGTATCTTGAGTTGTGTATTTACTCCTTAAAGGTAGATTTTTTATAGTTTAAAAAAGAAAATATCACCCTAAAGCTATATATACAAGTGCTTAACATGAAACCTGAGAAGTATTATAAATAGCATTGAGCTAGTATGAAGAGAAATATTCTCAAACAAATTGATTTTCTTTATTAAAAATTGAAGCTGCACATAAGAAGTCACTTTCCTTGTTTTGCTATGAAATTGAAATGGTAATTATTATTATTTATATTTTATTATCTGTTTTCTATCATCTTGTTCTTGTAAAATCATTTGGGGGAATCTAATAATAATGTTTGAAGTCTTATGATTTTTTGATTATTTTTGGAGGTTTTGAATAGCCAATATTAGAAGACAAAAAACTCCTGACAGAGGTATATGACCAAGACATTACCTGTAAAATTTGATTTATTTTTGAAACCCAATGATTGAATATAATTAATAATATCTTGGAATTTAGGCTTATTTGATCCTGAAAAACAATAAAACAATGGTTATAATTATTAAATTCAATTTCAAAAATATGTTATTTTAATTTCCTGTTTCAGGTATGGCTTCATTTATCCCCAAAACATAGGAGCTCCCACAATGAAAATATAATAAAAAAAGGAATTCATAATCTTATTGCTTTACAAAGAATAAGCAGAAATAATACTTTTTAACAATAGATTTAAGAAATAAGAGTCATTTTTAGTATGAATTATTCCAAGAAATCTAATCAAAAATCATCAATGAAATATCATGCACATTTCAAGTAAGACTCAATCAAGGAAGTTTTTAGAAGCTTTGTTTGGAATTTAAATCATAAGTCAGCAGAAAAAGAAAATTCAAAGGATGTTCTAGAAGCTTCAAATTTAAGAAAACCACAATATGGCCCAGAATCAAAATATAATTTTCCACAAACCACACATGCCCTGAAAAGTATAAACATCCTTTCTTCACCTCCTTTTCCTTTTGTATATATCTATCCTTTCAGATTCTAGCATAAAAATCACTAATTCCTGATTATTTGATTCAGATAATGAAAAATGCCATGATCTAATATCCAAAACCATTTCAATTCTAAGTGTTAATCGTTATAATTCATTTTAAGAGGAAGAAATATTTTCATCATAAGATTCTATCTTTTTGAAAGTTTTCTATATGATTAAAGAAAAAAAAACTTTTTTTAATTTGAGAGGAATTTATATCATATCAAATTATCATAATAATCTACTTAATAAAAAGTAATAGAATGAATCTATAAAAATTCATTTTTTCAGGAAGACGAAAAATTCCCACCATTTTTTGAGAAAAATGAATTTCTTGGTTCAAATATTGAAATAGTTTTTCTTTTTGCATACTGGAAAAATTGACCAATTGAGCCAAATTTGCCCATTTATTGTAAAGGTTTTTTTTTGGAGATTCAGAATCCCTAAAAGAATCCAATACTCAAGAAAAATCACAGAAAAAAAAAGATTTGGCTAAAAAATGGCAACATAAAAGCTTACATGTGCTTACCAATACCTTTTTTTACTATAAAATATTATGACAGTTTAGGATTGGCTTTGTCTTTCCAATCAATCTCTTCAGCATATCAGCATGGAATAAAGTTTCCGTTCATTAGTTCGTACCATTGGAATTTGAGACATAAATGCTGCCCCATTTTAACAGTATAAACTTTCAGCTCAACCCAGCAGGACATTTCCCTAACTTTTTTTAGGTGTCGTTCATTTCCAAAAGTAATTTTTTGTACAATTCTTCAAACTCGTTGGGCAGATTGAGATTCCAAAATAAAAGTTACTCAATAAATCCTTAGTTCATTATCAAATGGTAAAAGATGATAATGTGTAGAAATCCCCATAGCCCAAGCAATCATTTTTAATGTGAATTCGTCATAAGTATATACAGAATTGGTTGTTTTGGCCAATTTTACCTAAGGTCATTTGAGAACCGGGATGACTAACAGGCGCCTTAGGTGCCCTTTCAAGGTTTACCATTCCCACATTTGGTAGGGAAGTGAATACACATCCACGCAATGGCAAATATCCACCGTTTGCTTTTTAAAATGACATAAAGTTGTACTCCGATCGTAACTTGGGAAATACAACTGGGGTATATATAAGAGTATTTTTGACAACAACAAAGTATTATTGCCCATTTAAGCTAGCACGAGCGCTTAGCTCCAGAAAACCATTAAGTTTCATATTATAATTTAGTCAAAAGTGAAAATTTCCTTCTTTGGGACTACCGCACATCTAAAGCACTTATACTGGAATTGGTTCCGAGCATGTTTGTGAACGTCTTCCTCATTTGATCCCATTCATTTTCTTTGGGCAAAGCCAATTCCCCAATATCCTAAAGCGGTTATGAAGACGTGAGACCCATGACAAAAGGATGGACTTAATTAGAGGCTAACTTACATAAACATAAACTTTGCCATCAATGCTGCCGATGGCAACTTTCTTGCCTTCGCGTTTATCCCAGGAAAGCTTATTTAAGCCTCTTGTTTGTGATGGATTAACTGAAGTGGAAGCAGTTGGAACCTAGGAGGAAATCCAAAGAAATGTAAGCAATAATAACAAAACACTATCTGAGGACATAAAAGGACAAGCGTTTGAGGAATAATCTTCTTACCTCACTATCTGAATTTAGGTTCCATAAATTGAACTTACCCGAACCATCCACACTGCCAAACATGGCTGGGTGAGTAGGATGCCATTTGACGTCAAAAATATAATCATCAGCCTCTTCAAACGAATGTATTGGTGCTACTACGTTCACGGGATTAACTCCTGAGGCTGATCCCGGTTTGGAAGTGCCAGTAACGCTGGCTAATCGGGAGCTGCGATTTTGGGTAGTAGAATCAGCTGGTGGATCAGACTTGCTATTGTTTCCTCGTTGGCGCCATAATTTCACAGTCCAATCCTAAGTCAGTGAAGAGATTTTAATAAGATGGCTGTTTCGATGATAGCATTAAAAATACATTGGGTGAGTGTGAAAAATACATACCACGCCACATGTTAAGAATAAATCACTGAAATCAACTGGCCCACTCATGGGATGAAAGTCAATTCCTAAAACGGGACCTGAATGGCCTTTATAAGTCAAATTTTGAATTAATCCAGACTTTAACCCAGCCCGATCAAACCGGTTTGCCTCGTAAACATTACCCTCTTCAGTACCAAACCAAATCGTATTGATTTCATTAGAGGGTAAACTAAAGCAAGTTGGGCTCATTTCATCCGTTCGATGGTGAGTAGGGTTTAGCAATTCTATAAAATCTTGTGGCTGAGCAAACATGTCCAAGACCCAAGAGCAAACACTGCCATCGGTAGAAATCGAGATTAAATTATGAGAGTTTTGGGTTCCAACAATTGACATTGAGTAAACTGGGTGAGTATGACCAGATGATGATAAAGGTGTTTTTAACGTCGGCAATTGTTTGCGTTGACGAATGTCCCAAATCAAGATTTGACCAGAGTAAGTACCACCTATCACGAGATTTGGATGGAATGGCGAAAAGGTTGCGGAAAGGACGTCAGACTGAAGAGCAATAGTAAATGATTAAGTGCAACCCAATTAGGCTTCAGAGTTACTGATGAACATGGCTTTACCTGAGAGTGAAATACGTATTCTGGCCGATCCAAAAGATGAAGGTTCCATATACAAACCAAACCATCCGGTTCATTGATACCGCTAGGGTTTTTGTTGTATGATGCGAGACTCAGCTCAGGGTTCTGGAATGTTTTAAATAAAAAATGAAAATTAATTGAAATTTAGATTAGTTTATTTCAATGTCACATGATTTGTCACTGTTTAAGCTGTTGGGTTGATTGACGAACCTTTGATGACCAATCCAGATCTGTGACACTGCGATTCTTTAAAAGATTTTCATCGTAAAACTGACAAGTTCGCTTAACCCGTTTCCCTTCTCGGTCATCCCTACCCGAAAATACACATGAGTAAAAAGAAGCCAGAATAGGAAAAGTTGTCTCACATTCCATCTTCATCGCCAAAACTAAGAGAATAATCTTTGAGATAGTCATAACCGTCAGATAGTGCGCGCTGAATAATTTTGGAAGAAGATTCCAAAAACTCGTTGAACTCTGAATCGGAATAAATAGCTGCGAGTGTTCGAGCATCCAAACCTAGGTTGAATAGGTCAAATTCAATAGTCAGCTCAAAATTGTCAATTTGCTAGAGCGCATGGGCTTTGAAGATAGCAGCCCAGGGTGAGTACTAGTGTGAGAAAGGGAAAAAAAACCTCTCAACCTATCCTCTTCCATCTCTTTCTCTATCCGCCTTTGCTCCTCTTTAATTTCTTGTTCTAATTTTTTGCGCTCCATTTCGAGTTCCTTGATTAATTTGAGCCGTAATTCGTCTTCTTGAGGATTGGATGAGGATTGGTTAGAGTCTCCGTTGGGAACCATCAGCGTAGATGTCCCATTGGATGTGCTGACAGCTTGAGTTTGAACAGACTTGTTGTATAAAAGCCGGGGCTGTGGCAAAAAATTGAGATTGAATGGAAAGTACTGAAGATTATGGATGACTGAAAAGACTTACCTTTGGAGTTATCTCAAACAATTCTTGCGTAGAATCAGTAAAGGTGGGCAATACCGATAGAGGAGACCTAATGTTTATAAAAAGTGTAATGAATTATCAGCAAACCTACTTGAACGCTTAAATTTGGAGATCTTCAATTGAACATACGCGCCCGTAACGCTAGTTATTTCCTGCCTCTCAAAGGATGGCGTTTGACGTGAGGGGTGATTGTCAACATCTGAACCGGTAACCTGTTCAGCAGAATGGCTGCCTTGGCTTGATCGTCGCCCAATACTAAAACGACCGGGGGTTGGAGTTTTACCGATAGAAGTCGACAAGCCTGAAGGGTTTGAAACATGGGGCAAATTTTGGGGTGAGACTAATCCGGAGGAGTTTGAGGGTGGGCCAGATAAACTGAGGAGATCTGATACCAGCGAATCGATTTCGGCACGAGTTGGACGTGAGTTCTGGGTGACGGCGCTGCCAGGTGTCTAGAAATTTCAACCATTTATCAAAATTCCAAAATATCAAAGGACGATGAACGATCAAACCAGCCGGCTTACAGATGTCCCCAATCCTCTCTCCTCTTCTAACCTGCTTCTACGCTCCTCACGAGCCTTGCGAAGTTCGGCTAAGGTGATATATCGACGGAGAATACCAAGAATGAGTGATAGGAGCAAACTCCAGAGTAATGAATAGGAAAATGTCATCCATACCAAGTTTGATACGTTTCTCCTCGATATCCTGTCGACGTCGGTCCATGATTGCAAAGTTGGATGATGAAGTGAAGATGAATGGTCTTGGTCAACAAGCTTCTTGGACCGATGCAAATTAAGTCAAAATAATTAAGGGGCGGCCCGCTTGAGCGCCACATCCCAGGGAAATATTTGAGGGCTTCATCACCTTCAAAGCTGTCATCTCAAAAACCTATCACTCCCTGAAATACAACTTTTCAAATAGCTTCATCAGTAGAGGTTTTTTAAACTAGTTGTCCTTGACACATTATGAATCTTTTAGGCAGACTAATCTTGAAGAAGGATGCAAAAATTGGCGGCTTTGGGGTGAAATTCTTCCTTTTCCGCATAAAAATGATTTGACAACCCCTGAATGCTTTGTTACCAGTTTAATCAGTCCCAGTCTGGTCCTCTATCTCAAAATTGATGGTAAAATTTAGATTTTATGTAGAAAAACATCCAATGAAAGGCCTATCAGGTTAAGACTACTTTCAAAAGCAAATTTTTATAGCAAAAATATTTTCTTTCAATCTTCATTTCCTCAGAAATATTATACATCTTCATATAGAGAATCCATAATATCTCTTTGAATAGGTAATTAGCTTGATATAATTATGAGATATTTTCTTTTATGTATATAAACGATTTTTAGAGCTGTCTGATAAAAATCTAGTAGCTTGATTTCACTTTCAAAGAGATACTCATGAGAATGTGGCCACATCTAAATTAACTATGAAATATAAATATAAGAAAAAATCAATAATAAGAATATGATTAAATCAATTGAGAACTATTATATTTAGTTTTGTTCTTTTGAGGTACTGAAACAACTTAAATTTTTTCTATATTTAGGAATTTATAGTACAAATATCAATTAAGTTTGCTATCAATCTTTCCATACATATTTAAAATACAAAAAAGGCTTCACCTGCTTACAGGTAGAACAGGTTGAAAATAGGTGGAATCCAGAAAGTACCTGCACCCCAGCTATAATTATGACTTGGGTGAAAATTACCTCCAATATTTTGTCAGATTCTTAGACATTTAAAGATAAATTTAAACATAATAAAAATAGATACTGTGGGAACTCCTCTTGTGGGCTTAAAATGAGGCAGTACCTGGAGGGAGAAATCACAGGTAACTAGTTTTGAATTGCTAATAACTCCTGTAACCAAGGGTGGCAGGGGTGTATTGCCTGCCCCTCCTAAAATACTGAACCAAATCTTCCTTGGAGCTCACAAACCAAAAACAAAATTAGTAAGTGGCTTTACAACTGCATAAGACAAAATTCAGCAGTCTCAGATCAGACATATTTAATATATAATATGAAAAATAATATCAGTAATTTTGGTTAAATTTGGGATTTTAATGAAATACTTGTCTGTATAATTTTTATTTTTTAGTAAAATTGGGGTGAGTGGTTTCTTCTTGGTGATTAAAGTTTAGTAATATGGGTTATTTAAGGTGTCCTGGAAAATTTTATGAGTGTTGATAAAGGTAATTTTGTTAAGTTAAAGTTATAATAGAGTAAGATAATTTTTGAAGGTTTGTTATTTTTTTAACAGTGGTTAATAATAAGATAAAATTGTATTTGTTACATTTAAGAGGTAAGATTCTTTGATATTGGATTTTTAAAGGGGTAGGTTAATTTTAAATCTTGGTAAAAGGTGTTAATTTAACTAGGTGAAATATTTTAATAGAGTAGTTTCCCTTATCTTGGGTATTAGATAATTTTTATTTTTAATAATAAGATTCCACTGAGCTTAGCTACTGGGTAATCTTCAACACAATACTTCCACTGAGCTTAGCTACTGGGAAAATAAATTTACTAAAATATACTGGACTACCTCCCAGGTGAGGGATGAATTATTCCTATGCTCCTAATGTGCAGGGGATATAATGTGCATGGGGGAAATTTTGAAATTTGGGGGGAGAGAGCCCCTCTATTTATACCTTTTGGGAGCCCAGGGGGCCCTCCATGGGAGCTGTTTTTTTCCACTTTAATTCCTCTTGATTCCATCATGTGACTTTGTTTTTGGTGAGGACTTTTCTTGCATGGGTCAGGTGATTTAAGGTTTGGTAATAATTTTTTTCTCTGCATAGCCTCCATTCATCACATGATGGTCTTTTGGTGAACTAATTACGATTTGATATTCTTGGATTTTCTTTGCCTGCATGAGGCAATTTCATTTTGACTGAGGATTTTTCTTGTGCACAGAATTTTTTCTGGTACATTATATGCTGTTGGTGGGTGCAGTATCACATAATGACCTTGTATTTCCTTTGCATATGTCATTTTAAGGCTTGGTAAAAGTGGCTGTTTAATTTATGCAGGTGTCCTGGCTGTGTTTTTTCTTTTTGAAATTTAAAATGAGGTCAGGTGATAATTTCTTGCTCCAATGAATTTATGTATGCAGCCTGTTGGAACTAGTTTTTACTTTCATGAGGTGATAAGTGGTGTGAAGAATTTTGATGTTTTTTAAGATTTCAAGTGGGGTTCATATGGATATAAATGGGGTTATTCTTGTGGCTGTGCTGTAAATGGCTTTCAGGAAGTCCATGGAGTTAAGATTTGCATCATGTGAATTTTCTATGTTGAATGCAAGGTTTTTGTGTAATTCATGTAGGTGTCATTTTCTTGCTGCATGAGTCTGTGGCTATAGAGGGGTGAAAATCTGGGTGGGGTGTGTAATTTAAAGGGTGGTACCTTATTTTTTGTAACTAGTTTGCTATATGTAACTTGTTTTTTTAAATATGCATAATGAAATTGAATAATTCATTTAAACACATACACTTCCCTTTTTGTGCCTGTGCCATGGTATCATGAATTAACTCCAGCTGCTTGCTGTAAAAGTGAACTTTTGGTGTAAAGTTTGACTGTAAGTCTGCCTATGGGTTAGATTTACTGCGGTTATGGGGTACTATGAGCTTGAACCTGGGGGAAAAAATGGTATGGAATACCACAATACATATGAATCTAATTTAATAATTGTATTCTTGTAAGGTTTGGATATGAAGCTTTTATTAAAATGAAATGCTTTTTCTTCCCTCAAAATTTTTATAAGGTAAAATCCTGTAGAAATTAGTAATTTGAGAAGTTTTTAAATGAGAAAAAACCAAATTCGTGTTTTTTAAGCTTATTAGTATAGAAAATATTATAAATATTTATTGTTTAACCAAAAATGAAAATTTATTCAAAATACTTTACAAGAGATATTTAAGGATACACCTGAGATTTGTGCATAAGAAATTTCAATTGAAATTAATTTATAAAATAACTGCAAAGGATTGAAATGAGAACAGATTTCTAAAAATAATATGAAAGAAAAAACAAGCACAAAATTTACCAATATGAATTTGGAAACAAAGTGACAAATATGGAAGTGTTAAAGTATGCTTGAATTCACTTAAAATGACTATAAAGAGTTACAAAAAATTATTATAATTTTTACATGGTTAAAAGGCTTGAAATAATTTAAAGGATTTGGTTGGAAGATTTCATTTATTGCTTTGAAAGTGTTCAAACTAATTATAAAAGGTAAAGATTATAGCATTAAAAGAGAAGATGTAGCAAAGAAGAAAATCTTTTATAGCCTCAATTTTTATTCCTAGAAAGTAATATTTTATCTCACCAGTAATGAAAATATATTTGCAAAAAAAAAAAAAAAAAAACAACTTATGGAGTCATTGAGCTCTGGTTTGGATCAAAAAGGGCTGTTTTCAGCCATTTTGTTCATATAAACCAGCTGCTACTGTAATAATAGCTGCACAAGAGTCTTATAAACATGTCAGAATGTGTTTGAGGACTCATTGAAACAGTTTAGAATTCCTTGGTGAGATTGTTCTGAATTAAGGGTAGTTTTACACAATTTGAAACACAATTAAAAATGCCACATAAATTTCGGGAAATTGACTCTGTGTCACACCAAAGTCAATCCCCCAAAATTTAAAACCCAGTTTATTTAAAGAACCAAGGCACCATTTACCTTGGTGCTTTAAATCAATTATATTACTAGCATAGCTGGTGCCAATAATTTGATTCCTTTAAAGCACCAAGGTAACTAGTTCCTTGGTGTGTTAAAGAAACTGGGTAATCAGTTGTAAGCAATGAGCTTTGTTGAAACAAAAAGTCAATTTCAGGAAATTGAAACAACATTTTGCACAGCTCAATAATAAAAACTACCCTGGTTGGTATCAAAACCTAATAATCAATTGATTCACAGAACCTGTGACTCAATTCCAGGTCAAAATTCATGAACATTTGTGTGAATTTTGAAATCTCATGCCTTTCAGAAAGAAATCTGGGGGAATATGACACCCTTGGATCAAAGATTTCTTCCCCCAAAATTTATTCTTTGGATTTTATCTTTTCTTAATTCCCCCAAATGTACTAGATTCAAAATCTCACATATGTAATTAAATGAAAAAGTCACAGTACAAAACTGTAATTTCCCATTCCTAATCTATAATTCTCTCAGGGTGAGTATATATAGTAGCAATGAAATATAACTACAAGCTATAACTATGAGTGTGAAATGGGAAGATTTATGAATTTAAAATGAAAAAGTTCCTAGTGTTACATGGTAAAAGTGGCAATGAGTCTACTGAGGACCTTTATTTCCCTAGTCTAATATCTTTGAATGTAAATATTAATACAATAATTTTATTTGAATTATATCTAATTGATTGTAAGGGCACTACTAATGGATAACAGTTTTTCTATGTGAGGACAATAAACATAAGATGATAAAGGTATTTTCCAGTGAGGAAAGACTTGTTTTTATATCTTCTTGGTATTTTGAAGTCTGGTAAGCTCTCCAAATGTCTGTATAGTGAGAAACTTTCCTACAAAGGATTAATTGTGGGTCTATACCATCTATTCTTATGTCAGTATAGTCAGAATAGTGGTTTTTGTACCACAAATGATTATTCTATATCAATAAAGAATGAGAATTTTCTTCACAGGCCACATCAGAAATATTATGATGCAACCAGGATGTTTTTATGACTAATATTAGTCATACAGTGAAGGTATAAGCTCTAAGGAACTATTATTTTAGGTATAAAGACAGTACTGGTTGGTACAGGTTTGATAAAGATCAGTATTGGCCAAAAAACTTCCAACATGGATATCTCAGTCAGTTTTTTAAATATTAAGAATACAAGAACACACAATTAAAGGTCTTTATGAGATATTAAATTTGGTATGCTTCATGTTTACCCTTCTCAAAATAGCAAAAGGTATCAAGGTTCTAAGCTTTTTGATGAATTTTTGCACATCAGTATGTGGCTTCAGAAACTTCCAAGCCAGATATATTTGTAAATTTAGAAAAATAAGGATTATAATGATAGAGAAATTGAGGGCTTTATGAGCTCTGAATTTTGGTATACTTTGAAGTACAGCTGTATGGATATATGAGAAAGATACAGAGGCTTCTTTATATTGATATTTTTTAGAAATCCTTTATCTTTAGTCATAGCCATTTGAACAAAGATCTCTCTGAAACTTTTGGAGATAAAATGGTCTATATTATCTCAAATTGCAGTTACAATTCAGATATTCAATCTGGTTATACTTTTGTACAGTTTTGTACAAGACCTCTTGGACCTTTAAGGGGGTTCTTTGGTAAAAAGGGGGCTATAATGGTATTGCCTGAACTGAGAGTGCTACAAGAAAATAGATGATACCATTTGATATCTCTTATTTAAAGACTTAAGAAAAATGAAATTCTGTTTGGGGTTGAATTAAGTATGCATAAGCTAAATAAGACATTGAAATAAGTGTTTTTACTTATTTTGTCTTATCTTTGTTGTTTCTTATCCTATTTGGATAAGTTTGGTATGTTTATATCTGGGTTCTTTACCTCTTTTATTTATATCTGTATTGGCTATTTTTTCCCAATTACTGCTATATCACTAATTATGGTATTTGGACATCATGCAGGTTCTCTGTTTGGAGTCACAGGCTGACTTACCCTCCCTCCAAAAAAAGCTCATCATCTATGAGACTCTTGTGTCCTTCTGGAGGATATAAACCTCCTGAGATGAATTTTTTCATCTGGGATGTCTTTCTAAGATAGTAATTTATCTTCATCCACTGGTTGATTTTTAAATCTAACCAGGTATTGTTGATTGTCTTTCCCATTTATTCTTATTTCTCTGGCTTTTATGATCTTTATCACTGGTCCATGTGAGTCTTCTTATTACACCAATTTTTCATTGGTGACAATCTTTTTCCTGTTAGGGAACCTTATATCATCTGTATCATGATATGGTTTGATCAGTTTTACTGGAAAAACTGGATGTTTCCTGGAGAATTCCTCAGTCAAAATGACCTCTAACCCATGATTTCCTATTAGACTTACTATGGTGAATGGTCCTACAGCCAAGTCTTTCAACCCATTAGGACCCTTAAAGTTATTTAAGTTCAATTTTGAGATGAGGACTTGATCTCACTCTTTGAAGTCAAGTTCTTGGTGACTTTTGTGATACCTCTGTTTATTATATAGTTTAGCTTCTACTACAAATTTTCAGGCATTTTCACATGCTGTTTCACACATTTCTTGAAAGTATTTGGCTGTGAAGTATACTGAGAGAAGATTTTTCTTCAGATAATCTACTGGTAAAAGTGGATTCCATCCTTTCTGAAATATAGGAGGTATCTTTCCTGTGACTGTGTGTACACTAGTGTTATATACCAGTTTTACTTCTGGTAGAAATGTTACACAGTAATGATTTTATGATTCATGCCATAAGCACAGAATCTTCTGATGATATATTCTATATTATGAGTCATCCTTTCTACCAATCCATCAGTTTGTGGATGATAGGCTGTAACGAATTCCAATTTAGCTCCTAACATTTAATATAGGGTGGTCCAGAATTCTGATGTGAATTTTGGGTCCCTGTCACCAATTATAATTCTTGGAACACTGAAATGGGCTATGATGTTGTTCTAAATCAAAATGAAAGTTTCCATTTTTGTGTCTTCTTTATGGAAGGGCAGGAATCTGAAACTCTGGCTGAAACTATTTCCCACTACTAGGAATGTATTGAAACTTTCTTTTCCCCCTGGTAAAAGTCCTGTTACCCAGTCCATAATTATTATTTCTTGTGGGTGCTTGGGTTCCTCTATGTTCTAGAGTAAAAATACCTTTTGCCATGGATCCTTTTGGCTTTTTGGCATCTGGTAATATTGTTGATGTATTAATTAAAGTTTTTCTCCCACTTTGGCCACAAGGATGTACTGAAAGTTCTCTCTTTAGTTCTGTCTTTGCTCATGTGTCCCATATATGGAGATTCATGGCAATATTTCATTATTAGTTAGATGTTTTCTCTTTATACTATTACCAGGGTACTTGTGTGTTTTTTCCTATGATACAGTAGCTCATATATAAGGAAAAATTTATTTTACTTCAAGTCCTTTAGCCATGTTTCTTCCAGTCAGCTTCCCATTTATGGGCTTATGTAATTTTGCTTTAAAAGTTGTGTCAATATACTACAATACTTGTTTTTGATTAATGATTACTGCACCACTTTGAATAATTCTGTGTACAGATTTCAAGAGCTAATTACTGATATGGGAAGCTCATTTTATTCTTGAAAGATTTGGACTGGATTTGTTGGATCATTGGGTAATTACCAATTTTACAGTTTAAAATTTCTCTTTCTGTCTATTTCCATTTATTGTATGGATATCTTTGTTCCATCATCTGGATCATATTATGGGTTTTCCTGATAATTTTTCAGTGACCATATACCGAGGCCATTGGCATTTGTATTTTGGTATTCAATAAAACTTTTTCTCTGGAGGCTCAAGCTCATAGTACCCCACAACACCAGTAAAATCCACCCACAGGCAGACTTTCTTTCAATTTTAACACAAAAATGTTAACTTTAAATAAAGAAGTTTAATTTTATTCATAAACCCATGGCACAGGAACCCAAAGGGAAGTTTATTTGTTAAAATAAATCATTCATATGTAAAAATCAAGTTAAATATATTAAACTAGTTAAAAAAAGGTACTACCCTATAGATTACACACTCCAACCAGCTTTATACCCCTCCTATAACCACAGGACTGATGCAAAAAAATGACAACTGCATGAATTGAACATCCACCTTCCATTCAGAAACAAGAGAATCACATGATTCAAGGTATAACCCACTAGAACTACTGATTGTAATCTCCAGCACAGCAACAGGCATAACCCCTTTCATATCCACATTAATCCCACTTGAAGCCTTAAAACAGAATACAAGTCCTTTACAACATTTATCACCTCATGCAACTAAAAACTAGTTACAACAGGCTGCATGTAGTACACACCCTTATTAAAATCTCTACCACATTACTATTCACAGAATGTGTCAAACTAAAAAAGATCACATCATCACATGTACAAAAGTAAATTAATCAGTGCAAGAAATCATCACCTGAACTAAATTTGAAGTTAAAAAAGAGAAAAAACAGGTATGCCAATTGCACAAATTGAGAAGCCATTTCTACCAGCCTAAAAAATGACATATGCAAGGAAAAGTAAAAGTCATAATGTGATACTGCCCCACCAACAGCATATCACGTGACAGAAAAAAGGCTGTGCAAAAGAAAGATTCTCAGAAAAAATGAAATTAACTCATTCATGAAAGAAACTCCAAGAAGATAATGAAATAAAAAGCTCAAAAAAGAAGAGTAATGTGATAAATGGAGGCTGTTCTCAAGGAAAATTATCACCAAACCTTGAATCACCTGACCTATGGAGAAAAATTCCTCCCCAAAAATGAAATAACATGACAGGATCAAGAGGAATTAAGGTGCAAAAAAAGTTCCCATGGAGGCCCCCCTGGGCTCCCAAAAGGTATAAATAGAGGAGCATGCTCCCCCCAATTTTCAAATCCCCCATGCACATTATATCCCCTACAAAATTATAAGCACAGAAATAAGTCATCCCTCACCTGGGAGGTAGTCCAGTATATTATAGTGAATTTACTTTCCCAGTAGCTAAGCTCAGTTGAATTTCATTAGGGTCACTTCTCTATTAAGATATTTCATCCAGAAAACAATAACACCATTTATCAAGGCTTAAAATTAGCTTACCCTTTTTAACATCCAATATCAAAGAATCTTACATTTTAAATTTAACAATTAAAATTTCATCTTATTATTAAGATCTCTTGAAAGAATATATCTCTCTCTTTTATTAATTTACCTTAACAAAATAAACCTTACCAACAATTATCAAATTTTCAAGGAAATCAAAAATAATCTGTCTTACCAAACATTTATCACTAAGAACAAACCGCTCACCCTAATTTCACCAAAAAAATAAAAATTATACAGATACATATTTCATTAGAATCTCAAAATTAACCAAATTACTGAAATTATATTTATTATTATATATTGAACAGGTCTGATCTAAGACAACTGAATTATTCATTATTCAGTTTTAAAGCCACTTACTTATTTTATTTTGGCTTTTAAGCTATAAGGAAGATTTTGTTAAGTATTTTAGAAGGGGAAGGAAATACACCCATTCCACCCCTGTTTAAAGGAGTTATTAGAAATTCAAAGCTAGTTACCTGTTAATTCCCCTCCTAGGGAATGCCTCATTTTAATCCAACAAAAGAGGAGTTACCACATCTGGTGTCCCATCAGTGGCCAGCCAACCTCAAACTTCAATAACAAATCAATTACCACAAAAAAAAACAAACAAAAACCAACTACGCCAAGAATATTATTATTAAAAAAGCTGGACTAAAGAAATAAAAATCAGAAAAAAACCTGCTCTTAAGAATCTAAATCATCAACTCACTCTGACCATTACTATTATCCACCCAAGCAAGAAACATAATTAGGGGAGGAATCAAGAATATATTACAATTTTCCAATTGAAACACCAAGAGCCAATAAGAGAGACTTGAAGATTGTGGAGAAACTCTTCCTTGATATCCTTGAAAGGAATATTATCAAAAAATCAATTTAACAATAAAAGAAATAAATAAACCAATCAAAAATGGATAAAGCTTCATCATCAAAATTAACTACCATTATGGAAGGAATCCAGGAAGAAAACCTTAATGAAGAGACTTCTGAAGGACAGGAAGAATTTTCTTTAACAGAAAATGCTAGAAATTAAAGAGAAATTAACAGCAATAATAAAAAAGGAAGAGAAAAATAAATAATCAAGTCATACTGCAAAAAATTGTCCACTAGAGGAACAGACCACCTTTCCAAGATCATTTATATCACATAGATCACCTTCACCTTATCCATGACCAATGGCCACATAAAAATCATATAAAGAACAAAGAAAAGATACTTTACCAAGAAAAGTACACATTTCTTCCCAAATACCAACTTCATTACATCAAGAAATTCTAAAAAACACTACTCCAATAGTGAAAGTCAGAGCAAAAGACTATAAATTGTGATTTGAAAGAAAGAATGTTATTATATTTATAAAAAAAGTTAAGAATATTGCACAAATTGAAGGTTAAAGTGAAAGAGACATTGCAAGAAAAATAGCATTTTGGACAAAAGATGAGGAAATTAGCTATCATGTTGAAGGAATTCCAGGATATAAGACAGCTGATTGGGATAAATTGAAAGTGAATATTAAAAGAAGATTGGGGATAGTCCCACATAAAGGAAGATACAGATTATCCTCAATCACTTAGTTATTGACAAAAACTCAACAAGAAGGTGGAATAAGAAACATGACACAGTAAAAAAACCTTATTGGGTAATATGAAGAAATCATCACTTACCTCAAAAGATAAAGCTATATTCAAGGTGATATTAACCATAAACAAGAAATATTGGCCAGACTTTCCACAAGTTTTCAAGAGTAATTTTACAAAGCAATGATCAAAGAAAGAGCTATGGTTCAAGCCTTGGATGGAGGTTACATAATAACAAGATTGAATATTTTGAAATTATACATTGAACAGGATTTGGAGGCCAAGATACTCATTCAACAAAAAAAATTTTTCAAACCAAAAAATACAGAAAATAAGAAAATAGTTGAGTATTAAAGCTGGAATGAAGTGTTAAAGAAAGTAAAATAACTCACCCACAAGATCAAAAATCCTCTAAAACCAGAGCCTCAACCAAGAAATGAAAGAAAAAAATTGGTAAGAAAAGTGTTGAATAGGTTTAAAAATCTTTTGGAAGATGTTAAACCACAAAGAAGGAGCTGGAATAATAATAAAGAGAAAAGATTCCACAAAAATAATCAGCCATACAGGCCAAGGAATCCCTCACCACCATTTTCATTCAGTTACCAGCCTTACATACCAGCTAAAATGGCTGCAAGACCACCATTTAAATGATCTCACTGAAATAAAGAAGGCCATCAATCAGCTAAATGCACTCACCTTTCTTAAGATTTGGAAAGAAGAATTGTAAAAACTCAGGGATCATCTTTCCTATTTCCAAACAATAAGACAGTACCTATGGAAGGAAACAAAAGTGCCAAGGACATAGTCAGGGATTTTGCAAAGTAACAAGAAGAGATAAGAAATAAATCAATGGATAAAAATACTTGAAAAAAAAAGCAAGAAGAAGAGTTTAAGCCCACTGAAAAGAAATCAGAAGATAAATTAACATCAATTTCCCATTTTGAAGATTGGTCAGATTGGAAACCACCTACCATTTCCTCAGCCAATGACCTCTTTTAATAACAAATTGGACTAAGGAAGACAAAAAAAAGGATGGAAAGAAAGGCTAAAAATAAATTTCAAGAGTCAAAGAAAAGGGAATCTATTCTAGGAGCTTAAATAAAAGAAGAAAGAGAAGAAGAAGGAGTCATAATACCTACAAAATTCCAAAACCAGACCAACCTGAGGAGGGAGTTGGAAATATTTCCAATGAAAAAAAGATGAAGAAAAGAAAATAAGCAAACCTCAGAAGAAAAAAGTTGAAATAAAATTGGAAATGGACAAAACTATCAAGAAAATTATGAATCAAAATATCAAAATCACCATTTAAGAAATTCTGAGGATGTCACCAAATTTTGTCCATAAACTACAGGAACTATCAAAAAAAGATAAAGAAAAAATTAAATCACTCAGGTAAAAAAAAGCAAGGAATATTAAAAGGTTGATTCAAAGAAACACCAAAGCCCAAGATTAATTATGCCTGTTCTTTGCTATTTATGGAAATCTTCTTTGGAAAGGTAGAATATCCTATCAGTGCATTAGTCAACACTTGTGCCATACTAAAAGTTTTACCAGAAGAACTATCAATCAAAGCCTCACTAACTTCAAGAAAATGAAAATGGATGTTAGAGGAATTGGAGGGAATACCACTTCATTGATTGAATTATCAGAATTTACTCTAATCATTTTGACCTTGGGTGAAGAAACTCAAATAAACTTTTTCATTGCAAAAGGATCTTTACATAACTTACTTGGAAGACCTTTCTTGGCAGACAATATCATTAGGTTAAAATTTTCCCATAAACAAGGGGAAAAACTCAGTTATCAAGAGCCTGATGGAAGAATATCATGCATAACCTTGTGCAAAATGTTCCACCTAGACGGATGGATTCATGAAATATAGCAAAATTTGCCAGAAATACCCCAAGAAATAAGTTTAAAAATTTAAAAGGAGACCATACTGTAATCAACTTGATCCAGAAGACCCAAGAGCTATCAATATCTCCAAAAATTGATGAATTTGGCCAAGAATTGCAAAAAACCAATCGGCCCAACCTGTGAGGGTTTAGGTATACTTTAAATACAGCAATAAGCCACAATAAATATAAAATATAAACTTTTGAACTATTCATAACCCATAAGTCATGAATGTACCCAAAATTCATAATTTTTAATTTAAGAAAAGATGAATAACTTTTTTTTGTTAGTAAATCCATTGATTTAAGGAAAGATTTGGATTCTACACAGAAAATTCACCTAGGGTAACCCCATAAAGTGAATAAGCTTAAATTAAATCTGTGGTGTGGTAATATGGAAAATACTTAAACACCATATAATAAATACCATATAAAAGAATTGTGATTTTTTTGTTTTTCTCAATTTCATGACAAAATAATGGGAATGTGAGAAATCTCATGTTACATATACAGTAAGAATATTGTTATCCATTTTTTTTGACACTTAATATTACTTTATTCTTACATACAGATTTGATAAACCCATAGTGGATTCCAGTCTTTAAAAGTCTGAATTACTATTTTTGACATGAAAATAGCTAAGGGAGACAAAAGACATCAAAGAGCGCCAGGTTACCCAGCTCCTGATACCTCTGAGGCTTGAAGAGATCTAAAGTGTAGATGAATGGCTGATAATGACCCAATTAGTATATCAAAAGCTTTTGGGAACATGGTCACCAAATCAAAATCCCATTAAATCATGAGAAGATAGTAAATAAGCTGCTATTTTGATGTGGAAAGAAGATAATGAGAAACTCTGACTCCTGTAATCATGTAGATTACTGATTGTTTTCCATGGATAAACCTTAATATAGTAATTCAAGTCCTTTTGGTACTAATATCCATGCATTTACCTCATGGAAACCAGCTATTACTGTGCTATTTGCTTTTCTATGTAGAAATCAGGTCAAAACTTCAAAAATTCATTTAAAATAAAACTCTTAATGAATATTTTTGAAACTTGATTTTTTTTGGAAGTGATAATTCATATAAAAAACAAAAATAATTGTGACTTTATAATCAAAATTAAAAGGGTTACATACAGTCCATTTTTTATGCTTCCATGTGAAACACTGAATCTTCACAAATTCACAGAAATTACAACCTGTGATCAGATTTTGAAAACCATTAATGAATTTGAAAAAGAAATTAATTTTTAAATGCAAGGACATTGAAATTTGTTGCTCTTTCATTTCTTAACCACAAATGGGTTGTTAGTCACATAAAATGACTTAATTGAGTAATTATGATAATCTTACAGGAAAACAAGTGATGCAATTAACAATAAAAAAGGAATAACTGCTTTCTAACCCATTCTTTCTTCATTTTTATCCATGAAATGCCTCTGTGAGCTTTCATATTCTCAAAAGAGGCCTAATATTGCCTTTTTGTCAAAATCAGCTTATTATTCAATCATATCATTAGTACTCACTGTTTTAAATATTTCAAATTGAATCAGAAAGAGGTGATATCATATAGATAAAATATTTCCAATATTTTATAACTGTTATATTTTTGTATGACTGTTATAACTCAATTTTGATCCTTTATATCCACAAATAATCTGTCAAATCACTCTACAAATAATTTTCAAGGTATTATTGGAGTATTAGTTAGTGTTTTAACTTTATTCTCCAAGTTTTTTTCTAGTAATAGTATTCTTCCAGAATTATCTTTATAAATATTCTTGCAAAAGATAATTATACATTAACATAACTCTATATTATTTTAATAAAAAGTCTTATTATTAATAGCTGTAATTGATTCTAGTATAAAATTATTTCTTACTGCTATAATCACTAGTGGTGTATAAAAAGTAAAAGAAATAATTAAGAAATTAATTCTTCATTTGTGTTTAGAATTAATTCTTTCATTCTATTTCATAAGAGTAGTCACAGCACTCTTAATAGTAATGTTATAAATAGTTTCATTGAAAAATCTTACATTTGGGAGCCTGGCTGTGTTTTTTGAACCTTGAACCCTTAATTGATGAATTTTAAGGGTTTAAAATATATTAATTTAATAATATTTCTTCTTTCATTTCAAAGAAAATGAATTTTGTTTTTTTGAATTCATCTTCAAAATCTCCATCATTGAGGAATTTTGATGAATTTTATATTGTTTTACGCAAGGCTTTTTAACTACCAAAAACCTATAGAATTCTACTTTGAGCTACTTTGAATTAATTTTTTATTCAAAATATTAATTTTAATACTTTTCTTCTTTAAAAAGAATATTCTTTTGAATTTGAAAAAACATAAAACTTATAAAAAAATCTTAAAATATATTTTGAAGCATAAGAAATAATTTTTTCTCTAGTGTCTTTAATTAGATATATTGCAGCTGGCAAGAAGCTCAGTAAGAGATTTATTACCAGTCCAAAATTTTCAGAAGTAGATTCTGAAGAGAGTACTGAAGTGAAAATATCCTAAAAAGGCACTTTATTCAAAGTAGAGTAATCAAAAAAACCCACCAAAAGGTTTGTGTTCTTTGTCTTTATTCTTATTTTTTCTTTAATTGAAATGAAAATGGTGCATACCAGAAATTAAAGCAGCTATTCAGTCCAATAGGATGGATCTGGAAAAGGAAGAGGCAAGACCAGGGCCATAACTGGAAGAACTTCCTCAAGAAAGACACATTAAGAGGATGCTAGAGTTTCCTCCCATTACCCAAGGTATGTACCAAAAACCTTTGACATTAAATCTGAGCCTGAACTGATTCAAGGTATCTCTTAAGGGTTAAACCACTTCCAAGTGGAAGAAATGGGAATATATCAGTTCCAGTACAAAAACTGGTATGGAGAAGCCAAGGAGGAAGAGTGGGAAATATGCACAAGCCTTTGGAAAGGGGATATTAACTATTAATTACACATTATGAGATTTCTTGGTCAGGAGAAGACCATAGAGCTCTTAGGAGGATAGAGTCCCTTATATTGAAAAGACAAGGTCAAAAAGATGACTAGTTGGTTGAAGAACCAAAGTCTTTTATAATTAGACCAGAAGCAAGGACTGTAAATGACCCAAGCCCTTGAAAAGGAAGGACCAGCAGCATCAACCAGGTCCAGAACTTCCAAAATACAAGCCCACAGGACCTCATAAGAAGCATAGAGAACCCAAGAACAATCAAGGAAAGGGAAGGGAAAATACAGCTGGAAAAGATGTTACCCACAAGGGTACAGGACTCCCAGATTGTAACCTCCAGAAATCAACAGTGTGTTCAACATTTCCAGGACTCTTATGGAGCTCACAGAAAAACAGAAAGAAAAGATGACCAGAACTTTCTCATGGAAATTATGGATGAAATTAGATATATTCAGTCAATTTTTGATGTTGAATTTAATAGTTTTTACAAAGAATTAAAGAAATTAACATAAAATATCAATGAATTAAGAAATAATTACAGACCTTTCACTGAATTATGCAAAGTGAAGATTGCAGGTTTTGAGTCAATTTCAAATAAATTTGAAGTGAAAAATGATGAATTGGATAATTTTTCCATCAATAATATCAATGAACATCTCATAAAGCTGAAAGAAAAGGGTTTTTGACATAGCGCCTAACACAGATATTTTTTATACAAATTTGCAGAGGAGTGATCAAAAAAGACAGAAATTAAAGGAGGAGATAGTTTCATGCATGACTAAAATTCATAAGAATTATGACCCTTATTCAAATATGCCCTGAAATTCCACACCTTTAACTGAAGGAAAACTTTCTGTAAAAGAAATGTTTACCCCTTCTCCAGGAGAAAATATGGTTACTGTAAGAGATAATCTCAAACTAGAAGAATGGTCAACATCCTCTTGTGAAGGATAATATAATAATATTGAGCTCACTAGAACAAATTATTTGTTTCAAGAATATTTTCAAATACCCAATGAAATAATAGTGGCCAAATTGCACTCCTTCTTTACCAGAACTTCCAAGAAGTAGTATTACAAGATGAGACAAGAACATGGAAAACATGATTGGCTTTGGTGGAAATACAAAATAATGAACAAGTGGGCCAACAACTTCTGGAGATGCAAAATAGAAAATTCTTATGAAAGTGCCATTTATAACTCAGAGGGAGACAAATCACTTACTTGGTTCCTTGAGCAGAAAGACAGACTAACTGCTAGACACCCAGATATGTCTGACCCTATGATTAATATGAAAATACCAAGAAATTTTGGAGGAAAATTAGAACATGATATCAGAAGAAGATGTGTAAAGCCCTGTTCAACAGAGGACTACATTGATGCAATGGAAGATATCATTAATAGAACCAGAATCGGTAAAATTTGGACAGGAAATCCTTTTGAGTCCAAAATTATGTCAAAGAATGCAAGAGTAGAAAAGAGATCTGATATACCTGACTCAGATAGGTATTCAAGAATATTGAGGCATTAGAGAAGGCCACAAGCCCTTGTCAGGATGACTTTGTGATATAGTCTTAAGATGATAATAGGAGACTATAGCTATGAGTGTGACAAAATGAAAATAGTTATAATTCAATGATAAGATGGCTTGAAAGGGATATAATAATTATTTTAGTGATGGTGAGTGCCACTGAGAGCCCTGGGTGCAGTTTTTACTTGCTGGTTTACAATAATAAACCATACAATAATTAGAATTATAATTATACCTGTTTAATTCTGAGGTTACCACCTCTTTAAGAAGCTATTTAATATAGGAATACTAAGAAAAGGATTATACATTGAACTTTTGGTGAGGAAAATCCTCCTTTTATCTTGTTCTGGGGTAGTGGGAGGTTTCTTGCCTCTGCACACAACCACAGAGTGAAGTTTTTCACTATTGTGAGCCTTAGAGGTATTTTCAGATACCCAAAAGACCACAAGTAATAAAACAATATACAATTATAAATAAAATAAATTTATTTATATTATCAAAGAAAAAATTAAAATATGAATATAAATTTATACACAAAAATGAAAATTTAATTATAATTTAAAAGTAAAATTACATTGAATTTTAAACTTATGAAAACACATTTTTATTTGAAAAAATTAAGTAAAAATGAATTTTCAACAAAATTACAAAAATTGAAATCTTTTTGGAAAAAAGTTGAATAAAAGTTATCATAGCTTTTTATCCTACAAATTAAACATATGAAAATTATTTCACCATTGGACTCCTCATAAAAAATAAGGAGGGGTCACCTCTGGGTAAAAATTCTGTAACTCAACTCTAAATAAGCTTAAATTGAGTTTTTAGTATTTTCTGTAAAAAGTTGAGAATCCTCAAAACTTTACTTTAATTCACATCACATGTGGTGTTAACCATCAATTTTTGTGTTAAAATTGAGGTGTTGTGTGTAGCTTAGAAGTTATGAGGAATTGAAGTGTTTTCCACATCAATGTCAAAATGTGCGCGTGTATTACATAAGTGAAATTTAATTTACATATGAGGTTCCAATTATTACAGTTGTGTACTGTAAAAACTCAATTGAATTACATATGTAAATTATAAGTATAATACATGATGAGGAATTAAAGAAAAAATAAATTGGAAAGATTGATTTTTGGGGGGAAAAGGAATCTTTGCACCAAGAGGGAGCCAGACCCCCAAATTCCTTGCTGACAGGTGTGAGATGTCAAAATCCATGCAAAAGCTCATCACTTTTGGCCTGGAACTGAGTAACAGGGTCTGTGTCTCAATTGATGATGAGGTTTTGATACCAACAAGGGCAGTTTTAACTGTTGCCAAGAGGGTAAAACTACCCTTAAGATCAAAGAATCATTGTAAAAAAAGTTTTAACTGGTTTTTATGTCTCTTACACACATTCTTACATGTTTTGAATGCTTAAAACCAGGTATTACTATAGCAATGACTGGTTTGAGGGTCCAAAAGGGCTAAAACCAGCCCTTTTTTGGTCTAAACCAGGGTTCAATGATGCCATAATTGGATTTTCTGTTGTCAGAGTGCTTTCCACGACTAACAAGAGCAAACTTTACTTTTGGAGTAAGGGAGTTGATGGCTATAGAAGAATGTCTTTTTTGCCCCACTTTTCTCTTCATGTTAGAATCTTTTCCTTTTATAATTAGTTTAAACACTGTTAAACCAATCAATAAGAGACTACAACCACCCTTTTCAAATAATTTTAAAGCTTTTAACCACATGAAAGAATTATTATAGTCATTTTTACCCCTTGAACCACCCCATAAGTGAATTAAAGCATCTTTCATCACTGCTAACTTTGTCACTTTGTTTCCAAATTCACTCTGGTCACTTTTGAGTGTGTTTTCTCTTTAATAATCTTCTTAAAGACTCTGCTCTTCTATTAATTGCTTGCAGTTCTTTGCTCAACTAATTCTAATTGAAATTTCTCTTGAAGAAATTTCTTTTGTAGCCTTAAATATCTCTTGTAGATTATTTTTGGATAAAATTTTATTGTTGGTAAAACAATAAATCTTTATAATATTATTGTTTTATACTAATAAAGTTATAGACAATAAAATTGGTGTGTTTTCTCCTAAAAATAATATTTCTTACTATTTTTAATTGATTTCTACCTTATACAAATTTTGAGGACAGGAAAAGTACTTGATTTTTAATCAAACTTTCATATCCACATCCTACATTTGGGGGCCCAGCCATGATATTTTACCTGGGACATATATTACTACTCTTTTTAAGTCCCTTTTCTTATATTGAAAAATTTAAAAAACCCATAAAAAATACTTATAATTCAAAAATTTCATAAAAAATGAAACTTTTTTCATATTATAAGTGAGGCTTTATTTTTTATTTTTCTTTTGATTTTTTTTTTACTTAAATAATTGCTTTTTTCATTAAATTTAGTTTCCGACAATGTGGTAAGACAAGAAAATATTGAAACTGCATCAACAGCTACTAGCATTACTCCTACCAGTACTGCCAATTCTTACTATAATAGCACAGTTATTATAACTCAGAACAACCAACCAGAGACAATTTCTTCTGAATTAATTAGCTTGGACATAAGTAATACCCTTTCAAAAGGCAAAGAATTTGGCCAACAGTAAGTTTTTTGACGTAGAATTACTATTCTTAAGCTTTTAATCATCAAGTATTCCTTCAACTCGATCAGGAGCCAGGTATAACCCATCAAGAAGCTTCTAAAAAGGTTATAGACATGATCATGGCAGAAGACAATCAGTTACAGAAGGACAAGAGTCATCAAATGGATCCCAAACTGACAAATTATGCCATTCTGAAGCTGATAATACTTTTTTACCTTCAAACAGAGCTGAAACCGCCACAACAAGCCTTAGTGGACATATACAAAGCCAGACAGAAGGCCTACAACAATGCATTGCAGCACAAAGAGTACCAGATCCTTGCAGATATGTGGAAAAACTGCATTAATTCTTACCTGAGTGTGAGAAAATTCCTGGGCAATTCCAAAACTTGCAAGTTACCCAATGGATGGCATCTGTTGATGGAAAAGAAAAGAATAATTCTTTTAACAGAAGAATGGAGGAAAAACAACCCTCCACCACCCAAGCAAGTGCCAAAAACAGCCCCAGTATCCAGAAGCAGCAATTACAACGTGAAAAGCAGCCAAAAGCTCAGACCAAGGGCAAAGGCAATGCACCAGCCACAAAAACCTACAGCCAGGGCTACAGAATCACAAAGATTCAGAAGGATTCCATGTAAATTTTATTTCAGATGGCCAGAACAATGATGGAATTGCAGAAAAAGGAGTAAGCCAGATTAAAATATCAGAAATGATTTCTGATATTTTAGATAGCATTCCAAACTTGTATACAGCTATAAATGACATGAAAAGTCATATTTCCAATAAAAATTCATCAATTTGTGACAATCTTAAGACAAATAACTTAAGTATGAGCCAACTAAATGAGACACTTATGTGTTTTGAAAAAACTTTAAGAACAATTAAAACTTCCAATAACAACAATTAATTTGGAAATAAGTTAAATGAAAAATCTGCCATTATTAAAGAATTTACAGACAAATATTCTAAATTCAATATTGATGACATAATTGAAACAAGAATAAAACAAGCCATAAATCTTATCAAGGAAGGTAATAAGAAAGTCCTTGATGATATTGCAAATTAATTTACTGAAGTAAAGACATATAGAATTGCCTTGAAAAAGTGTTTTGACACCTCAGAACAGGAAGTATCAAAATTAACAATGAAATTGAATAAAGTAACTTTTGATGAGACTAGACAGACATAATTATAGACAGAATCAACACATAAGGAAGATATGTATAAAATTGAAGTAAAAAACTTAATACAGAGCTTCCAACATGAGTTCAGAAATTCTCAAAGGTGTAGAAACAGTAAAATGAATGATATTGAGCAATTACTGCACACCTTAACTACAATTTCTACAACTCTGAATGAAAATGAGGGTGAAAGACTTCCCAATCCACAAGTATTGGATGTTGAAAATTCACAGTTAAAAAAAGGAATTTCCTACTTCTTTGAATAGCTTGGAACCATCAATGGGCCAAGCACTCTTGAAAGAAGTACCAAAAATTAAAGAATGGACTCACTTCAGTGGTGAAGGAGAATAGGACCATATGGAATTCATCAGAGGTATTGAAATGATTAAAGAAGATTTTGAATTACCTGACAGCTTGGTAACAGCAAGTTTTAACACCTTGTTTACCAGATCAGCCCACAGATGGTATATAAAATTGAGACAGACACATGGACACCAAAGTTGGACTTGGTGGAAAACCCAAGTTATCAACAAATGGGCCAATGATGCTCGGAGATTCAAGGCTGAAACAGCCTTTTAATCTGCTAAATTTAATTCTTACAAAGACAAAGATTTACCATGGTTTTGCCAACAAAAAGATAGATTAACAGCATTATATCCTGGCATGTCAGAATTTATGATTCACAGAAAAATTCTAAGACAATGTGGATGTGACTTAGTGCCTGCTGTCAAAAGCAGCACTACTGAACAATATTCAGCAGAAGATATCATTAATATATTGGAAGAAGTAACCACCAGAACCAAAATTGGTTCTAGTAGGGTGAATATAAAAACAAGGTTTAATATACCTTGGAAAGATTCTGTGGACAAAAATACCAAAGGAAGTTCTAATAATATTAAGTATAAATCTGCAGATGAAATTAGAAAGTGCCATATTTGCCAAAGCACCACACATTTAGCTAATACATGTCCTAAGAAGGGGAAAATAAATGAAAATGACATTTAGAAGGAGCCTGATGTTTCAAAGGATGAGGTACATGAATATAATTCAAATGATAAATAAACAACATTTTCTGAATCTGCAAAAGATAGAAAAGATCAATGGCACTTTTGATATAATGGAATCTTATTGCCACTTGCCACAATTAAGCAATGGTCAACTTGATTTATCAAGAATTCAAGATGCACAACTAATAAAAACCAAACCAAACAGGGGAAAAGGTTATACAGCTGGTAACTCCTGTATAACAGAAGTGGAAATTGAAAACAAACCCACTAAGCTTTTACTTGACCCAGGAGCCTTCTGCTCTTGTGTTGGAAAATCTTTTCTTAAGACTTGTGTACCAAATTTTGAAGATCAATTATTTCCAACTTATGGAGTAAAATTTAATAGTGCAAGTAGTCCAATGAAAGCATTGGGCTATTTGAGACTGCTGTAATCTTTCCACACAAAAATGGAAATGTAAGAATAACTGTTGAATTTGTTGTTATGGAAAAGTGCTCTAGTACCCATTTCATATTGGGAAATGACTATTTGATCATGTATGGCATAGACTTACATAACAACAAAAATGAATAATTCACTATTGGGGAAAAGAAGCATCAAAGATTTGGCTTTTTACCATTTAAAAGACAACTTACAGTAAACAAAGTATCACCAGTCAACTTAGAGTTAGAAAAGCTCAAGTCTGAACAGTTAAATGAAGCTTAAATCAGTCTTCATCTCACTGATAAAAAATAAAGTGAGCTTTCTTCCCTTTTATATGACCACAAAGAAGCCTTTTCATCAGATAAAGAGGCCCTGGGAGCAGTTTTTGGTCATGAGGTTAAGATTATTCTTAATATTGAAAGACCTTACCCACCACTCTTGAGAAGACCTGCATATCCAGCAAGTCCTAAATCAGGAGAAGCTCTGGAAATTCATATTTAAGAACTCCTTGACCTTGGGGTAATAAGAAAGGTTGGCCACAATGAAGAGGTAGAAATAACTACACAAGTCATAGTGGCATGGCATGATGGAAAATCTAGAATGGTTGGGGACTTTAGAGCTCTGAATACTCAAAATGTTACAGACAGGTACCCAATACCAAAAATCCAAACTTCTCTTACCCAAATATCCCAAGCAGTGTATATAAGCACCATGGATTCCCTTAAAGGATTTCATCAAAATGTGGTGACACCAAGGGCAAGAAAATGATTGAGGATTATTGTTCATTGTGGATTGTATGAATATTTAAAGATGCCTTTTGTTATCAATAATGAACCTTCAGATTTCCAAAGAATGATGAATGAAATATTCCCTGAAGAGCTTTCAGAAGGATGGTTAATAATCTACATTGATGATATTATTGTCTGTTCCAAGACCTGGGAAGAACACATATACATATTATCCAGAGTTTTGAACAAAATTCAATATGTAAACATGAAAGTTTCTTTAAAGAAATGTCATTTTGGATTTGAAGAACTCAAAGCACTGGGACATGTAGTATCTGGTTTATCCCTTGGAATTGACAAAAAAAAATTTGTGGAAGTGCTACTGAAACCTATGCTGCAGAACAAAAAGGAAGTTCAGTCATTTTTGGGGTTTTCAGGATATTACAGGCAAAAAATTAAAGATTTTTCATCCATAGCAAGACCTCTTTATAAATTATGTGACAAGGACACAGTATTTGAAATGACTGTTGACAGAGTCAAAGCCTTTGAATCTTAAAGACAAGCCTTGACCACTGCTCCACTCTTACTGATTCCAGACTTCAAGCTGCCCTTTAAGCTTTATATTGATGCATCAGGAGATGGAATAGGTGCTTCACTTTATCAAGTTCAGATTATAAATGATAAGCCTGTGGAAGGAACCATATGTTTCATATCCAGGCAAATCAAACCAACTGAAGCTAGATATGGGGCAAGTCAGATGGAGTGTTTATGCCTTGTCTGGGCCTTAGAAAAACTCAATTACTTCCTGGAAGGATGGGCTTTTGAGGTAATAACAGATTGTACTGCTGTTAAATCCCTTTTAAACATGAAAACACCCAACAGGCATATGCTCAGATGGCAAATAGCCATACAGGAGTATAGAGGTAATATGACTATTGTTCACAAAGATAGAAATATTCATAAAAATACAGATGGACTGAGCAGATGACCACTACCAAACCATATTGATAAACCTGCTTATGTGCCAGAAGAAGCTTCCCCACAAATCCCAATAGAAGGAATCTGCGTCACAGATCTGAACACAAAATTCTTTGAGGAATTAAGAAACAGCTATACTCAAGATAAGAATTATAGAACACTATTCCAATTGCTTACTAAAGACTGTAAAGACAATTCTTTAATACATGCTTTAGATGAAATATGGAAGAAATCATATGATGAAGGCAGATTCCCTGTACTGGATGGTATAATTTACCACAAAACTAAGCATACATGTGTAATGACAGTTGTAGACAGGTTTTTAATAAGTCTTGTACTAAAATAATGCCATGACAGCCCCTTCTCAGGAGATCTGTCTGAGGAAAGGACAAGAGAAAAGATAAAGGCCTGTATATGGTGGACAATGCGGCAAAAAATGTGGCAGAATATTGAAAAACCTGTGAAAGATGTCAAAAGGCTAATAAATCCACTGGAAAAAGACTTGGAAATATGATCAAAATCCAAGAGCCCAGAAAACCTTGGGAAATTGTCCATATGGATTGGGTAACTGGCCTACCACCAGGGGGTGACAGAAGCTATAATGCATACCTAGTGATTGTTGACAGATTTAGTAAGACTCCAATCTTTCTACCATGTCACAAGGATGATACAGCCATGGATACAGCTCCTTTTAATATGGAATAAAGTAATATCATGGACTGGCATATTCACAAATATCATTAGTGACAGAGATCTCAGATTCACCTCAGCACTGTGGACAAATATTCACTAATTATTTGGAGCAAAGTTGTACTTCTCTGCAGCCTACCACCCACAAACTGATGGACTGGCTGGAAGAATGATCCAAACCTTGGAAGATATGGTGAGAAGACTTTGTGCATATGGCATTGAATTTAACGATTTCAATGGGCTCACCCATGATTGGTGTACTCTCTCACAAGCACTAGAATTGGCATAAAAAACATCCACTCATGCCAGTACCAATCAAACTCCTGCTATTCTAGAGAAGGGATGGAATCCTAAATTACCCCAAGATTCATTAAGGAAGGACTTGGTTGAAATACATCCAACAGCTAGTAGCTTCAAAGTAATGCTAGAAAAAGCTAGAAAGCATGCAATAAGGTTCATGGAGGACTCATTTGCATATTTCAAAGACAAATGGGACAAATCACATGCCACTCCATATTTCAAAGTGGGAGATTTAGTACTTGTATCCACCACTAACTTTAATAAAATCAAAGGATGTAAAAAGGCTCAGAGACTCCTTTGTAGGACCTTTTGTTATTAAAGCCCTCAATGTAGAAAATGCAATTGAAGTAGAATTATCTGAGGAACTTAGCAATAAGCATCCTACATTTCCAGTAAGCTTTGTAAAGCCATATAAATCTAGTGATGCTGAGAAGTTTCATTTGAGAAATGAAGTTCCCCAGCATATAAATTCTATTGAATCTTCTGGTACTAAGAGAATAACCAAATTTCTCAAAGAAAGAAATTTAAGAACCAAGGAAGTAAGGGAATACCTTGTTAGGTACAGTGGCCCAACTTGTGAAGATAGATGGTTAGCAGAAAAGGGCATACCTGAAGCTACTAAGCTTCTCAGAAGGTTCAGACACACTAGAAATAAAAATATTACAAAATAATATTCTTTTTTTAGGGGGAGGGAATATGAGCCTTAGAGGTATTTTCAGATACCCAAAAGACCACAAATAATATAAATCTTTTTATATATCAAGAAAAAATTATTGAAATATAAATATAAATTTCTACATGAAAATGAAAATTTAATTACAACTCAAAAGTAAAATTACATTGAATTTTAAATTTGTGAAAACACATTCTTACTTGAAAAAATTAAGTAAAAATGAATTTTCAACAAAAATACAAAAATTGAAATAAGAATTATCATAGATTTTTATCCTAAAAATTAAAATATGAAAATTATTTCACCATTGGACTCCTCATAAAAAATAAGGAGGGGTCACCTCTGGGTAAACATTCTGTAACTCAACTCTAAATAAGCTTAAATTAAGTTTTTAATATTTTCTGTACAAGAGTTGAAAATACTCAAAATTCTACTTGAACTCACATCAAATTTAGTGTTAAAATTGAGGTGTTGTGTGTAGTTTAGAAGTTATGAGGAATTGAAGTATTTTCAATTTAAATGTAAAAATGTGCATGTGTATTACATAATTGAATGTTAATTAAATAGGAGGTTCCAATTATTACAGTTATGTACTGTAAAAACTCAATTGAATCACATATTTAAATTATAAGTATGATACATGATGAGGAATTAAAGAAAAAATAAATTGGAAAGATTGATTCTGGGGGAAAAGGAATCTTGGCTCCAAGGGGGAGCCAGAACCCCAAATTTCTTGCTAACAGGCATGAGATGTCAAAATCCACGCAAAGGTTAATCACTTTTGGCCTTGAATTGAGTCACAGGGTCTGTGTCTCAATTGATGATGAGGTTTTGATACCAACCAGGGCAGTTTTAACCGTTGCCAAGAGGTTAAAACTACCCTTAAGATCAAACAATCATTGTAAAAACAGTTTTAACTATCTTTGAAGTCTCTTACACAAATTCTTAGGTTCTTTGAAGGATTAAAACCAGGTATTACTATAGCAATGACTGGTTTAAGGGTCCCAAATGGCTTAAAATAGCAAAAAATGGCTAAAACAAGCCCTTTTTTGGTCTAAACCAGGGTTCAATGATTCCATAATTGCCTTTTCTGTTGTCAGAGTGTTTTAAAAGACTAAAAAGAGAAAATTTTACTTTTGGAGTAAGAGAACTGCTGGCTATAAAAGAATCTATTCTTGGCCCCACTTTTCCTTTTATAATTAGTTTAAAGACTGTTAAACCAATCAATAAAAGATTACAACCACCCCTTTTAAGTCATTTTAAACCCTTTAGCCATGTGAAAAATTCATTATAATCACTTTTTCAACTCTTATAATAATTTTACCACTTGAACCACCCCATAAGTGAATTAAAGAATCTTTCATCACTTTTAGCTTTGTTACTTTGTTTCCAAATTAGCTCTGGTCCCTTTTGGGTGTGTTTTCTCTTTAATAATCTTTTTAAAGACCCTGTTACTTTATTAATTGCTTGCATTTATTTTCTCAATTAATTCCAATTCAAATTTCTCTTGTAGCCTTAAATATCCCTTGAACAGTATTTTTGGATAAATTTTCATTGTTGGTAAAACAATAAAGCTTTATAGTATTTTTTTTATACTAATAATGTTAAAACGATAAAATTGGTGTGTTTTCTCTTAAAAATCTTATTTCATACTATTTTTAATCAATTTTTACCTCAAGAAAACTTTGAGGAAAGGAAGAGGACTTGATTTTCAACCAAAGTTTCATATCCACACCTTACAGCTACTGTGGCTTGATTTTTGGCTCTATAAGCTAAATAAAGACTTGTATTGGTTTTAAATGTGGTTTAAAACCACAAGTTGTCGTTTTTACCCTATACAGGGTGAAGAATTTCACCAATGGAGCTTACAGGTTTGTTCTGGTGTTTCTGACATCTCAGAAAATATAAAGAACTATCCTAAACAGCTCTTATTTTTCAGTTTATGAGAAATTTAGTAGCAAACAGCATTTAAATAAATTGATTAGGTGTTAATTCAATTACATGGACTGCTGTCCCACAGTAAAATCCCATACTGGCCAGTGTGTGATTATAATCTTAAAACCTGAATATCTTGGTCAATGTTTATGATAGAGAGCTCAAGAGTGGCTCTTTTTGTAGCCCTTAATTGAATCTACACAATGATTACTCTTTTTTATATATAGAATTAAATATGGAAAAGCTATATCAATTTTTCAATTTGTTATGAATCCTGTATTGAGCTTGTTTGCTCCATACCTTTTGTTCTAGATGAGGTATGAGGAAATTTATGGAACCATAAGGAATATCTTATTTTTCTCTTGACAAAAACATCAACTTTAGGTGTTTTAAACTAGAGCTGTAGAAGTTAGGTGAAAGGTAAATATTTCTTTCACCCTTCTTTGGCCTATTTTAGCCATAACTTCTGTAGTCTTGATAATAGCTTAATTTTGCTAGTACAATTAGATAGCCTTTATTGAGAACTTTAATTTAAACACCCATTTAATGGTATTTTGTTACTTCCTCTGATTTGAGATGAGAGGCGAAACTTAAGGTTTATGCTCAGTTCTTGTTTTGAGCTGGAATAGCTTCAAAATTCCTTATACTATAGCTATGGGAGTTGTATCATTGTAAAAAGGTGTCTTTCTTCTATCTTTTGATTCCCTTTATTGGTATTTTTTTTTCAGTTTACTTTTGGTGGGCTTTTTTGCTCTACCATTGGTTTACACTATTTTGGTGTCCTGCTTGTGCTTTGGTTTTGAGTCACAGGCTGACAGCCTGAATATGACTATGAATGTGCTTTAATTAATTTATTTGAGTAATAAAAAGAGGTTGGAAAGTGAAAATTAACAACCTTTGGGGATTTTTTACTTTTGAGCTCACCAATAAAATTGTGGGAAAATTTTGTTTTTTGGTGGTAGGGAATAAGAGCCTTGAGGTATATTTTACATACCAAAATAGGCCACAATTAATATAAAAAGAAACTTCTGAGCTATGCATGATTCATTTGTATACCCAAAGTTTATCATTTTCATTTGAGAAAAGTTGGGTTACCTTTTTTTTAAGTGAATCCATGGATTGAAGGCCAGCTTTGGATTCTACACAAAGATTCGCCTAGGGAAACTACATAAAATGAATAAGCTTAAATTAACTCTATGTGATTCTAATATGGAAAAAACTTCAACATCACATCATCAATATCACATAACAGAATTATGATTTTTTTTTCTCAATTTCATGCCAAAATAATGGGAATGTGAGAAACCTCATGTTAAACATACACCAAGAATAGTGTTATGGATGTTTTTTTCACTTAAAAGTATGGTTTTAAATACCAAAATAGGCCACAATTAATATAAAAAGAAACCTTTGAGCTATGAATAATGCATGATTCACGTGTATACCCAAAGTTCATCATTTTCATTTAATAAAAGTTAGGTAACTTTTTGGTTTTTAAGTAAATCCATGGATTGAAGGCCAGATTTGGATTCTACACAAAAATTCACCTAGGTTAACAACATAAAATTAATAAGCTTAAATTAACTCTATGTGGTGGTAATATGGAAAAAACTTGAACATCACATCATCAATATCACATAACAGAATTATATTTTTTTTTGTTTTTCTCAATGTGATGCCAAAATAATGAGAATGTGAGAAATACCATGTTAAACATACACTAAGAATAGTTTTATGGATGTTTTTTTACTTAAAATTATGGTATTATTACATAAATGTTTGGTACACCCATAATGGATATCAGTCTTGATTCCTGAATTACTATTTTTGGCATGAAAATAGCTAAGGGGGAAAAGATATCAAATAGAGCTAGGGTACCAAGCTTCTGAGGCCCCTGAGGTATGATCAGCTTCAAACATTGAATCTATGGCTTATACTTCCCCATCAGCCTACCAAAGACTTTTGGAAAGCTTTTTACCAAGTTAAGATCCCATTTAATCATGAGAAAATAGAAAATAAGCTGCTATTTTAACATGAAAAGGAGGTAATGAGCAGCTATGACTCCTGGAACCATGTATATTATTAATAATTTCTCATGAATAATCCCAAAAGGAGTAATTAAAACACTTTTTGTACTAGTATCCATGAATTTACCTCTTGGAAACAAGCTATTACTATTATATTTTATTTTCTACATAGAAATAACATAAGAACTTGAACAATTAATTAAAAATGAAAGTATTAATGCATTGTTCTCAAGCTATAAGGACAAATGGCAAAAGAGACAATACATATAGAAGCCAAAAAGGATTCTTATTTTATCATTGAAATATAAAGCTTTACCTACAATCTACTTTTGATGATTCCACTTTAATAACTTAATCCTCACAAATTCACAGAAAATACAACCTGTCATTAAATTTCCATTACCATTGATAAATCTGAGAAACTTTTTGTCATTTTTGAATGAAAGAATATTTACACTTGTTACATCCTTATTTCTTATCCATAAATGGGGTTTTATTCATATAAAATGACTTGATTAAGTAATTATGATAATCTTACATGACAGAAATTGATGTAATCAATAATCCAAAGAGGATAATTGGCTTTTTGATTTTCTCAATAGAATGCTTCTGTGAGCTGTTTTTGGCTTAAAAAAGGCCCCCTCTTGCTGTTTCTTTTCAATAATCAGCTTATTGTTCAATCTTATCATTAGTACCAACAAGTAAGTATTAGTTAATCTTCTCTTAAGTGTTTTGAATCTTTCTAAATTAATCAAAAAGATGTGAAATCAAAGAAATAAACTATTCTCAATAGTACTTACATGTTATATTGCTGTATTACTGTTAATTTTTTTTATCTTTTAAATCCACAAATAATATGTCAAATCACTCTTCTGATTATTTTCAAAGTATTTTTAGAGTATTAGTGAGTGTCTTTCACTAATTATTAAAGTTTTTCTCTAGAGTGTAATTTTCTTTCAGAATTGTTATAATTATTCTTGAAAAAAATAATTGTAATGTAAGATTATTTCATTTTATTTTAATAACAAGTCTTATTATTAATAATTTTTGTAATTGATTCTAGTAGACAATTACTTCTTACTGTTATAATCATAGCAAGTAAAAGAATAATAAGAAATCAATTATTTATTTTTGGATAGAAATAATTAATTTATTATATTTAATATGAATAGTCACAGTACTCTTGATTAATATTAATATTATAAAGAGTTTCATATACACCTATTATACCATTAGGACCACCTCCAGAATAAAGAGTAAGTGGAAGAACACTTTTTGCTTTCCAAACCATTTGAAATATCTCTGGAGTTTTTCCAGTTAAATCTGTATTAATGGAATAATCAGGAAATAAAAAAAATTCATAAAAATATTGATTACTTAATATGATACTACTATCTTCTTTATAAAATGGATTTGAAAGAAAATATCCATAATCAGAATGCTGGAAATCAGAAAATTGCTCAAAGGTATATGTTAGTTTATTAGAAATACATTAATTTTCAAAGTTTTTGAGATATAAAGCTGATATTCAAAAAACAGTTACATTAATATTTCGCGTTTGTTGAATATAACGATTTAGAATTGTTAATGAAATAATCCTATAACAATGTTCTATATCATAAGGAACTTTGATGATTTGGTTTGTAAGTTTATTTGAAAGATCTATATTTTTTGAGATATTTGATGAATTAATAAAACTCCAAAGAGTACAATAATCAAGCCTTGGTGGTCTCTAACCTATAGAAAACATCCTGCCAGCAATTGTATCCCCTGATTTTTTGTTTTTTCTGAAAGGAAAGTACTATAATTAAATATAAATTTTGAAACAAAATCAAGAGAATTAAATTCAAATTTGTTAATTTCATGAAAAGGTAGAAAATGAACAATAAGAAAGATCCGTTTTGATGGTATAAGACTTTGATAATGTAAAACAGTTGAACCAGGATTAATATTTCAATATTTATAAGTGATATAGCTTCTATATAGGAGAATTTTCTAAAAATAGGTATCTCAGTTCTTGTCCTTTGATTTTCATGAGAAGGAATTGGCTTAAAAAACTTTCTAATATAAAATAAAATTATCAAAAACTTATTTTTAATTATTAAAGTAATAATTTATTTTCTTTATTATGATACCATTGATGTCAATTTTGGGAGTGGATTTTGGATTTGACAATATATTGGCTAGGTTCGATTTTCCTAGGCCTTTATTTTCAAAAAATATAAAAAAATACAATCAATACATTGGTATAAAATCTCCTTTATATAAATGAAATTATTTAAACTGGATGATTTATTACAGGCTCAAATTAATGGGTTTAGTAAGTCTATCACTGGAAAGTATCCTCCTAGTTTTATATTTTTTCAAAGGAATATACTAGCTAATTAAGAGAATATTCATAATATTAATAAAAATTAATTCAACAAGAAGAATAATTACAATAATTAATTTAAAATAATAAAAAGAATAAGTATAATGAGTTATTGGAAATGGGCTAAGGAATTAGGAATTAGAAGGGTGAGCTAGACACTCAAAGTTTTTTTTTCAAAAAGTTAAAAAAGGAATTATTTATTTGATTACTGTTGATTAACAGTAATATAAGCCCCAAAGAGAATCCACTTCTGAAAAAAGCAGTGGGGAATTTTTTGGGGCATGGATTACTGCTTATAAATAGCATTCAAAACAAACAATTCATTTATTTTTTCCAGTTTTTCTCATTTCTTTGGAAAAAAATTGATTTAGTTTTTCTATTATTAATAATTAAAAACAATAAAGAACCCCAAAGAGCCCCTCACTTCTGTTTTAAGCAGTGGGGAGTTCTCTTGAGGGTCTTTATTACTGCTTATCAGCAGCAATACCAAACAAAGATTTTATTTTATCTTTTGTTGATTTTTTATCAAAATGAAAAAAAAATTGAATAAGCTTTTTTCATTATATTAATTGAATGAAGTAAAGAGCCCCCCAAAAAGCCCCACCTCTGAAAACAGCAGTGGGGTTTTTTAGGGCTCTGTATTTGTTATCCTGTGACTCAAAACCAATGGTAGAGCAAAATAACACCAAAACATGGAGCCAAGCCAGAAAAACTCAAAAGGTATCAAATGAAAGAGGAAACTAACCTCTTTCCAAATATGCAAGTCCCATAATCATAGGGCACAGAATAATAAAGTTATTCAAGCTCAAAGCAGTTTCTGAGCATAAACCTTACTTTTCACCTCTGATCTAAAATCCAGAGACAGAGGCTGAACCCCATCAAATGGGTATTTAAAGTAAAGCTCTCAATTAGAGCTATCCAATGGTACTATCCAAACTGAGCTAGCACAAAAGGTATAGAGTTTATGGCCAAAATAGATCCAAATAAGGGTGAGTAAAATATTCACCTCCCATTGAGCTGCTACAGTTTTAGTGTGAGATACCCAAAGTGGGGTCTCCTTGGAAAGAGCACAATCAGAGCTTTCTGATGATGCCATTCATTTCCTCATATATACTATAATACAAAATGTATGGAGAAAACAAGATCAATAGAGGATTCATAATAAATCCACAAAGTGATAATGGAGTTAAGAATTGGTATAACTTTGCCATTTTAAACTTTAGCTATAACAAATGAGTATCCATTGTGTAGAGCGCATCAAAGGCTACAGAATGAGCCACTCTTTGAGCCCTCTATATTCAAAAATGACAAAGATATTCAGGTTTTAAGATTGTAGTCCCCCACTAGTCAGTATGGGATCTTACTGTGGAACAGCTGTCCATAAAATTGAATTAACAGCTAATCAATTAAATTAGATGCATGTTATTCTTGAATCTATCATAAATTGACAAATAAAATTAATAAAGGAATGTTCTGTACAGCTTCAGATGCATCAGAAGCACCACAATACACCTGTAAACTTAATTGGTGAAAATTGTCACCATGTATAGGGTAAAAATGACAACCTGTGGTTCTAAAACCACATTTACACCCAATACCAGTCTGTATTGAGTTTGTAGAACCACAAACCAGCCCACAGTGGTGAAACATTTCACTCTGGGGTCGTGTGCAGAGGTAAACAACCTCCCACTACCCCAGCACAAGGTAAAAGGAGGCCTTTCCTCACCAGAAGGCCAATCCATCATACTGTTCTTAATATTCTTACGTGGTATAGCTTCTTAAAAGAAGTGGTACCCTTAAAATCAAACAGGTATAATTATAATTTTAATCATTGTAGGTTTTATTATTTTAAACCAACAGATAAACACTGCACCCAGGGCTATCAATAGCACTCACCATCATAAGTTCTTTAGTATAGCCCTTTTAACCATCTTCTCACTTAATTATCATAATAATTTTTGTGTCATACTCACAGTTATAGCTTTTCATTATCATTGTAAAGCTATACAATAGAGTCACCCTGACAGAATTACTTTTATTAAACAGAAATTAAAAAGAAAACTAATTTCATTTTTTTTGCTCTTTTTGGGCCTTTATGGAAAAAACCCCTAAAAAAATTATTAGAATTTTTATTTGTGTTTACAGTTTTACCATGTTGAAGAACCCAAAAAACACCTGACAAAATGATTCAGCCCCCAAAAAATCCCCTACCGTTGCTCTGAGTAGTGAGGGGCCTAGAGCTAGAATGACACATTATATAGAAAAACTGAGGGTCCCAAAATGCAAAATTTTATTATTTTTTTATTCATCTTTTTTATATGGTTGTATTACAAAAATAAAGCTTCCAAAAAAAATCACTGCTGCAGTTTCCACAGTGAGGGTGAATTTTGTGTATGGGTATTTAAATTTACATACAATATATGAAAGAAAATTAATTTATTCTTGTATATTATAGAATACCCTAAGAGCTATTTGATGTGTATAAATGATGACTCTGTGATATTTCTATATTGATTTCAATTGTCTCTTGGTTTTAAACTTACTGTGGCCAATGAAGTTAACAAAGCTTTCCTTATGCTATATTTTCTCTTTGCAATGAGTCTAAAATGATACTCATTCCCATAAAATCACAAAACTCTTTTATCTATTATAGTATTCCTTCCACATACCTTACAAAAATTCCCATCAATTACTCTATGAATTATCACTCATCTTGTTCTAGCAGAGCCCTCAAACTGAATTTATCTAAAACTGAGCTGTGGTTGATGATTCACACTCAAATAAATTGGAAAAGCTATCATGTCAAAATAATACTATTGAATTTAAATTTAGGGCCCATGACTCCCAAAATCAGAGAAAATCATAACTCATTATGAAACTTAAATAACAAATTGAGGGAAAATGTTCTCATTAATTTTCTCAAGGCCAAATAAGTTGTGAAATTAGACAAACTTAATGCTATGCTTGTGAATCTTCAAAAAGATTTATCCCAATAAATAAATTGGTGAGTGTGTTGTACTCAAATCTTATTAAACTTGAAGCAGATTTTAATTCAATATTTCAAGTCATTTTGTAAATTTCATCACTGATGTTAGTTCACATTTAGCCATATATTCAATATCTAATCATATTTTCTGTTCAAAATTTTATTTATTCAAGATAAGTCCTTGTTCTTTCTCCCCTCTTAATATGTGTTTCAACTCCACATCTCTAAGCACTTGTTGCTCAATGTTTGGCTTTTGCAAAGATTTTTGCTTTTATGCAAATAATTAATTTTTAGTTACCACAAAGTTTTGAGGGCTACAAGGTAGATTAGAATTTTATTTTCTGTTTGTATAAGTAATATTTAGGTACAGTGGCTTCCCACCAAGAATAATTTCTATAGCCCCCATTCCCAGAATCCTATCCCACAATGTTTTCAGTCTAAAGGAGGTGTTCAAAATATGTTGATATAACATATATAATTTACAATGGCCTCCCACTGATTATCCTACCTATAGTACACATTCCTAGAATCCTATGCCCAAATGTTTTGAGCTTACACAGAATTTTCACAAAAGTTTGATATAGTACATATAATATATGGTGCCTTTCCACTGAGCATGAAAGTTGCAGAAAAATTCTTATAATTTTCAAATTTCTACTGACAGCATTGATGAGGAAAAACCCCAGCTTAATTTTGTGATACCTCTATTCTGGGCCACAGCCTAGTTGATAATATAACTACCTATTTTCAATCACAATTCATGATTAAAATATAATCCCAAACTAAATGACCTGTATCCCAGAAATCAAGATAAAAATTTATTTTCCTTTCTTTCTGAAAATCATCCTCCTGTCCACTATTATATCCAATTACACCATAAATAAATTGTCTTCTACTTACAAAAGCTTTGCTTATGAATAAACCATGAGTGAACATGTGTATTGAGTTAACTGAAGCACCATTGATACCTTTCTGTTCTCCTAGTGATCTAAATGTTAATAGCTCATTTACCTCATGGATTATCTTATGGAATAAAAATCATGATATTTTTGCTATAATTACAAGTGAAAAACACAGGATGGGAGCCATTCCAGCTGATTTGTATACTACTTTAATACCCCTTATTGGGAGGTACCATACATTTATCAAATGTGGGCCTGGTGGGCCCTGGTCAACAAATGTTGAAACAAATCCATATCAAATCCTGTGTATTAAAGAGGTCCTCTATTACCAACAAGACTTTCAATTTCCTTTGATTTTATTATAACATTCATAAAGTATTATTTTTATCATGGAAGAAATTCAAAAAATATCAGTCAAAGTTCCTTGGCCCAAAAATTATGACCCATCCACTCATCTTAATTGCACCTCATTCCAAATCCCAATACATGATCAATATCAAATATGTTCTTGTAATACTTTTTCAAGTACATACAAAAATAATCTTCTCAAAATTCCCAATGGCAGTGACTTGCTTCCTAGAGAGCTTCCTCTCTCAATAGTTACTACAAAATTAGTTCCCCCCCAAAGCATTGGGATGTTATTACTCTGTGATAATGAATACCCCAAAGGAACCTGTTCAAAAAAGCTTTGGGAACAAGCACCTCTTTTATCACTAATAATTTACAAACAGCTTATGACCCAGAAGGTAATTAATCAATTGGATGAGGAGTCTTAAATGATTCCACTTGGGTCTCTCCTTGCAGATTACATGGGATTATGGAAGACCCTGCAGGATATCTCCTTGATTGGAGTGACCCAGAAATTAAAAGCCCAGACACCATGCTCAAAATATTTATGATTATGAGTGGTAGCATGTTATTCTGGTTGAGTCTTAGTGATAATATGAGATCCATTTGATTAATCCTAATTCCTCTCTATATTCACTTGAATTGTCAATTCCATAGCCACATACAATTGATGCAAGTGGAGATGGATTAGGGGCAGCCCTACATCAATTCCAAATCATTGATGGAAAACCTACAGAAGGACCAGCTTCTTATATCTCAAGAAAAATCAATTCAACAGAAGCCAGATATGGTGCAAGCCATATGGAGTGCTTATGTTTGGTATTGGCATTTGAGAAATTACACCATTATCTTGATGGCAGTGTTTTTGAAGTTATAACTGACTGTAATGCCGTGAAATCACTTCTTAACATGAAGACTCCCAACAGACATATGTTGAGATGGCAGATAGCCATTCAATAATATAGAGGAAACACGACTATAGTTCATAAAGCAGGAAACATTTATAAGAATCCTGATGGACTTAGTAGGTGGGCATTAGCCAATACTCCTGATAATCCAGCTTATGTACCTTTGGAAGCAGACACACAGATTAAAATTGAAGGAATTAACATAACTTATATTGGGACTAAATTCTTTGAAGAGGTCAGAGAGTTTTATAAGAAAGACAGGAATTTCCATATCTTGACATAATTGCTAGACAAAGACTGTAAAGACACAGCTCTGGTCAATTCACTGGACAAATTATGGAAAAATGCCTATTCTGAAGGAAGATTTCACTTGTTTGATAGAATAATTTACCACAGAACCAAAAATTCTTGTGTAATGACATTGTGCAGAAGATTACTTATAAATACCATTCTTCATGAATGTCATGATAGTGTCTATTCTGGACACCTTTCAGAAGACAGGACACTTGAGAAAGTGAAGAACTGTGCATGGTGGCCATCTTGGAGAGACCATTGAATATTGTCATACCTGTGACAGATGCCAAAAAGCAAACAGTATTACAGGAAAGAAATTTGGACTTATGATTCATATTCAAGAACCAAAATCCCCTTGGGAGGCTGTCCATATGGATTGGGTCACAGAACTTCCTCCAAGTGGTGACAAGTGTTATAATTCATGTTTAGTCATTGTAGACAGATATAGAAAGACTCCCATATTCATAACATGTCTTAAAGATGACACTGCTATGGATACCACTCTTGTTATATGGAATAGAGTTATTTCTCATAAAGGATTGTTTAATAATATCATCAGTGACAGAGATCCCAAGCTCAAATCTGCACTTTGGACCAATCTTCATAGGCTGTTTGGGACTGAGTTATAATTTTATACAGCATATAACCCTCAAACAGATGGGCTAGCAGACAGAATGATTCAAACTTTAGAGGATATGATCAGGAGATTATGTGCTTATGGATTAGAGTTCACAGACTCAGATTGCTTTACACATGACTGGTGCACTCTAATACCCGCATTAGCTTTGGAATATAAGATATCAGTCCATTATTCCACAGGTCAAACTCCTGATATGTTAAAAAAGGATGGAATCCAAGACTCCCAGCATACACATTGAGGAAAAACTTAATTGAAATCCATCCTACAGCCTCCAGCTTCAAAATAATCCTTGATAAAGTGAAAAATCATTCAAAAAAAAGCATGAATGATGCTTTTGATTATGCAAAACTGAAGTCGGACAAGAGTCATAAAGTACCAGACCTCAAAGTAGGGGACTTAGTTCTAGTTTCAACCTCAAATTTTAATAATATCAAAGGCCCAAAGAAACTAAAAGATTCTTATGTAGGACCTTTTGTTATTGTTTCCATACATGGAACCAATGCAGTTCAAGTGGAATTGAGTGGTGAATTGGAAAATAAACACCCAACTTTTCCAGTAAGCTTGATAAAAAATTATCAACCAGCTGATAAATAATTGTTTCCTTTAAGGAACCCAGCTCCTTTAACTTCAACACCAGTGGAACACAGTGAAGACAAAAATGTAAAGAAATTCATTAAAGAAAGGAGACTTAGGGGTAAAAATCAAAGAGAATATCTTGTCAGATATAGGAATCCAGTACATGAAGATGAATGGCTGGCAGAGTCAGAGATACCTGAATCAGATAAATTTTTGAGAAGATTTAGACAATAAAGAAGGCCACAATCCTGAATATGTCTATAAATGTGCTTTAAATTACTTGATCTAAGTCATGAAAAGAGGTTGGACAGTGAACATTATTCCCCTTTGGGGCCTTATTCTCTTATGACTAATAAAATTGTAATACAATTTTATCTTTTGGTGGGAGGGAATGTGAGCCTTGAGGTATATTTTACATACCCAAATAGGCCACAATTATCTTTAAAAATACTTTTTGAACTGTGCATAACCCATAAGTCATGCATATATTAAGAATTTATCATTTTTGATTTCAGAAAAGATGAATAAATATTTTTTGAGTAAGTAAATTCATGGATTAAAGGCCAGATTTGGATTTTACACAAAAATTCACCCCGAGTAGCTCCATAGAGTTAATAAGCTCAAATTAACTTTAAGAGGTGGTAATATGGAAAATACTTCAATACGACATAAAAGAATTGTGAAAAAAATCTCAATTTCACGCCATTCTAATGGGAATGTGAGAAATCCCATGTTACATATACACTAAGAATACTGTTATGCATGTGTCACACCCATGAATAATCACCCCCCCAATGGGTGTTGCGGCAATTCTAGCCTGAACCCAGTTTATGGTCAATTGGCTATATAATATGTTTATGGCCAATTGTACCCTCTTGGTGCTCTATGACCTCTTGACCATATCACCCTTCCACTGTCCATTAATGGCCTCAGGCTATATCCTTCCCTCATTGGCCTTATTGGCTAATTCTCCACCTCACCAACCCTAAGGCCTTTATCCTTGTTTTTGGGCCTGGGGGTCTTTTTAGTCTTCCAGGGGCCTATGGCCCCTGGCCCAACCCCTTGTATTACAAGGTTTTTGGCCTAAGTGGCCTTTTTGGGCCATTTAGGCCCCCTACAGCCCACGGTCTGCACTCCATGGGACCATTAGGCCCCTTTTGGCCCAAATCCAATGAGGCTGAAAGGAGCCAAGTGGGCAGTTCATCAGCCTTCAAGGCCAAGTGGGCCCACCTGAGCCATTTTTGGCCCCAAAACCACCTTAGAACCCAGAATTGGCCACAATTCAGCCCATGGCCTCTGGAAATCACCAGAGGCCACCAGCTCAGCTCCAAGAAAGGATTCACCTCAGTTTCAGGGGAAGACTTTTCCTTCCTCAATGATCCAGGAGTGGTGCATATATGGTATAATATACAATTATGAACCATTTTGCTCAGCCATCCAATGGTGACATTTTCAGGACCAAATTACGTGATTCCTAATCAAGTCCCTAATCCATCACCAATTTGAAAGGAGGATCTTTCAGCTATTCAGTCTGGAAATTCCCTGGCAGCTACCAGAAGACCATTCAAGGACCCCAACCACTTGGCACTGCAGGAGTTGGGTTATCAAGTCTCATCAGGAATATTCTAAGGGAAATTCTCAGAGGTTATCAATCATTTCAATCATTGTCAAGGAATCAAGTACTCAGAATTCCTTGGACAATTCAATTGATCCATACAGGTAGTAATCAAGCATCCTGTATGGCCTTGGCCCATTTGGGCCAATTCATATTCCACTGTGGGAATTCAGTAACACAGTTCAATTCTGAAGATGGCCAGAACTGTATTGGCCCAATTCAGACAATACAGCCAGGTGACTCACCTTCCAGGATCAGACTTTCAGCTTTTCACATATACTGGCCACCTTTGATCACCTGGGGACTTTTTGCCCAGTTAATTAGTATATTGTATTTATCTTTATCCTTATTTTATTTTTTTCATTAAAGTAAATACTTATGATCTTAAGTCAGTCATTTGCACCTTTCTTCTTTGCCTGTCAGTGGATATTGGTGGTCATATCCCTTAATAATTACATTGTTCTTTCTGACAGGTTGAAACAGTGAATTGAGGATTAATTTGCTTGGCTCTTTGGCTTTTGGCCTCCTTATTATCTTGGCCATTGGCTTCCCTTTCATTTTTACCTTTGGCATACTTGTCTTTACTCTTATTCTCCCTCAAAGAAATATATTCCTTCTTATTTCTTTACTCTTTTGGAGCCTTCCAAGTGAGTTCTTGATTACTGAGTGCCAGGCCACTCTTGATTCCATATGAGACCCTGTGACATTATATTAATTAACTCATAATTTCTTTTCATTCTATTCATTCATTCTCTTTATAATTCTGATTCACTCATTTCATAGAAATTATGACTCTTTAAGGCTTTATGAGCTTTTCGATCTTTTGTCACCTCAATTTTCTCTCATTCATTATTCATTTTGAAAATTGATAGCTGACCCAATTCTATTTTTGTTTCTCTTTCAAATATTATATTGAATCATCAAATCATTTTCATTCATAATTCAGGCATAATCTCATTTTTCAAATTGGTCATCAAGATTGTTCAGACACACTCTTCATATCAAGATTCATTTTGAATTATTCTTCAAGAAATTTTGATGTTAAGCAGGATTTCACTTGAATTTATTTGATTGATTTATTTGACAAAAATTCATATTGACCTCAAGAAAATTGATTGACCTGAAGATTTCAATTATTTTGATTATTTTTCACATCAAGTATTTGACATAAATTGACTTTGCCTCAAGAATTTTGATTTATTTGACATATTTATTCATTGAATTCAAGATTTCATTTGACATTGATTGATTGATTTTCCTGAATTTTTACATTTTGATTTATTTGATTCATTGAATTTCCTAAATATTTTATTGTTGATTTTTTGACTTCAAGCATATTCTGATTTTATTCATTGGTTTTAAATTCTTATTCCTGAAATCATGCCTGTTCAACATTCACCTCCTGCAAGACAGACCAGATCTCAGGCCAGAGCTCAAGATGTTTTTACTCCAACTCCAAGAGCTCCTCTCAATGGCACCCCAGCAGTTCCTCAACTGAGGGCCCAATTAGATATAGGACCCCATATGGAAGGAGCAGCACCATCCAGGAAGGAAGGAAGAGGGCCAAGAAGATCAAGCTCATTCTCAGGGGTAGTTGGATAATTCCAAGAACTTTCAAGGACCACTCTCAAAGGTCCAGGGGAAGATGGCAAAGAGGAGGAGGAGAATTCTGTGGAAGAGGAAATGTCTGAGGGTACTGAAGGTGTCTCTGCTCCTGTGGGGGCATCCCAAGGTACTGGAGGACCAACTCTAGCCCAGTCTGATCAGCCTGTCTCTCATCAGTCTGAACTATCCTTATTGGCCATTATGCAGCAGATGACTCAAACTATGGCCAATCTTCAAGAAGCTTCAGATTCTGAGTCATCAAGACCACCAGCCTTCAAGACTGCATCTATGGAGGCACCAGAATTATTTGATGGGACCAGCCCTTAAAAGTCAGAAGCTTCATTCAGTATTGTCAATTGATCTTTCATAATTATCTGGCAAATTTCTCTCAAGACAGAAAGAAAGCTCTCTATGCCACTTCATTTCTCATTGGCAGGGCTGCAAAATGGATTAAGCCTTATCTTGCCAATCTCACCAAGCAAGACTCAAATTACCTTCTCAATTCTTGAAATATATTTGAATCATAACTCTTTACTTTATTTGGGGACCCAAATGAAGTTAGAAAAGCTGAAGCAGAGTTGGATTCCCTAAGAATGAAAGAAGGTGTCCATGTTTCTTTGTACATAGCTGATTTCAGAAGTTTTGTTTTAAGAATTGGAGATTGGGGTGAAAGGGCTCTTATTCATCATTTCAGGAAGGGATTGCTATCAAGGATCTTGGATCAATTGGCCTCCCATCCTTCAAGAATTGACTCTCTTCAAGACTTAATGGATCTTACCCTGGAGCTTGATACCAGGTACCATGAGAGGCAAAAAGAGAAGAATAATCATCAAGAGAAGAAGCCTGGTGCCTCAAAGTCAAGTTCTTCTCATACTCCAAATTCTTCAAGCTCATATCAAAAGAGGGACAAGCCCCACTCTTCTTTGTTGAATAAAGACTTCAAGTTAATGGATTCTGAAAAAGAAAGAAGAATCAAGGAGGGTTCATGTACCTGTTGTGGTGGAAAGCAGAGTCTTGGGTCCTGTTTCAAAAGACCTCAGAACAAACTTTCCCAACCGTCAGGCAATTTACCCAGCCAGGGAAAAGCCTGAGTGAAGATCATGTTGTGATCAATGGTCTTCACTGTTTTCCATCCAGTGCACAATTGTGCATTCTGAATACTGGTGTCCAGAATTCTATTAAATTCTTTGTTTTTTCTTCTTTTTCTGATGTTTTTACAGTATTCTCATTGATTCTGGTGCTACCAACTCATTCATTGCAAAGCAGTTTGTTCACAAGTATTCTTTGACCATGTCAGAACTGCCAGAGAAGATTCTCCTTATCATTATGGACTCCTCTGAGTCCCCTTCCCTATTTGTGACTCACCATACCAAATATATAATTGAGATTCCTTCATTCCCAAGCTTTGAATGGGACTTTTTAGTCATTGATACTCCCAAGGCAGAATACCTCATATTGGGCTTTGACTTTCTAAGTAATTTTAATCCATCTATTCATTGGAGGCAAGGACTGATCACCTTTAGTTCTGATCATAAGGACTATTATGATCCTTCAAAATCTTTCAGTAATGACTTTTCTTTTACCAAATCATGTGCAGCTCTGGCTGGTGATTCTAGAACACCATCATTTCCATTGTCTGTCCATATTCCTTCCCTTAGTTCCCACAGTCATTACTATCATCTAGAGATCAAGTCTTCAAAGAGATTCAAGCTGTTGGAGAAGATAATTCTGTATCTTCACTTCATTTCTTCTTTGGGAATATGAACCTTCCTCCGTCATCTTATCATGACTCCCTGGAGGGGTTGTGGGATGAAGGGGAAGAGCCAGAAGTAGAAACTGTGATGAAGGTTGTTCCTTCTGTCTATCACCAGTATTTGGATGTATTATCCAAGGTGAAAGCAGAGAAACTTCCTCCTCACCACGCCTGTGGTCATCATATTGAACTGGAGGGGTCTCTGCCTCCAGCTGGAGTGATCTATTCTTTATCAAAACAGGAGTCAGATACACTCAGGGACTACATCTCAGAGAATTTAGAGAAAGGCTTCATCCGTACAAGCTCCTCTTCAACAGGAGCACCTGTCCTCTTTGTTAAAAATTAAGATGGTGCCCTCTGTTTGTGTGTTGATTACCCCAAACTCAATGATGTTACTAGGAAGAACAAGTATCCTTTTCCTCCTATGAATCAGCTCCTTAATGTTTTTAATGGTTCTTCTATCTTCTTTTCAAGATTGATCTGTGTGGTGCATATAACCTGCTCATAATCAAGGAGGGTGATGAACATTTGACAGCTTTTAGAACTAAATATGGAAGTTATGAGTACTTAGTTATTCCATTTGGGCTCACCAATGCTCCTGCCTCTTTTCAAAATATTGTCAATGATATTTTCCAAGATCTTCTTGATGGTTTTTTTGTGGTTTATTTGGATGACATTATGGTCTTTTCCAAATTGGAGGAAGAGCATGTCACTCATGTGTCCACTGTTCTTACCAGACTCAGAGGCAATAACCTCTTTGCTAAGGCTTCTAAGCTGCCATTTCATGTTACTAGTGTTGAGTATCTAGGTTATGTTGTTTCTTCTGAAGGCCTCAAGATAGACCAATAAAATGTCCAGCAAATTCTCAATTGACCACCTCCAAGAAACCTCAAGGCTCTCAAATCATTCCTTGGCTTTGCCAATTTCTACCGCCATTTCATCAAGAATTATTCCAAGAAAATAAGTTCACTCACCAGTTTCCTCAAGAAATATTCCTGTTTCCCCCTCAATGAGGAAGCTCTTAGTCAGTTTCGCCAACTCAAAGAGGCTTTCACCACTGCTCCAATCCTTCTCTACCCACCATTGTAAAGACCAATGCATCCAATTATGCCTTGGGTGCTGTACTGAGTCAGGTCTTTGACTCAGGAAAACATCCCATTGAATTCAACAGCCACATTCCTATTCCAACAGAGCTTAACTATGAGATTCATGACAGGAACTTCTTGGCATAGTCTGGGCTCTCAAGAGCTGTAGGGATTTCCTTCTTTCCTTTTCTTCATGTTTTGAGGTTCTCACTGTTCATTATTCACTTCAATACTTCATGTCTTCAAAAGTCCTTACTTGCTGTCAAGCCTGCTGCGCTGAATTTCACTTCTTAATCTGTTACAGCCCAGGCCGCCTAGCTACTCTCCCAGACACTCTGTCAGGTCAGGACAATGTTTATCCAGAGAGAGGGGGGATTTCATCAGCAAGAATCCAATGAGCTTTCAACAGCGCATCAAGCAGGATGAAGTCCAACCTTCAAGATATTTTGCAGTCAAGGTGGAGTCTTTTTCAAATTTGATTGACTCAATTCAGAATTCTCTATGGCAAGACTCTCAGTACAGAAGTATTCTTGGAGAATTGGGTAAAGGTAAATCTGTCCAAGATTATTCTCTTGATTCCTCTTCCCAACTTCTGTCAGCCTTGAGGTATATTTTACATACCCAAATAGGCCACAATTATCTTAAAAAGAAAGTTTGAATTATGCAAAAATCATAAGTCATGCATATATCCAAAATTCATCATTTTTAATTTCAGAAAAGTTGAATAACTTTTTATTGAGTAGGTAAGTCCATGGATTTAAGGCCAGATTTGGATTCTACACAAAAATTCACCTAGGGTACCTCCGTAGATTGAATAAGCTCAAATTAACTCTTTGAGGTGGTAAAATGGAAAATACTTCAATACCACATAAAAGCTCCATGAAAATATTTGTTTTTCTTAATTTCACGCCAAAATAATGGGAATGTGAGAAATCCCATGTGAAATATACACTGAGAATAGTGTTATGCATGCTTTGAGCACTTAATATCATGGTATTCTTACATTGACGTTTGATACACCCATAGTGGATATCTCACTTTAAGCTTAAATTTCTATTTTGACGTGAAAAATAAGCAAGGGGGACAAAAGACATAAAAGAGAGCCAGGGTACCCAACTTCTGAGGCCTCATAGGCGTGGAAAGCTCCAAAGCTTGGATACATGGCTGATATTGGCCCAATTAGTAAAATAAAACACTTTGGGAACTTGGTTACCATGTTACAACTACAGTAAATCTTAAGAAAATAGCAAATAACCTGCTATTTTGACATGCCAAGGAGGTGAAAAGCTACTTAGACTCCTGTAACCATGTAAATTCTTAATGATTTTCCATTGATAAGCCCCAAAAGAGTAATTAAAACCCTTTTTGGACTTGTATCCATTGATTTACCTCATAGCAACCAGTTAAACACTGATATTTGCAATTCTACGTAGAAATGAGGTAAAAACTTCAAAAATTCATTAAAAATACAATTCTTAATTAATCTTTCTGAAACGTTCAGGACCAATGTAGAGCTGTATTGTCTATGGTAAAACCAAAATTAATTACAGTTTTCCTAGTAAAATTCAAAGTTTTACTTACAGTCCATGTTTGACTATTCTACGTGAAACACTGAATGTTCAAAAATTCACAGTAATTAAAACCTGTGATGAAATTGGAAATAAAATTGATAACTTTGAGAAATCAATGATTTTTTTGGAATAAAAGAAGATTTACAGATTTTACTCCTTTTATTCTTAACCATATTGGGGTTGGTAGTCACATAAAAGCATCAATTAAGTAATTAGGATAATCTTACGTGACAACAGATGATGCAATCAATAATCCAAAAGGGTTTATTGTTTTCTCACTCACTTGTTTTTCAGTTTGCTCCATGGAACGCCTCTGTGAGCTGTTGTTGACTTAACAGAGGCCTCCTCTTGCTGTTTTTTCCAAAAAATCATCTTATTATCATTTAAATCATTATTACCAACAAGTAAGTATTAGTTAAAGCTATTATTAAGTGTTTTAAATCTTTCAGAATCAATCAGAAAGAGGTTAAATTATAGAATACAACTATATATTGTTGTAATACTGTTATAAATTCATTTTGATCCTTAAAATCCACAATTCTACATCAAATCTCTCTATCTTATCTTTCAATAAGTTCTTTGGAATATTAGTGAGTGATTTAATTTTAATTCTTAAAGTTTTTCTCTAAAATTAGTTTTCTTCAATAATTACCATTATAAGTATTCTTGCAAAAGATAATTATATATTAAAATAATCTATTATTTTAATAAAAGAAGCTTCAATATTAAAATCTTCTTGTAATTGATTCTTGTAGACAATTACTTGCTCACTGTTAAAATCACTAGTAGTGTTTAACACGTGAAAGAAATAATTCTTTAATTATTTAATTAAGGCTATAATAATATTTTGTTATTATATCTCATAAGAAAAGTCATAGTACTGTTGATTAATAGTAATATTATCATCAGTTTCATAGACATATCTAACATTTGGGGGCCTGGCTGTGATTTTATCCATAGACTTGGCTTTAATCATATTCTAGACTTCATTTTTGTGTTCTAAAAAACCACCATTCATACCACATCTTACATTTGGGGGCCTGGCCGTGTTTTTTTTGAACCTTGTACCCTTGATTAATATATTAATTTAATAATTTTTTTCTTTCATTTTGAAGTTGAAATAATGTTTATTTTTGAAATTGTTTTGGAAATCTTTTTCATTGAGGAATTTGGTCCAATTTTATACTGTTTTTACACGTGGCTTTTTCACATCCAAAAACTTATAAAATTATTCTTTGAGTTACTCTGAATTAATTTTCATTCAAAATCTCAAATTTTAATTTTTTTAATATTAAAAAATATAAAAACTTATAAAAAATCTCTAAAAAATATTTTAAAAAGTATAAAAAATAATTTCTTTCTAGTGTCTTTAATCAAATAATGTGCAGCTGGTGACAAACTCAATAAGAGATATATTACCAGTCCAGAATCTGAAGACAGTATTTAAGTGCAAATTGCTAAAAGGGGCACTTTATTTAACTCAGAAAAGAATAAATTACCATCAAAAGGTGTGTATTTTATCTTCTATTTCCACTTTTTATCTTTAAATTGACGTGAAAATGGTTCATACCAGAAATGGAAGTAACTATTCAGTCCAACCAGATGGATTTGGACAAGGAAGAGGAAAGACCAAATCCAGAAGTTCCAAGTCTTCCTCAATAAAGACACATTTGGAGGATGCCAGAGTTGCCCCCCATTCCCCAAGGTCTGTACCCACAGATTTTGATGTGAATTCTGAGCCTGAACTGATTCATGATAATATTTCCAGGGCTGAACCATTTTCAAGTGGCAGAAATAGAAATATATCAATTCCAGTACAAAAATTGGTTCAGAGCAGCCAAAGAAGAGGAGTGGGAAATATGCCCAAGCCTTTGGCAGGGGGCCATGAACTCCTACTTACACATCAAGAGCTTTCTGGGTCAGGAGAAGGCCATAGAAATCTTAGGAGGATGGAGCCCCCTGTTTTGCAAAGACAAGGTCAAAAAGATAAAGAACTGGTTGAAGAACTAAAGTCTTTTATCCATAGACCAGAAGAAGAAACTGGAAATGACTCCAGCTTTGGAGGCAGAGGCCCCAGTGGCATCTATCAGCTCCAAACAAGCTCCAGAAATGTCTAAAGACAAGCCCAAAGGACCTCAGAAGAAGCAGAGAGGTCCCAAGAACCATAAAGGCAAGGGCAAAGGCAAAGCCAATTGGCACAGACCTTACCCACAGGGGTACAGGATCCCCAAATTGGAGCCTTCAGCTGTGGACAGTGTGTTCAACATGGCCAGAACTCTAATGAAATTCACAGCCAAAGAGCAGGACAGGATGAACAGGACTTTTCCACACAAATAGATCATGTACAAAGAGGTATTAATGTAGAAATTGGTAGGCTTGATTCAAAGTTAACTAAAATAACATTGGATATTAATGATTTGCAAAAACATGACAAGAAATATACTGAATGGTATGAACTGACAAATGCCAAATTTGATTCAATTATCAATGCTTGTAGCAGAATTGAGAGTACATGTCAGATTCAGAATGATAAGATGGAAGATCTTTCTATTTTTAAAATGAATGATCAACTTAAAATTCTACAAGATCATGTCTTGAAGATAGTTGAAGATACCAATCATTTTGCTACACATTTAGCAAAAAGTGAAAGTGAAAGGCAGAAGTTAAAAAATGAAATTATTGCAAACGTAGAACAAATTCATAAGAATTATGTACCACATATGCCAAGACATTCTACACATTTGACTGAAGAAAAACCTTCTGTCAAAGGAGGTTTTACACCACTTTTAGGAGAAAATGTTGTCTCTGTTAAAGATATTACCAAATTAGAAGAATGGCCAACATTATCTGGTGAAGGAGAATATAACCATATTGAGCTCATCAGGACTATTGATATGTTGCAAGAAGACTTTCATATACCTGATAAAATCATAGTGGGAAAATTACACTCTCTGTTTACCAGAACTGCAAAGAAATGGTATTACAAGATGAGGATAGATCATGGAAAAAATAATTGGTCTTGGTGGAAATCTGAAGTAATTACCAAATGGGCCAATAATTCTTGGAGGTTTAAAATGGAGAATGCTTTTGAAAGTGCCATTTTTAACTCAGAGAAAGATAAACCACTTACTTGGTTCTTCAAGCAAAAAGACAGATTATCTGCTTTACACCCAGATATGTCTGACACTATGATTAATATGAAAATATTAAGAAAGTGTGGAGGAGAACTGGAACATGCTATCAAGAGCAGATGTGTAGAACCCTGTTCAACAGAGGACTACATTAATGCAATGGAAGATATCATTACCAGAACAAGAATTGGTAAAACTTGGACTAGAATCCCTATGGAATCCAAGATGGTCCCAAAGATTCCCAGAGAGGATAAAAGACCAGAAAGACCTGTCTTGAAGTGTCATAAATGTGGAAGTACTTCACATTTAGCCAACGCTTGCACCAAAAAGTCAAAAATCAATGAAGTTCAGGTCATTGAAGGAATTCAGTGTACTGAAGAGAAAGAGGAATCTGATCAAGATTCTGCAGTCTCTGAGGATACACCAGTGGAGGACTATCCCATTGAAAACATTACAGCTTTCTTTGAGGTCACAGAAATCCATACTCACTTGCCACAGTACAGTGAGAATTGCTACAAACTGATCAATATCCAAGATGCCAAAATGTGTAAAACAAAACCTGCTAGAGGTAAAGGTTACACTGCTGGAGCATCCTGTATCACATTAGCTTTGATGAGTGATATTGAAGCCAAAGTAAATTTGGATAAAGGGGCATTTTTCACTTGTGTGGGCAAATATTATCTCCAAATTATACTTCCTGAATGGAAAAACCATCTATTACCTATAGAAGGTGTGCAATTTAGTAGTGCCAGTAACAATATGTACCCCTTGGGTATATTAGACACTAATATTGTATATCCACACCCAGCAGGAAGTGTAAGGATGAAAACTGAGATTGTGGTAATGGATAATTGCACATCTAAGCACATCATTCTTGGGAATGATTACTTGAATATTTATGGTAGTGACATCAATAACCATAAATACAGATATTTCACAATTGGGGATAACAAAAGACAAAAATTTGCTTTTTCCAATATGCCAAAACAAATATCTGTGGTATCTTCTGTCAAGGATACTTATAGAGATGAATTTGTGTCTAATCAACTTGTTGAAGCACAGATTAATCCATCATTGTCACCAAAAATGAGGAATGAACTTGTTGATGTGTTATACACATACAATAATTCATTTGCCTCTGATAATGAACCATTAGGTGCTATAAGAGGACATGAAGTTGATATTACTCTTAATATTGACAGACCATATCCTCCAGTACTTAGAAGACCAGCTTATCCAGCCATTCCCAGAGCTTGAGAATCCTTGGAAAAACATATCCAAGAGTTAATCCAACTTAGTGTACTAAGGAAAGTAGGCCATAATGAGGAAGTTGAAGTGACAACACCTACTATTATTGCTTGGAATAATGATAATTCAAGAATGGTTGGAGATTTCTAAGAATTTAATACCTACACAGCTTCAGATAGGTATCCAATCCCTAGAATTCAAGAAACCTTGACTCAATTTTCTAAAGCCAAGTATATAGCATCAATGGATGCATTGAAAGGCTTTCATCATAATGTTTTGACACCTAAAGCTAAGAAATTACTTAGAATTATCACTCACTGTGGTATTTATGAGTATCTTAGAATGCCATTTGGCATTAAAAATGCTCCATCCCATTATCAAAGAATGATGAATACCATTTTTCCCACAGAATTTTCTGAAGGATGGCTTATCATTTATATTGATGATATTATCATATGTTCTGATTCTTGGTCCTTACACCTTGAAAGACTTGCAAGAGTACTTCACAAAGTTGCAGAAGTAAACATGAACATTTCACTTAAGAAATGCAATTTTGGTTTTGAAGAACTCAAAGCATTAGGACATGTTGTTTCTGGCTTAAGCTTGGGTATTGACAAAAACAAAGTGGCAGAAGTGTTACTTAAGCCAATACCTCAGAATAAAAAGGAAATGATGTCTTTTCTTGGATTTGCTAGTTATTCTAGGCAACACTTGAAAGACTTTGCAATTCTAGCCAAGTCACTATATAGAATTTGTGATCAACAGACTGTATTTGAGATGACACAGGAGAGAATTAAATCTTATGAGAAGATAAAGAAAGCTCTTACAGAAGCACATTTACTCCTCATTCCTGACTGGAATATTACTTTTAAATTGTACATTGATTCATGTGGAGATGGATTAGGGGCAGCCCTACATCAAGTACAAATTATTGATGACAAACCTACAGAGGGACCAGTTTGTTATATCTCAAGACAAATCAAACCAACAGAGGCCAGATATGGTGCAAGCCAAATGGAGTGCTTATGTTTGGTATGGGCACTTGAGAAATTACACTATTATCTTGATGGCAGTGTTTTTGAAGTGATAACTGACTGTAATGCAGTAAAATCACTTCTTAACATGAAAACTCCCAACAGAAATATGTTGAGATGGCAAATAGCCATTCAAGAATATAGAGGAAACATGACTATAGTCCACAAAGCAGGAAACATTCATAAGAATGCTGATGGACTTAGCAGGTGGGCATCAGCCAACACTCCTGATAACCCAGCTTATGTACCTTTGGAAGCTGAACCACAGATTCCAATTGAAGGAATTAACATAACTGATATTGGGACTGAATTCTTTGAAGAGGTCAGAGAATCTTATAAGCAGGACAAGAATTGCCATATCTTGACTTCTTTATTGGATACCAACTGCAAAGATAAATCTTTGATCAATGAACTAGATGAAGTTTGGACAAATTCCTATTCTTAAGGAAGATTTAACTTGTTTGATGGGATTATTTACCACAGAACCAAACATTCTTGTGTAATGACATTATGCAGCAGATTGATTATCAATACAATTCTTCATGAATGCCATGATAGCATCTACTCTGGACACCTGTCAGAGGACAGAACACTTGAAAAAGTGAAGACCTGTGCATGGTGGCCATCTTGGAGAAAAGAAACCATTGAATATTGCCATACCTGTGACAGATGTCAAAAAGAAAACAGGAGTACAGGCAAGAAATTTGGACTTATGATCCATATTCAATAACCAAAATCCCCTTGGGAAGTTGCTCACATGGATTGGTTCACAGAACTTCCTCCAAGTGGTGACAAAGGTTATAATGCTTGTTTAGTCATTGTAGACAGATATATCAAGACTCCCATATTCTTACCATGTCATAAAGATGACACTGCTATGGATACAGCTCTTCTTCTATGGAGTAGAGTTATTTCTCATACAGGATTATTTAAGAATATCATAAGTGACAGAGATCCCAAGCTCACATCTGCACTTTGGACCAATCTTTATAGATTGTTTGGGACTAAGTTATCATTCTCTGCAGCATACCACCCTCAAACAGATGGGCTAGCAGAGAGGATGATTCAAACTTTAGAAGACATGATCAGGAGATTTTGTGTTTATGGGTTAGAATTCAAAGACTCAGATGGCTTTACCCATGACTGGTGCACTCTGATACCTGCACTAGAATTGGCATCCAAGACATCAGTCCATTCTTCCACAGGACAAACTCCTGCTATGTTAGAAAAAGGATGGAATCCAAGACTCCCAGCAGACACACTGAGGAAAGACTTGATTGACATTCATCCTACAGCTTCCAGCTTCAAGATAATGCTTGATAAAGTAAAACATCATGCAAAACAAAGTATGAATAATGCTTTTGATTATGCAAAACATAAGTGGGACAAGAGTCATAAAGTACCAGACTTCAAAGTAGGGGACTTTGTTCTAGTTTCAACCTTGAATTTTAATAATATCAAAGGCCCAAAGAAACTAAAAGATTCTTATGTAGGACCTTTTGTTATTGTTGCCTTACATGGAACCAATGCAGTTCAAGTGGAATTGAGTGGTGAATTGGAAAATAAACACCCCACTATTCCAGTCAGCTTGATAAAGCCTTATCAACCAGCTGAAGGAGAACTGTTTCCTTTAAGGAACCCAACTCCTTTGACTGTGCCACCAGTGGGATAGAATGAAGACAAGAAGATAAAGAAAGTCATTAAAGAAAGGAGACTTAGGGGTAAAAATCAAAGAGAATATCTTGTCAGATATAGAAATCCAGTACATGAAGATGAATGGCTGGCAGAATCAGAAATACCTGACTCAGATAAGCTCTTGAGAAGATTTAGACATGAAAGAAGGCCACAAGCCTGCATATGTCTATAAATGTGCTTTATGTTACTTGATCTGAGTAATGTAAAGAGGTTGGACAGTGGACATCAACCCCCTTTTGGGGCTTTTTTATTACTTATACCATTAATAAAATTGTAGTACAATTTTATTTTTTGGTGGGAGGGAATGTGAGCCTTGAGGTATATTTTACATACCCAAATAGGCCACAATCATCTTAAAAAGAAATTTTGAATTATGCATAACTCATAAGTCATGCATATATCCTAAATTCATCATTTTTAATTTCAGAAAAGATGAATAACTTTTTATTGAGTAAGTAAGTCCATGGATTTAAGGCCAGATTTGGATTTTACACAAAAATATACCTAGGGTAGCTCCATAGAGTGAATAAGCTCAAATTAACTCTTTGAGGTGGTAAAATGGAAAATACTTCAATACCACATAAAAGCTCCGTGAAAATATTTGTTTTTCTTAATTTCACGCCAAAATAATGGGAATGTGAGAAATACCATGTGAAATATACCCTGAGAATAGTGTTATGCATGCTTTGAGCACTTAATATCATAGTATTCTTACATTGACGTTTGATGCACCCATAGTGGATATCTCACTTTAAGCTTAAATTTCTATTTTGACGTGAAAAATAAGCAAGGGGGACAAAAGACATCAAAGAGAGCCAGGGTACCCAACTTCTGAGGCCTCATAGGCGTGGACAGCTCCAAATCTTGGATACATGTCTGATCTTGGCCAAATTAGTAAACTTAAACAGTTTGGGAACTTGGTTACCATGTTACAACTACAGTAAATCTTAAGAAACTAGCAAATACCCTGCTATTTTGACGTGCCAAGGAGGTAAAAAGCTACTTAGACTCCTGTAACCATGTCAATTCCTCATGATTTTCCATGGATAAACCCCAAAAGAGTAATTAAAACCCTTTTTGGACTTGTATCCATTGATTTACCTCATAGCAACCAGTTGAACACTGATATTTGCAATTCTACATGGAAATGAGGTAAAAACTTCAAAAATTCATTAAAAATACAATTCTACATGAATCTTTCTGAAACGTTCAGGACCAATGGAGAACTGTATTATCTATGATAAAACCAAAAAAAATTACAGTTTCACTAGTAAAATTAAAAGTTTTACTTACAGTCCATGCTTGACTATTCTACGTGAAACACTGAATCTTCAAAAATTCACAGTAATTAAAACCTGTGATGAAATTGGAAATAACATTGATAACTTTGAGAAATCAATGATTATTTTGAAATAAAAGAAGATTTACAGATGTTACTCCTTTTATTCTTAACCATATTGGGGTTGGTAGTCACATAAAAGCATCAATTAAGTAATTAGGATAATCTTACGTGACAACAGATGATGCAATCAATAATCCAAAAGGGTTTATTGTTTTCTCACTCACTTGTTTTTCAGTTTGCTCCATGGAACGCCTCTGTGAGCTGTTGTTGACTTAAAAGAGGCCTCCTCTTGCTGTTTTTTCCAAAGAATCATCTTATTATCATTTAAATCATTATTACCAACAAGTAAGTATTAGTTAAAGCTATTCTTAAGTGTTTTAAATCTTTCAGAATCAATCAGAAAAACGTGAAATCATAGAATACAACTATATATTGTTGTAATACTGTTATAAATTCATTTTGATCCTTAAAATCCACAATTCTACATCAAATCTCTCTATCTTATCTTTCAATAAGTTCTTTGGAATATTAGTGAGTGATTTAATTTTAATTCTTAAAGTTTTTCTCTAAAATTAGTTTTCTTCAATAATTACCATTATAAGTATTCTTGCAAAAGATAATTATATATTAAAATAATTTATTATTTTAATAAAAGAAGTTTTAATATTAAAATCTTCTTGTAATTGATTCTTGTAGCCAATTACTTGCTCACTGTTAAAATCACTAGTAGTGTTTAACATGTGAAAGAAATAATTCTTTAATTATTGAATTGTGGTTATAATAACATTTTGTTATTATATCTCATAAGAACAGTCATAGTACTGTTGATTAATAGTAATATTATCATCAGTTTCATAGACATATCTTACAACTTCTCTTATTCAAAGATTGGGTGGTGGTCCCAAATGACCCCACAATTCAGCTCAACATCCTTCACAAGTTTCATTCTCCCCCTCTAGCTGGACACCCTGGCCAATAGAAGACTCTCAAGCTTGTCAAGCGGGATTTCCACTGGCCTGGAATGACTCAATTAATCAGGGATTATGTCTCATCCTGTCAACAGTGCTCAAGAAACAAGAATATTCATCACAAGAAGTTTGGACTCCTCAAACCTCTTCCAATTCCAAATAGTCCTTGTATTTGTCTTTCAATGGACTTTATCACTCAACTGCAACTGTCCAATTCTTCTGATTCAATTCTGGTCATATTGGACAGGTTCTTAAAAATGGCGGTTTTTATCCCAAAAATGTCTTCAATAACTTCATTGGATTTGGCTCATTTATTCATCAAGAATATCTTTTCAAAGAATGGGCTTCCTTCAAGAATTTTCAGTGATGGAGGTTCACTTTTTGTTTCTTCCTTTTGGACCAATCCTTGTCAGCAGCTCAAGATTTAAAGGCATCTGTCAACTACTTGACATCCAGAAACTGATGGACAGACAGAGAGGGTAAATCATATATTAGAACAATACCTCCAGATGTATGTCAGTTATCATCAAGATGACTGGAACACCTGGCTCCCTCTTGCTGAATTTTCCTACAATAATTCTGATCACTCTTCAACAAAACAATCACCGTTTTTTACTGTTTATGGAAGAGATCCACAATTTGACTCAGCTCACATTACTCAAGACACTCCTGCTGGAAAGGTATCAACAAAAATTCAATCAGTACAGCAATATATCAAGAGAGAACTTGAAGTTGCCATAAACAGGTTTAAGAGGTATGCAGATAAAAGCTGAGCAAGTCAACCTGTTTTCAATCCTGGTGGCATGGTACGGCTTTCTTCCAATAACATAAAATCAACAAGACCCACCAAAAAGATGTTCAAAAGATGATTGGGTCCTTTTTCAATCTTGAAGAAAATCAGTATTCCTGCTTACCACCTCAAGCTTCCATCTCAATGGAAATCCATCCATCCAGGTTTCCATATTTCCCTCCTTGAACCAGTCAAGAAATCAGCAATCCTAAATCAGAATCAAGAGCCTTGTCCTTCAATCATCATTGAAGAAGAAGAGGAATGGGAAGCCTCTCAAATACTGGATTCAAAGTTCAAGAGAAGAAAATTATGGTGTCTGGTGGAATGGAAAGGCTTCAGTTGAGACCCAGAAAGATCCACTTGGGAACCAGCCAAAAACCTCAAGAATTTCCCTGAGCTTTTCAAGGATTTCCATTCTTTATATCCTGACAATCCAGGCCCCAATTCTTCAATGGCTTGATTTTTATGGTCCTTTGTGGGGAGAGGAATAATCAAATGTACGTCCCACTCCTGGTATGAACCTTTAGGGGTATTCTACTCTTTTCTGTTGTAAGCATCACCTTGGCCACTCTGTGAGCACTTTAAAATTTGGGACACAGATTTTTGGCCTGGCTATCAAGATCAAATTCCAATCTATGGCCATTTCCACTTGGGGAAATTGACCATTCTTCTTATTAATACTTTTTTCCAAGTTATTACTTTTCAATACATTCTTTCATAAATCTTGCTTAATTTATGCACTGGGAGGAGTGGTAGCTATTAAAAGTAAGTTCCTCTCCTGGTGTTCACTTCCCTGAGGGGTCTACAATATTTCAAAACATCACTTTGGCCACTCTGTGAGTTCCTGGCATCAAATCTTGTTTTTCCAGGTCCTTGGCCATTTCAAATCAACTGTCAATATCCATGGTGAAGATTTGAATCCCCCTCAAGATTCTCCTTTCTTTTGTTTTTTCTTTTTTCTTATTTTCAAGTTTCTTTGGTGTCTTTCTTTCTTTATATTTTCTTCCAACTTTTCTTTCTTATAATTCTTAATTCCAAAATCTTTACGCCAATTCAATGTTTTGAAATTCCCAAAGCCAAATGTCAAGAGAAGACCCAGTCAACCTCATCTCATATGCCAACCTCTTTACCAGCCTGAAGATTCTTTTCAAGATTAAATACCTCTGCAATCCCTATGTCCAATCTGTCTCAACAGCCTCAACAGGCTTGTACCTTATCTTGGTTCTTGGGAGCTCACCATTCAAGGTAGGGGGGTACTGTCACAACCACAAATAATCACCCCCCAAGCGGTTTTGCGGAAATTCTAGCCTGAACCAAGTTTATGGTCAATTGGACATATAATATATTTATGGAAAATTGTACCCTCTTGGCCATATCACCCTTCCACTGTCCATTCATGGCCTCAGGCTATATCCTGCCCCCATTGGCCTTATTGGCCAATTCTCCACCTCACCAACCCCCAGGCCTTTATCCTTGTTTTTGGGCCTGGGGGTCTTTTTAGTCTTCCAAGGGCCTATGGCCCCTTGGCCCAACCCCTTATATCATGGGGGTTTCGGCCTAAATGGCCTCTTTGGGACATTTAGGCCCCTTTTGGCCAAAAGGGGCCAAGTAGGAAGTTCATCAGCCCCCAAGGCCAGGTGGGTCCCAAACCACAAGTGGGCCCACCTGAGCCATTTTTGGCCCCAAAACCACCTTAGGATCCGGAATTGGCCACAATTCAGCCCATGGCCTCTGGAAATCACCAGAGGCCACCAGCTCAGCTCCAAGAAAGGATTCCCCTCAGTTTCAGGGGAAGACTTTTCCTTCCTCAAGGATCCAGGAGTGGTGCATATATGGTATAATATACCATTATGCACCATTTTTGCTCAGCAATCCATTGGTGACATTTTCAGGACCAAATTACGTGATTCCAAATCAAGTCCCCAATCCATCACCAATCTTGAAGGAGGATCTTTCAGCTATTCAGTCTGGAAATTCCCTGGCAGCTACCAGAAGACCATTCAAGGACCCGAACCACTTGGCACTGCAGGAGTTGGGTTATCAAGTCTCATCAGGACTATTCTAAGGGAAATTCTCAGAGGTTATCAATCATTTCAATCATTGTCAAGGAATCAAGTACTCAGAATTCCTTGGACAATTCAATTGATCCATACAGGTAGTAATCAAGCATCCTGTATGGCCTTGGCCCATTTGGGCCAATTCATATTCCACTGTGGGAATTCAGTCACACAGTTCAATTCTGAAGATGGCCAGAACTGTATTGGCCCAATTCAGACAATACATCCAGGTGACTCACCTTCCAGGATCAGCCTTTCAGCCTTTCACATATACTGGCCACCTTTCATCACCTGGGGACTTTTTCCCCAGTTAATTAATATATTGGATTTATCTTTATCCTTTTTTCTTATTGAATTAAATACTGAGAATCTTAAGTCAGTCATTTTCACCTTTCTTATTTGCCTGTCAGTGGGTATTGGTGGTAATATCCTTTACTAATTCCATTGTTCTTTCTGACAGGTTGAAACAGTTAATTGAGAATTCATTTTCTTGTCTCTTTGGCTTTTGGCTTCCTTATTATCTTGGCCATTGGCTTCCCTTTTCTTCTTATCTTTTGCATACTTTTCTTTCCTCTTATTCTTCCTTAAAGAAATATATTCCTTCTTATTTCTTTATTCTTTTGGAGCCTTCCAAGTGAGTTCTTGATTCCTGAGTGCCAGGCCACTTTTGCTTCCATAAGAGCCCCTGTGACAGCATTTTTTGGCACTTACTATTATGGTATTTTTACATACACTTTTGGTACACCCATAGTGGATATCAGTCTTTAAGCCTGAATTTCTATTTTGATGTGAAAATAGTCAAGGGGGACAAAAGACATCAAAGAGAGCCAGGGTACCCAAATTCTGAGGCCTCTGAGGCATGGATAGCTCTAAATCTTGGAACAATGGCTGATCTTGGCCCAATGAGTATACTGAAACGCTTTTGGGAACTTGGTTAACAAGTTAAAATCTCATTAAATTGTAAGAAAATTGCAAATAAGCTGCTATTTTGACATGCCAAGGAGGTAAAGAGCAACTTAGACTCCTGAAGCCTGGTCAGTTTTTAATGATTTTCCATGGATAAGCTCTAAAAGAGGAATTAAAACCGTTTTTTGACTAGTATCCATTGATTTACCTCATAGGAACCAGTAATATAGTGCTATTTGCAGTTCTACATAGAATTGAGGTAAAAACTTCAAAAAGTCATTCAAAATACAATTCTTAATGAATCTTTCTGATATTTTCAGGACCAATTGAGACAAGTTTTATTCATAAATAAACCAAAAATAATCATAGTTTCATAGGTAAAATTAAAAGGTTTACTTACAGTGCATTTTTGAAGATTCCATATGAAACACTGACTCTTCAAAAATTCACAGAAAATACAATCTGTGATGAAATTTCCAATAAAATTGATAAATTTGAGAAATAAATTACTATTTTAAAATAAAATAAGATTTACAATTGTTACTCCTTTTATTTTTAACCATAAATGGGTTGGTAGTCACGTGAAAGCATCAATTAAATAATTATGATAATGTTAGGTGAAAAAAGATGATTCAATCAATAATCCAAAATGTTTTATTGTTTTATTGCTCACTGGTTCTCCAGTTTTCTCCATGGCATGCCTCTGTGAGCTGTTGTTGACTTAAAATAGGCCTTATCTTGCTGTGTTTTCCAAATCATCACATTATTCAATTATACCATTATTACCAACAAGTAAGTATTAGTTAATCTTTTCTTAAGTGTTTTATTCTTTCAGAATCAATAATAAAGACTTGAAATCATAGAAATCAACTAAATGTTGTTGTAATCTTGTTATAGCTCAATTTTTATCCTTTTAAATTCACAATTACCCATCAAATTTCCTACTATTATCTTTAAATGAGTTCTTTGGAGTATTAGTGAGTGATGTATCTTAATTCTTAAAGTTTTTCTCTAGTAATAGTTTTCTTAAAGAGTTATCTTTATAATTATTCTTGTAAAAGATAATTATATCTTAAAAAGAGTTTATCATTTTCATAAAGAAGTTTTTATTATTGAATTCTTCTTGTAATTGATTCTTGTAGACAATTACTGCTTACTGTTATGATCACTAGTAGTGTATAACAAGGAAAAGAAATAAGTAAGTAATTAATTATTTAATTGTGGTTATAATAATTTTTATTATTATATTTCATAAGAAAATTATAGTACTGTTGATTAATAGTAATATTATCAACAGTTTCATAGAAAAATCTTACATATTTATCCTCAATAGACAGATATATAGCTAAGATATATCTCTAATGAATAGTCATTGGACTTGAAACAACATTTGTTCAAAAATTGAGCATGATGTCCAATAATAAATTTTAAAATGGAAATCATGTTTTCAAAGATAATTTTTACATTTATTAAAGTAGGAATAAGCTTTTAGAAAAGGAAGAATTGCTATGAAGTTATTTCCCATGTAGTAAAAAGGAAGCTACTTACCTTTTTTGGAGTTTTTTCATGACAAATTGATTTGGTATTTCTCAATCTCCTCTGTTGAATTAAGCTCAAATTAATAATTTTTTTCCATTCTGTGAATTCCAAAGTGCTAATTTTTAAAACTCTTTATTCTATTCTGCACTTTCTTGGATTTCCATTAAGATACCCCATCAAGTTCTTACAGGGTGAATATTCTAAATAAAATTTATTTCCCTTCTCCAAAGAAGATCTTTAGAAGCTAATGAAATTCAAAATTAAGTTAATATTAAAATATTAATCATTTTGAAGTTTTACATCTCAAGGAATATTAACTAAAGCTTGAAGCTGTTTATATCTCAAAGAAGTTTCACAATATGATGTTTCCAATAATTCAGAAATTCAGACCAATTCCAGTATTCCTATAATTTCCTAATTTTATAGTTCATGAGATTTTAGATGCATTATACAGCATTCCTATTGGGATATACAAATTTGAACACAAGAAACAAAAAAAACTATTCATCAGATTTAAATTTGAAATTACTTTGAATGTTTGTATCAAGCCTTCTTTTCAGGGCTTTCTATAAGACAAAATTGATTAACTTGAAGTATTTTAAGCTTAATTATAATTAGAAAGATCTCATAAATATCATAAGAATTTTGGAATTACAATTTACTTAAATGTAAATATTTTCTAGTAATAATTTACTCAAAAGTTCCTCTTAGGTCCTGTGGGTTAGGAAACTTTAAAATAACCCCAAAAACACAATTTCATCTCTGAGTAATTTCACATCCTTTTCCCAGGCGGTATCCAACCTTAATTCCAAATTCTTTACCTGATTAAATGTGGTCATTTCTTTCACATGGGGACTATAGCACAATGAATAGATCATAAATAATCTTTTCTAACTAATTGGTTTGTCTTCTTTTTCTATACCCTTCAAAATTCTCACATTCATTATTCTCTGATGATGTGCTATCTTCAGCAGTGAATTTTCATCTGAAATTCCTCAGTATTTTTGATTCTGCCCCTTAATTGCTCCTTGATATTTCTAATAACATATGCACTCCTAAAAAATCTTCAAGATTTTGAATCAGAATCAATTTATAATATTTTCAAATTCCCAATAAATCATCTGAAGAAAGTGCTTATAATAAGCTATTTGTTGAAAATATTCAATCTCTTTCTTCTTACTTTATTCCAAACTTATCATTAATATTCTAAATCTCTTTCAGATCAGTCTAGCACAAAATATAATGTCACATTAATAAGTTTTTCCAAAAGTCATCTCCTCTAAAATCCTTACTTCTCTGACCTTATTTGAGCTTTTTGTACTTCACATTCAATTCACATTTTATAATCCTGACTATTTTCACTTCTCCCCTTTATTTGATATAATAATTTTGGTGGAATATTTGTTTCTAAAATAGGTATAATTTCTAAAAAAAATGAGCAAAAGGGATCATTCTGAAAACAATAATCAATCAAGCTGAAAATTTACTCCAAGTTATTCTGAGATATTAAATCAGAGAATAAATAATTAATTAAAGGAATTTCCACCATTTCTATCCAATTCATCTATTAGAGGATAGTTTCTCTTTAGTTATGATAAAAGAAAGCTATATCCTTGAATTATTGAATATTGACTTTGGATTTTCAATAGAAGAGCTTAATTTCTTCATATTTACTCAAGCCTTCTTCTAAAATATTCTATGATTTAGAAAGAAAAATAATTTCTCTCCAGTTAGCTTCCTTATTGAGTAAAACTTCCAAATACTGGTAAAAATAGATCTTACTTTATTTCTTGAATTATTTTTTCCTTAAAATAATTAGGATACTCAAACAAATATTAAAAACATTTTAAATATTGGCTTAGTTTTACAATCAAAATAAAATAAAAATATATATTGAAACTCATGAACAATTTTCATTAACCTAACAATTTCTTTAGTAAGAATTTAATATTTTTTCAGGAAACCCCTAACCTCTACTTTAAAAATATTATCAGTATTCTAAATAAATATAAGTATTCATATTTTCCAAATTTCGAGATATCTCTTATAATGATTATAGGCACAAGTGATATTTTTTGAGAAAAACCTCCAAACTCAAAAAGTACAATTTCTTCCCTTATCAATACATTGCTTTTAACCCTCACAGATTCTTGTTGCATTGGATATCATTTGGAATGATTTAAGATGTTGTCACCAACTGTCACCATCCCAAAAAAATGGTTTTCTTATCATTTAAATTCCTTCACATAAAGCACCTAGAAGAGCTAGTATAATTACCCAAAATAAATTGCTAAAATAACTTCAGAAGTGTATATGGATGATAATCGATTATTTGGATGTGTTACTTATATTTTCGGATCTGATTCAACTTTCTTAGAAAAGATAAAATTAAATTTTTATTAAAAAACCTATCTTGCTAAATAAGTGAAACTTTAATTTTGATTTTGGAATCAATTTAATTATAAAAAGTTGTATGTCGGTTTTAGGCTTTGAATATGACATATTGATCTTAATTTTCAAGTGATCTATAGATTTCAGGTTTCTCTCTTTTAAATTTATCTTTAATCTTAACTATCTTTGATTTATCAAATTAGATTGGGTAAAAAAATATACATAACTCTTGTATTATTGAGTTTAATCATATATATTTTTCCTTTTTTTGAGTGTGAATCTCAAAAAATATTGTCAACCTTCCCTTCAAAATTCCAACGTTATTATCTATTTATTTCCTTGAGAAAGTCACTTTATAACTCAATTTTTGAATTTCTTGGGTCATAAATTGAATCATCCTGATATATAATCACTAAAAATAATTTTAGAGAGTATTCTAACTCAGCTAAAGGTTATTGATTTTGTAAAAAATACTTAAATGGTTCATCAAATGCTCCCATCCTTTAAGAAATAAAATATTCAATAATCACCATAGAAAAAATGCTACCCCCGCCAGTGGGGGTAGCAGGTCCAACCCAGCTTCCACCTTGTTTCATACTGGGCTCCAGCTTTCTTTATAATTTGGTCATCTTCCAAGCTGTGACTAAAAGATTGATAATTACTTCAAAGGAAATTAATTCAATTATTCAAACTGTTAAATCCCTAAATAATGCTTCATTCCACAAAGCTCTTTGAAACCAAAACCAATTATTAAAAAATAAAGATTCATACATTAACCATTAATTTTTTCTTTTCTGATTTTTAATGTTTAAAAATTCTCTTTCCTCATTTCCTCAAATATCCTAAGCTTGATCAATTACTTTCCCTGATAATTTCTTCATCAGATCTCAATATTTTCGGCTTTAAAAACCTCCACATCAAATTTTTGTGCTGTGAATGACTACTTCTCATCAACTTTACTTGCACACAAAACAGTATTAAAAATTGTATTCTTCATTATCACTTTGTGTTTAGATCTTAGTTGATCTTAATTTCTAGAAATAGAACACAAATAATGTTATTTTATCGCTTTTTTTTCAGAATTGGTAAACATTTTTCAAAAATAATGGTTAATATAAGATCAAAAGTAAGTTTGTCCCAGAAAAAATTAACTGAGTAAAGTTTTATAGCTTTTTCCTCCTTTGATTTTATTTTTTTTTCTTTGTAGCCTGAGGGTAAATATTATTCTCATTTTTGTAAAATTGAAGATTTATTCACTCTCACACCTTTCCCCAATGATAGAAATAATCTGAGACCTTTTATGGCTAAAAAATAATATTTTTCCATCTCACATGACATGAAAGATTCTCAAAATCTCTAAAAGAACTATTTGATTAAAATGTATTCTGAAATCCTATTCAATTAATTGAAAGTATATCATTCAAAAAACTTTCATTATATTTTAGCTTTTCTTGAAGAAATAACTATTAGCTCGGGATCTAAATATTCTTATATTTTTTGAATAAAATTAAGGAATGCTATAATAATATTTGCAAAGTAAAATCAGGTTAATATCTTACTACTTCTTCATCAAAATAGCCATTATTTGAATAAGTGTTACACTTATATTTTTCAAATATTTTCATGAATAATATTCGTTTGTGAAAGTGTGCACCAATCTCTGCAATATACAAGAATCAGGAATCATCTTTCATGTTTTTGAATATGCATAAATATCAATTGAGGGTAGTCATTTTTTCAATTGAAGTTAGCTTTCATGATATAAATATTAAATTTTCTCATATTAATTTTTTCAAAAAAAATTATTTCTTTCAAAGAACTCTTTGGAATTTATCTTACAGCTTTTTTTTCTATTTCAATTTTTCTAATAAATATATTCTAGTTACCATGGTGTCACTTTATGAGAAAGAATTATCATTTTAAATATATGGAGAATATTTCTTAAGCTGAAATATTCATTTTAAAACATATATGCACATATATATATCAGGGTTTACTTTCAAGAAAAAAAAACCTAACAATTTCTGGAAGTTAAATTCACTATTATATCAATTCACTGAATCTGATATATATTAAGAAGTAGATAAAAATTTCTGTAATCATATTTAAACGAAAATATATAGTTTCAGTGTGAGACAAATATACTTGTTTTGAAATTTCCCTTTATAAACCAGAAGCTTCAAGAAAAGACTTATTAATGAACTCTATCTTCAGAATCCTTGTGGGGGAAATTTTGATCTGAATAATAAAATTTAGTTCATGGTACAACTGATCTTTCTAAATAGACTAATTGAGTTCCAAACTGTTGAAACTTCTTACATTTGATATATATCTTTAACCTGAAAGGCCTTAGGTATTATACTTCTTGGAATGAACCTACAAGATATTTGGAAGGATTAATGTCCTTCAATTTCTTTATAAAATTATAAAATTTAACTATATTCTTTCCTTTTCTTTGGAATAATAAGTAATATATTGAATATCAAAATTTTAATCTTCATAAATTTCAATTAAATAAGTGTGCTCTAGATAGGATGATTTTCACAGTCTTAATCCCCTAAATGGAATATTGGAAGAAAGTTTTGAAATTTGGTTGTTCTCCTTAATATTTTCAAAGATTCCTTCAAGCTAGGAACTTTATTCAGAATTTGGAAACTAAATATATATATAAATTTACTTATATTCTCAGCTTATCATTTGGTCCTAGTTCTTTTAATTTGAATTTTTTCATAAAATATAAATTTGGCATATATTTATACAGAATGGAGCATCTTTAAATCTAATATTATTCTCTTGACTCATTAAAAATTATTTTTTATTAATTCTCCCAAAGATGGAATAGTTGAAACTAAAAAGGTGGATTTCCAATTAAAAATATTTGTTCAAACACAACACTCTATCCACAAATAGAAAGAGCTAATTTTTTCTTGAAAGAAATCATATATTTAGAAATTCTTATTACTAAATGGTAAGAAATTTTAGAAAAACTTCATTTCAAATATCTATGGCTGTTTTTTCTTTTTCTTATTGAAAGGAAGATTTACTTAAGTAATACAATTCAAATCTTAACCCCATATTTTCTTCCTCACCAGAGAAGAAATCATCATCCAGCTATCACCATCATATTTCTTAGTCTCAGAGATCTGCACGAATTTTGAGGAAAGAATCTTTCAAGTTTTGTTAAATTCATATTGTTTTAAATTCTTTTCTATGAGACATTTTTGTTATGATAAAAAAAATTATATTGACAAAAACACTTAGTATGAGCTATTCATATATTTTATTTAGATAAAATCAATATTTCCTTTTTCATTTCCTTAGCATATGTTGAATACAGTGCCAAATAGTCTCAAGTCTTCATTTCTGAAAATATGAATTAATTTAGAAGCTATCAAATAAAATATGGGTCATAAAGACCTTTTTTTGGTTTGTGCTTCCTTTTGTTCTTTGTATGAAGCTTATGTGAGACTTCATTCAAGCCTTGCTCAAACATTTTTCCAACACACCTTTACAGGCTTGGTTCCAGCAAAGGTTATAGAAAATTGGAAATGGAAATATTTAATGATTCATTACTCTTATACTTTTCATAATTATGAAATACCTTATCCTATATTTTCAGTTATTGTTTCAAATTATTGATATGTAACATGGATTGAACAATACTACAGAACAGTCATGTATCCACTCATAAATAATGGTGAAAATATTAATATACTTGGCCTTTAGATTTTTTCAATGTCGCTTAATAATATTAATATATGGTAATAAAATGCCAAGCCATTTACAGCTGAGAATTGTTCCTATCCACAGGGATTTACTAAATGAGAAATTCTTTTTTTTGATATATGTACTTATTCTTTAATCAACATGTTTCCTTATGTTCCCACACTATTTTTGATCAGTTTTTTCTGTTTTTCATATTATTTTATATTAATTCTAATGTGTTTATTTTTTATGACCTCCATTTTTATATAGTTTCTTGTAACATTATTTATTTTTTTGACCAATATGATCCAGATTTTAGCAATTTTGTTAATTTTTGTATGTTTTGTTTAAACCATTTTCCTTTAATTTTTGAGGTTATTTTTGCTATTTTGTTATTTTGTTATTCTCTTAGTTTCTCTTTTGGCTTGTTTTGATTCTTTTTATTTTCTTTCTGTGGTTCGAGATTTCGATTGATTTTTTATTTATTCATAGTTTTTTGTGCTATACAATCTGACTGGTCAGTTTTTTTCATTTCAAACTGTCAGTAATATTTATTTTTCATTTTATATATTTCATTTTTAGCTTTTTAGATTCTTTGCCATCATTTATCATTTTTTGAATGATATTTTTTTTGTTTAATTATTCTTATTCAGTCATTTTTTATCTTTTTAGCTTTTAGTTTTTCCTTCTTTGTTTAATTTGAATGTTTTTTAGCTTTTAGATTTTTGTTAATTTTTTTGTTTTGAAGTTTTCTTTTTTTTAAACTTTCTATTTTCTTTTATTTTCTCTTTGTGAATTTTTTTTCTTTTATTTTTCAGATTATGTTATTTTCTTTCTCTTTTTTATACATTTTATTTTCAAACTTCTTTGTTTGATTTTCTTTCTTTTTCAGGGAGTTCAAACATTCTGAATCAGTGTAAAAACACTGATTCAGAGTTTTTTGGTTATTTGTTCATGCTGGTGCTATTGCAAACAGATAAATTGTTTGCACCAAAAAAAAATAAATCAAATAAAAACAAATTAAAATGAAAAAATAAATTAAGAGAAATAAAATAAAAAATAAGTTAAAACTAAAATTAAAACAAAAATAAATAATTAAAAATTGAGAAAAAAAAGAGTGAAATAAAACATGGGTGTTGGTAAACAAATGTAAGATTTTAGTAAAAACATGTAAGCCTGCCCTTAAATTTTTTTACCAATTTATGGCCAAAACACATAAGTGGCCTATTTTTTTGAAAAAATGGCCAAACATATTAATGGTCTATTTTTTGAAAAAATTCCTCAGGCTTAATTTTGTGGATTTTTTTAATTTTTCTTCCCATATTTTTTCTGAGATAGGATTTCAAGATCCCCAAATTTTTGCAAAAACCTTTTTGCCAAATTTCTCCAATTTAGCCAATTTGGCCAAATGTCCTTTTTTTTAAGAAAATTCATTAAGCATTTTCCCACTTATGAATTTCCATAATTCTTCTGAAGATGAAGGGAAGAATCTTTAGAATCAAAACCAAGAAATCCAAAATTTTGGAATTTTTTTGGGTGGGACAATTGTAGGCCCAAAAGTGCTTTTTTTTATGTTTTTTGTTCATGTTTGTAAGTAAATTTAAAATGCCATTCATGAAATCAATGGAATTAAAAATGTAATTTATGGCATTAGTGGAATTTAAAATTCCATTTATGACATTAACAGTGCCTTAAATGGCATTAACAGTGCAATAAAGGGCATCAAAAATGCCATAAATGAAAGTAACAGTGCCATAAATGTAATTAAAAATGGCATTAATAGAATCAAAAAATTCCATAACTGGAATTAACAACAGCATAAAAATGCCATTTATCAAATTAAGAGTGCCATAAATATTATCAACAGTGACCTGGGAATGCCATAAATGGTATTAAAAGTGCCATTTATGGAATCAAAAGTGACATAAAGATGCCGTGTATAGAATTAAAACTGCCATTAATGACATTCAAAATAACCTAGAAATTAAATTTATGGCCTCAAGAATGGCATTTATGCCATTTATGGAATTAACAATTCCCTGAATGGCATTTATGGCATTAATCATGTCATTTATGCCATATATGGAATCAACAATGGTATTGACAATGCCATAAATGGGTTTTTCCCGATACAGGTGTTTTGTTAGCTACATTTTAATTAAAAACACCTCTTATGTGTTTTTACTCAAAAATTATGTGTTATCACCATTTTATGGCAAAAACACGCAAGGGCTTATGTGTTTTTACAAAATTGCTTATGTGCATTTACCAATAGCATAAAAAATAAAAGGGAAAAATTTAAATTACAAAATAAAAACTTGAAAATATGAAAAATTTAAACCAAATGACAAAAAAGGTTAGAAAAAATCAAAAAATTGGAAATAAAGGAAGAAAAATCAAAAAATACCTTTTTTCTGATAATTGAAAATATATAAGGCATACCAAAATTTTAATTTGAAGTGAAAATTCAAAACCAAAAATGAAAAATGAAATTAAAGAAAAACATTGGGATTGTTTTTTTTATAAAAATTACTTTTGATGATAATTTGTAATTTATTCAAAAGAGATTTAAAAATTGTTATGATTTTGACTGATAAAAAACCTCAAAGGAAGGAGTTCACTTACTAGAAAGAGGAAGGTGGTTGAAAAATTAACTGGAAATTTGAAAATTGAACACTAGTATTTTTTCAAAATTTTTATCTATGAAATTTATGAGAGAATGCATTGAGTATCAATAATGATTAGGTATTGAAGAAATATTAATCAACTCAAAAAATTATCAAACTGACTTCTATATTTCAAGAATGATAAAAGTCAAAAAACCAGGAAATTCAAAGTGGAAAATATGTTTGATACTTGAAATTTTTTCTTAAATAGAAAATAGCTCACAAAATATGTAATTATATATTTTACATTAAAGCCTCAAAAATCAAGATAAGAGTTAAATTATTTCAAAAAAGAATACTGCACCTTCTTTAGATAAATTAATAGCTTTAAATTAAGCTCAAAACAGCTGTTAAAATAAAGTCTACCAGAAAAATGGATTATAAATGATTGATGAAAAGGAATTATGTCTTTATCAAAAATCCTATAGTTTTCGTGATATTTTTTGACCAGAATATAAGATATGTAATAAATTAGAAGAATTTAATGCAGTGGATGATTTTGGTGGAAAATGTTTATTTTTTATATACTAAAGTTTTGATTTCAAAGACATGTTACAGATTAACTTTTTGGGTTTGTGGGAAAATTTGAGAGTACTGACTGATTTCAATGAGAAAAGAAAATTACATTCATGTGAAGTTTTTCCACAAATTTTTATGAAATAAGTCTCTTTCCCTGGGGTAAATAAATTTCATTCTATAGTGTCTTGTATTAATGAATGGGGGATATGTAATGTATGAGTAAAAAAAATCATGGGAAATCCATGATATTTTATTTCAATTGAGTAAAATTCCAAAGGAAAAAATATGTGGCCAAAAGTATCCTCAAAGGCATTGTAAGGTTAAAACCAAGGTTGAGACTCAGGCTAAAAGCAGGCTGGACCTGGGTTGGACCTGCTACCCCAGTTGGAGGGGGTAGAATTTATTTTAATTTTTAGCTGAGCCAGTATAAAACTAACTAACAGGAATAATTTTCATTTTAATTTCAAGAGAAAATTATTCAAAGAAAGAATATATTAAAAAAACTATCAAAAAGATGGTGTGAGCCTTGAGGTATATTTTACATACCCAAATAGGCCACAATTATCTTAAAAAGAAATTTTGAATTATGCAAAACTCATAAGTCATGCATATATTCAAAATTCATCATTTTCAATTTCAGAAAAGATGAATAACTTTTTATTGAGTAAGTAAATCCATGGATTTAAGACCAGATTTGGATTCTACACAAAAATTCACCTAGGGTAGCTCCATAGAGTGAATAAGCTCAATTTAAGTATTTAAGGTGGTAAAATGGAAAATACTTCAATACCACATCATTAATACCACATAAAAGATCCGTGAAAATTTTTGTTTTTCTTGATTTTTAGCCAAAATAATGGGAAAGTGAGAAATCCCATGTTACATATACACTAAGAATAGTGTTATGCATGTTTTGAGCACTTCATATTATGGTATTCTTACATAGACTTTTGGTACACCCATAGTGGATATCTCACTTGAAGCTTAAATTACTATTTTGACGTAAAAATTAGGCAAGGGGGATAAAAGACATCAAAGAGAGCCAGGGTACCCAACTTCTGAGGCCTCAGAGGCGTGGATAGCTCCAGAGCATGGATCCATGGCTCATCTTGGCCCAATTGGTAAACTAAAACTCTTTGGGAACTTGGTTACCAAGTTACACCTACTGTAATCACAAGAAAATAGCAAATAACCTGCTATTTTGACGTGCCAAGGAGGTAATGAGCTACTTAGACTCCTGTAACCATGTCAATTCTTGATGAATTTTCATGACTAGACCCTAAAAGAGTAATTAAACCCTTTTGGGATCCATATTCATTGATTTACCTCATAGCAACCAGCAAAATACTGCTATTTGCAATTCTACGTAGAAATGAGGTAAAAACTTCAAAAATTCATTAAAAATACAATTCTTAATTAATCTTCCTGAAACATTCAGGACCAATGAAGAACTGTATTATCTATGGTACAACCAAAAAGAATTATGGTTTTACTAGTAAAATTAAAAGTTTTACTTAAAGTCCATTTTTGACCATTCTACGTGAAACACTGAATCTTCAAAAAATCACAGTAATTACAACCTGTGATGAAATTGGCAATAACATTTATACCTTTGAGAAATCAATGATTATTTTGGAATAAAAGAAGATTTACAGATGTTACTCCTTTTATTCTTAACCATATTGGGGTTGGTAGTCACGTAAAAGCATCAATTAAGTAATTATGATAATCTTACGTGACAACAGATGATGCAATCATTAATCCAAAAGGGTTTATTGTTTTCTCACTCACTGGTTTTTCAGTTTGCTCCATGGCACGCCTCTGTGAGCTGTTGTTGACTTAAAAGAAGCCTATTCTTGCTGTTTTTTCCGTATCATCATCTTATCAATTTATTAAATCATTCTTACCAACAAGTAAGTATTAGTTAAAGCTATTCTTAAGTGTTTTAAATCTTTCCAAATCATCCAGAAAGACGTGAAATCCTAGAATCCAACTATATATTGTTGTAATACTGTTATAAATCCTTTTGATCCCTTAAATCCACAATTCCACGTCAAATTTCTCTACTCTTATCTATCAATAATTTCTTTGGAGTATTAGTGAGTCATTTATTCTTAATTCTTAAAGTTTTTCTCTAGTAATAGTTTTCTTCAAGAATTATCTTTATAATTATTCTTGCAAAAGATAAATTATATATTAAAATAATTTTATTATTTTAATAAAGAAGTTTTTATTATTAAATTCTTCTTGTAATTGATTCTAGTAGACAATTACTTGCTCACTGTTAAAATCACTAGTAGTGCTTAACACGTGAAAGAAATAATTTTTTAATTATTTAATTTTGGTTATAATAATACTTTATTATTATATTTCATAAGAACAGACATAGTACTGTTGATTAATAGTAATATTATCATCAGTTTCATAGTCACATCTTACATTTGGGGGCCTGGCCGTGATTTTATCCATAGACTTGGCTTTAATCATATCCTAGACTTCATTATTGTGTTCTAAAAAACCACCATACCTACCACATCTTACATTTGGGGGCCTGGCCGTGTTTTTTGAACCTTGTACCCTTAATTAATATATTTTTAAGCTCTAAAATATATTAATTTAATAATTTTTTTCTTTCATTTTAAAGTTAAAATAATTCTTATTTTTGAAATTGTTTTGGAAATCTTTTCATTGAGGAATTTGGTTTAATTTTATACTGTTTTTACACGTGGCTTTTTCACATCCAAAAACTTATAAAATTATTCTTTGAGTTACTCTGAATTAATTTTCATTCAAAATCTTAAATTTTAATTTTTTTTCTTTAAAAAGAATAATTTTTTATATCAAAAAATAATAAAATTCATAAAAAATCTTTTAAAAATATCTTAAAACACAAAAAATAATTCCTTTTATCATATTTTTTCTCTTTAAGTGTCTTTAATCAAATACTGTGCAGCTGGTAACAGACTCAGTAAAAGATACATCAATAGTCCAGAATCTTCAGAAGCAGAATCTGAAGACAGTATTGAGGTGCAGATTGCTAAAAGAGGCACCTTATTCAACTCATAAAAAGCTAAATTACCACCAAAAGGTGTGTATTTTATCTTATATTTTTTCACCTCTTATCTTTAAATTGACGTGAAAATGGTGCATACCAGAAATGGAAGCAACTATTCAGTCCAACCAGATGGATGTGGACAAGGAAGAGGCAAGACCAAATCCAGAAGTGCCAAATCTTCCACAAGAAAGGCACATATGGAGGATGCCAGAGTTGCCCCCCATTCCCCAAGGTCTGTACCAACAGATTTTGACGTAAATTCTGAGCCTGAACTGATTTATGGTAATATTTCCAGGGCTGAACCACTTTCAGGTGGCAGCAATAGAAATATATCAATGCCAGTACAAAAACTGGTTCAGAGCAGCCAAGGAAGAGGAATGGGAAATCTGCCCAAGCCTTTGGCAGGGGGCCATGAACTCCTACTTACACATCAAGAGCTTTCTGGGTCAGGAGAAGACCATAGAACTCTTAGGAGGATGGAGCCCCCTGTCTTGCAAAGACAAGGTCAAAAAGATAAAGAATTGGTTGAAGAACCAAAGTCTTTTATCCATAGACCAGAAGAAAGAGTTGGAAATGACTCCAGCTTTGGAGACAGAGGCACCAGTGGCATCTACCAGCTCCAAACCAGCTCCAGAAGCGCCCAAGGACAAGCCCAAAGGACCTCAAAAGAAACAGAGAGGTCCCAAGAACCATCAAGGCAAGGGGAAGCGCAAAGCCAATTGGCACAGACCTTACCCACAAGGGTACAGGATCCCCAAATTGGAGCCTTCAGCCGTGGACAGTGTCTTCAATATGGCCAGAACTCTTATGGAATTCACAGCCAAGAAGCAGGAAAGGATGAACAGGACTTTTCCACGCAAATAAATGATGTACATAGAAGTATTAGTGTAGAAATTGGCAAACTTGAGTCAAAGTTAAAGCAAATTACATTAGACATCAATGATTTAAAGAAAAATGACAAGCAACATTCTGATTGGCATCAATTGACAACTGTCACCCTTGAGTCAATTAGCAATGCTTGTGAAAGAATTGAGACCCAATGTCAAAATAATGACACAGAGGATCCTTCCATTTTTAAAGTAAATGATAGACTTAAAACTCTTGAAGACCATGTCTTACAAATAGTTAAGAACACCAATCAATTTGCTATACATTTAGCAAAAAGTGACAGTGAGAGGCAGAAATTGAAGAATGATATAATTGCAAGTGTGGAGCAAATTCATAAGAATCATGAACCACATATGCCAAGACATTCCACACCTTTGACTGAAGAAAAACTTTCTGTTAAAGAAAGTTTGACTCCATTCTTAGGAGAAAATGCCTACTCTGCAAGAGATATTCCCAAAATAGAAGAATGGCCAACATTCTCTGGTGAAGGAGAATACAACCATATTGAATTCATCAGGACTATTGATATGTTGCAAGAAGACTTTAATATACCTGATGAAATCATAGTGGGAAAATTACACTGTTTGTTTACCAGAACTGCAAAGAAATGGTATTACAAAATGAGGATTGATCATGGTAAACATGACTGGTCTTGGTGGAAATCTGAAGTGATTACCAAATGGGCCAATAATTCTTGGAGGTTTAAAATGGAGAATGCTTTTGAAAGTGCCATTTTTAACTCAGAAAAAGACAAACCACTTACTTGGTTCTTCAAACAAAAAGACAGATTATCTGCTTTACACCCAGATATGTCTGACACTATGATTAATATGAAAATATTAAGAAAGTGTGGAGGAGAATTGGAACATGCTATCAAAAGCAGATGTGTGGAACCTTGTTCAACAGAGGACTACATTAATGCTATGGAAGATATCATTACCAGGACAAGAATTGGTAAAACTTGGATTAAAAACCCAATAGAGTCCAAAATAGTCTCAAAGATTCCTAGAGAGGAAAGAAGACCAGAAAGACCTGTCTTGAAGTGTCATAAATGTGGAAGTACTTCACATTTGGCCAACACTTGTCCTAAGAAGACAAAAATCAATGAAGTTCAAGTCATTGAAGAAATTCAGTGTACTGAAGAGAAAGAGGAGTCTGATCAAGATTCTGCAGTCTCTGAAGATACACTAGTGGAGGACTATCCCATTGAAAACATTTCAGCTTTCTTTGAGGTCACAGAAGTCCATACCCACTTGCCACAGTACAGTGAAGATTGCTGCAACCTGATCAATATGCAAGATGCCAGAATGTGTAAAACAAAACCTGCTAGAGGAAAGGGTTATACTGCTGGAGCATCCTGTATCACATCAATTCTGATGAGTGATATTGAAGCCAAAGTAAATTTGGATACAGGGGCATTTTGCACTTGTGTTGGCAAAGATTATCTCCAAATTATACTTCCTGAATGGAAAAACCATCTATTACCAATAGAAGGTGTACAATTCAGTAGTGCCAGTAGCAATATGTACCCCTTGGGCATATTGGACACTAATATTGTATTCCCACATCCAGCAGGAAGTGTAAGAATGAAAACTGAGATTGTAGTAATGGATAATTGCACATCTCAGCACATCATTCTTGGAAATGATTACTTGAATATTTATGGTATTGATATAAATAACCATAAAGACAGATATTTCACAATTGGAGAAAACAAGAGACAAAAATTTGCTTTCTCCAATATGCCAAAACAGATATCTGTAGTATCTTCTGTCAAGGATACTTACAAAGATGAATTTGTGACTAATCAACTTGTTGAAGCACAAATTAATCAATCATTGTCACCAAAGATGAGGAATGAGCTTATTAATGTGTTATACACATATAAAAATGCATTTGCCTCTGATAATGAACCATTAGGCGCTATAAGAGGACATGAAGTTGATATTACTCTTAATATTGACAGACCATATCCTCCAGTACTTAGAAGACCAGCTTATCCAGCCAGTCCCAGAGCTAGAGAGGCCTTGGAAAAACATATCCAAGAGTTGATCCAACTTGGTGTGCTAAGGAAAGTAGGCCATAATGAGGAAGTTGAAGTGACAACACCTGTTATTATTGCATGGCATAATGATAAGTCAAGAATGGTTGGAGATTTTAGAGCTTTGAATACCTACACAGTTCCAGATAGGTATCCAGTCCCTAGAATTCAAGAAACCTTGACTCAATTGTCTAAAGCAAAGTATATAACATCAATGGATGCATTGAAAGGCTTCCATCAAAATGTTTTGACGCCTAAAGCTAAGAAATTACTTAGAATTATCACTCACTGTGGCATTTTTGAGTATCTTAGAATGCCATTTGACATTAAAAATGCTCCATCTCATTATCAAAGAATGATGAATACCATCTTCCCCACAGAATTGTCTGAAGGATGGCTTATCATTTATATTGATGATATTATTATATGTTCTGACTCATGGTCTTTGCACCTTGAAAGACTTGCAAGAGTACTTCATAAAGTTGCAGAAGTGAACATGAAAATTTCACTTAAGAAATGCAATTTTGGTTTTGAAGAACTCAAAGCATTAGGACATGTTGTTTCTGGTTTGAGCTTGGGTATTGACAAGAATAAAGTAGCAGCAGTGTTACTTAAGCCAATACCCCAGAATTAAAAAGAAATGATGTCTTTTCTTGGATTTGCTAGTTACTATAGGCAACACTTGAAAGATTTTGCAATTCTAGCCAAGTCACTCTATAGAATCTGTGATCAACAGACTGTATTTGAGATGACACAGGAAAGAATTAAAGCTTATGAGAAGATAAAGAAAGCCCTTACAGAAGAACCTTTACTCCTCATGCCTGACTGGAATATTACTTTTAAATTTTACATTGATGCATGTGGAGATGGATTAGGGGCAGCCCTACATCAAGTCCAAATTATTGATGACAAACCTACAGAAGGACCAGTTTGTTATATCTCAAGACAAATAAAACCAACAGAAGCCAGATATGGTGCAAGCCAAATGGAGTGCTTATGTTTGGTATGGGCACTTGAGAAACTACACTATTATCTTGATGGCAGTGTTTTTGAAGTGATAACTGACTGTAATGCCTTCAAATCACTTCTTAACATGAAAACTCCCAACAGACATATGTTGAGATGGCAAATAGCCATTCAAGAATATAGAGGAAACATGACTATAGTTCATAAAGCAGGAAACATTCACAAGAATGCTGATGGACTTAGTAGATGGGCTTTAGCCAACACTCCTGATAACCCAGCTTATGTACCTTTGGAAGCTGAACCACAGATTCCAATTGAAGGAATTAACATAACTGATATTGGGACTGAATTCTTTGAAGAGGTCAGAGAGTCTTATAAACAAGACAAGAATTGCCATATCTTGACTTCTTTATTGGATAAAGACTGCAAAAGATACATCTTTGGTTAATGCACTAGATGAAGCTTGGAAAAATTCCTATTCTGAAGGAAGATTTCACTTGTTTGATGGGATTATTTACCATAGAACAAAACATTCTTGTGTGATGACACTGTGTAGTAGATTACTTATCAATACCATTCTTCATGAATGTCATGATAGTATCTACTCTGGACACCTGTCAGAAGACAGAACACTTGAAAAAGTGAAGAACTGTGCATGGTGGCCATCTTGGAGGAAAGAAACCATTGAATATTGCCATACCTGTGATAGATGCCAGAAAGCAAACAGGAGCACAGGCAAGAAATTTGGATTAATGATCCATATTCAAGAACCAAAATCCCCTTGGGAAGTTGTTCACATGGATTGGGTCACAGCACTTCCTCCAAGTGGTGACAAAAGTTATAATGCTTGTTTAGTCATTGTAGACAGATATATCAAAACTCCCATATTCTTACCATGTCATAAAGATGACACTGCTATGGATACAGCTCTTCTTTTATGGAGTAGAGTTATTTCTCATACAGGGTTATTTAAGAATATCATAAGTGACAGAGATCCCAAGTTCACATCTGCACTTTGGACCAATCTTCATAGATTGTTTGGGACTAAGTTATCATTCTCTACAGCATATCACCCTCAAACAGATGGGCTAGCAGAGAGGATGATTCAAACTTTAGAAGACATGATCAGGAGATTTTGTGCTTATGGATTAGAATTCAAAGACTCAGATGGCTTTACCCATGACTGGTGCACTCTGATACCTGCATTAGAATTGGCATACAAGACATCAGTCCATTCTTCCACAGGACAAACTCCTGCTATGTTAGAAAAAGGATGGAATCCAAGACTCCCAGCAGACACACTGAGGAAAGACTTGATTGACATTCATCCTACAGCTTCCAGCTTCAAATTAATGCTTGATAAAGTAAAACACCATGCAAAACAGAGTATGGATGATGCTTTTGATTATGCAAAACGGAAGTGGGACAAGAGTCATAAAGTTCCAGACTTCAAATCAGGGGACTTAGTTCTAGTTTCAACCTTGAATTTTAATAATATCAAAGGCCCAAAGAAACTTAAGGATTCTTACGTAGGACCTTTTGTTATTATTGCTTTACATGGAACCAATGCAGTTCAAGTGGAATTAAGTGGTGAATTGGAAAATAAACACCCCACATTTCCAGTCAGCTTGATAAAACCTTATCAACCAGCTGATAAAGAATTGTTTCCTTTAAGAAACCCAACTCCTTTAACTGTACCACCTGTGGAACAGAATGAAGACAAAAAGATAAAGAAAGTCATTAAAGAAAGGAGACTTAGGGGTAAAAATCAAAGAGAATATCTTGTCAGATATAGAAATCCAGTACATGAAGATGAATGGATGGCAGAATCAGAAATACCTGATTCAGATAAACTCTTAAGGAGATTTAGACATGAAAAAAGGCCACAAGCCTGAATATGTCTATAAATGTGCTTTAAATTACTTGATCTGAGTAATTTGAAGAGGTTGGACAGTGGATATTACCCCCCTTTGGGGCCTTATTCTTTTATCACTAATAAAATTGTAGTACAATTTTATTTTTTGGCGGGAGGGAATGTGAGCCTTGAGGTATATTTTACATACCCAAATAGGCCACAATTATCTTAAAAAGAAATTTTGAATTATGCAAAACTCATAAGTCATGCATATATTCAAAATTCATCATTTTCAATTTCAGAAAAGATGAATAACTTTTTATTTAGTAAGTAAATCCATGGATTTGAGACCAGATTTGGATTCTACACAAAACTTCACCTAGGGTAGCTCCATAGAGTGAATAAGCTCAATTTAAGTATTTAAGGTGGTAAAATGGAAAATACTTCAATACCACATCATTAATACCACATAAAAGATCCGTGAAAATTTTTGTTTTTCTTGATTTTTAGCCAAAATAATGGGAAAGTGAGAAATCCCATGTTACATATACACTAAGAATAGTGTTATGCATGTTTTGAGCACTTAATATTATGGTATTCTTACATAGACTTTTGGTACACCCATAGTGGATATCTCACTTGAAGCTTAAATTACTATTTTGACGTAAAAATTAGGCAAGGGGGATAAAAGACATCAAAGAGAGCCAGGGTACCCAACTTCTGAGGCCTCAGAGGCGTGGATAGCTCCAGAGAATGGATCCATGGCTCATCTTGGCCCAATTGGTAAACTAAAACTCTTTGGGAACTTGGTTACCAAGTTACACCTACTGTAATCACAAGAAAATAGCAAATAACCTGCTATTTTGACGTGCCAAGGAGGTAATGAGCTACTTAGACTCCTGTAACCATGTCAATTCTTGATGAATTTTCATGACTAGACCCTAAAAGAGTAATTAAACCCTTTTGGGATCCATATTCATTGATTTACCTCATAGCAACCAGCAAAATACTGCTATTTGCAATTCTACGTAGAAATGAGGTAAAAACTTCAAAAATTCATTAAAAATACAATTCTTAATGAATATTCCTGAAACATTCAGGACCAATGAAGAACTGTATTATCTATAGTACAACCAAAAAGAATTATGGTTTTACTAGTAAAATTAAAAGTTTTACTTAAAGTCCATTTTTGACCATTCTACGTGAAACACTGAATCTTCAAAAAATCACAGTAATTACAACCTGTGATGAAATTGGCAATAACATTGATAACTTTGAGAAATCAATGATTATTTTGGAATGAAAGAAGATTTACAGATGTTACTCCTTTTATTCTTAACCATATTGGGGTTGGTAGTCACGTAAAAGCATCAATTAAGTAATTATGATAATCTTACGTGACAACAGATGATGCAATCATTAATCCAAAAGGGTTTATTGTTTTCTCACTCACTGGTTTTTCAGTTTGCTCCATGGCACGCCTCTGTGAGCTGTTGTTGACTTAAAAGAAGCCTATTCTTGCTGTTTTTTCCGTATCATCATCTTATCAATTTATTAAATCATTATTACCAACAAGTAAGTATTAGTTAAAGCTATTCTTAAGTGTTTTAAATCTTTCCAAATCATCCAGAAAGACGTGAAATCCTAGAATCCAACTATATATTGTTGTAATACTGTTATAAATCCTTTTGATCCCTTAAATCCACAATTCCACGTCAAATTTCTCTACTCTTATCTATCAATAAGTTCTTTGGAGTATTAGTGAGTCATTTATTCTTAATTCTTAAAGTTTTTCTCTAGTAATAGTTTTCTTCAAGAATTATCTTTATAATTATTCTTGCAAAAGATAAATTATATATTAAAATAATTTTATTATTTTAATAAAGAAGTTTTTATTATTAAATTCTTCTTGTAATTGATTCTAGTAGACAATTACTTGCTCACTGTTAAAATCACTAGTAGTGCTTAACACGTGAAAGAAATAATTTTTTAATTATTTAATTGTGGTTATAATAATACTTTATTATTATATTTCATAAGAACAGACATAGTACTGTTGATTAATAGTAATATTATCATCAGTTTCATAGTCACATCTTACAGATGGGCTTTAAAAGGTGATTCACATAAACTGTTAGCTTTCAGCTTAATTGAATTTCTGTTCCAACAAGAAATATATACAATTTCTTCTTTTCCATCACTTGGGATATTTAATGTTTATCTTTATAGCTTTCCCAAACTCTAGACTCATCTTTAATACCAAAAATTGCTTCAATGAATCAACCAGTATATAGAAGCTTTGATTAATGAGATAAGAAAATATTTTTCTTCATTAATAAAAGTAAATGCCCATTCCCATTAGAAACAGATGTTTCAAAAATATTAGGAGATTCCTTTCTTTTCTTGAATAACCTAGTTGGAGTTGAAATTGTTCATATTGTTTGTAATAAATATCCTTAAGGAACTAAATATGATACTCAAGTCTAGTATTTCAATATTATTATAAATATAACACCTTGAGGCTATCAATATTTAAACATCTGCTTCAAATTTTATCAAGTTCTCTGGAAATATTTGGTGTAGATTAATTAAATCTTTTTTTATGAAAAATATTTGAAAGTATTGTTTTTTATTTACAGGATTATTTTTAATCCAGAAACAAAATCTTTATATAAATATATATTGGTGACTTTTTGAAAATACTGCTTCTTTTTAATCAAATTGTTTCAAGTTTTCAATTAATGAAGGATTCATATTTTTGTAGATTCTGATTTTAGTAGGCTTAAATAACTCATCTTATCTATAAATTTAATCAGAAAATATCAAAATCATTGTAAACACTTTTGAACTTTTTTCTTAATTCAATCCAAATAAGAAAATTTTATTTATTTATCAATCATTAGGGGGTGTCAAACCTAAGAAATCCCACATCAAAAAAATGTGTTATTTGAGACCCAAATACCACATTCATAAATAAATAATTTTTTCTCACAAAAACTTCATTTTTAACTCATTTTCCAGGGAATTTTGAAAATACCACATTTGTGCCCATACATATTTAAAGCTAACCAAAATTATTGGATATTGATATTTCCAATTTAAACCCAACATGTTCTCTTCTCCAAAACAAATTTTTCACCCAACTCCAGGTGCAACCAATCAATTTAAAATTCAATTCAATGTCCACTTTTCTTAAGTTAATAAATCTCTGATTTATCACCCACCATCACCATCCTTTCAATGCCACATCACCCAATGAAGCCAAATAAATAAACTCTCAGGATTTCATCTGTCCTTCTCCATCCTTCAGATCACCTAACTTGGACCAACTATTTATGTATTATCAATTGGTTGATTCATGTTTAGGAACCAGTGGCTCCACATTGATTATAAATTCACCCTCAAGTAAAAGGAATGTATTTCATCTTATGGCCATTGAGTTCAATATAAAATCACAACACAGGTTCAATCTCAGTGCAACATGAATTTGTGACCAATGGCATACATATATTAAAAAATACACAAAAGCAAATAATTTCATAAATTTGACTGAGGCAGGTACAACAGAAGTGGATGAAAAAAATGGCTGCATACTATGGCTGATAAGCCCAAATTTTGGGTTCATGTTTTGCATAAAGGAATGCACTCTTTGGCCATAAGCCAAATGTGACTCCACTAGAAACTTGTGATTCTCAAGAGGTTGTATTGATTTCAAATGAGGAATAGGAAGAACCAATTAAAGATAAAGTAAGATATGATACAATATTTCATTATTTGTGCTAAAATCTTATGTCTTGTTTCATTTCAGGATTCTGCAATAACAAAGCAGCATACAATTGCTATTTAACCAAATATGGATATTTCTGAAGATAACTCAAATAAGGATGTGAAAGAGCCATAAGTAAGACTCATTTCAGAAAACTAATATATTGTAATGATCTCTGATATATTTCTTCTTCAGATACAGAATAAGATGTATAGTTCATCCCAAAAGCAAAAAAAACAGCTTCAATATTAATAACACCAGTGGCTCATGGAAGAAGTCATATGATATGCTGTTTAGAAGTTACTCACAAATCATGATTGATTGGAAAAACGTTTGGTATGTGATGTATTTATTCTGAAATTCATGAATACTAACAAATTGTTTTGTAGGGTGAGAGGCTCATGATGAGGCCCAGTTATAATGGGATAAATAGAAGTGGAATGAATACCCCAGTTCTCAGTTTATACAAACTGAACAAGAGAGGTTATTGAAGGATATGGAAATTGCATTTGAACAGGAAAAAATGGTGAATTCAGAAATCTTGAACAGTAAAAAATACAATCACAACTTGATTTTGATATGGCCAAAAGGGAAAAATAATTATTCCAAAAAAGAAAAATGGAAAAAATAGGTTAAGATGAATGAAACACAATAGAAAATGGACTTAAAAATGGTGGCCTTTACTTCCTCCCATCCAAGTTTAAATTTGAAGAGGATTCTAAATCTTATTAAATAAAAGAATTGATGTAAGTGTGTTTTATGAACTACTGTGTCTGAAATGCAAGAAGTGATATTTTATTGAAGAATTGGTTCCCCCATATAGATGCATTAGTCATTTGAGTGTTAAATGAATGAATATATATATATTACAATTTTTGGAGGTGTAATTAAACACATGAGGTGGATTCTCACATGATATGAGTATTTACACTAATAGATGCAAATATTCAATTTCAAATTCATGGTTTTTTATGGAATGTTTTTTATTTTAGAATTGTTATATTTCAATAAATTGAATTTGAAATTTTTAACAAGTAAATGGAGGCTATGGTCACTTGGCCTTTTCATGAACATAAATCATGTTTTAAAAGGCTTAAGATGTACTACTAGCAAGAGAGACAATCGCCTATCTATGTGAACTGGAGAGAACTTCATCCCTTTTTCATATCCCTCCTTTGAAAATTAACCACTTAATTTTTGAAGAAAACTAATACTAAAATTTTCATTCTAGTAATCTTTTTTATCATTTTTTTAAATAAAATGACCCTAGCTTCAATTAAAAAATTGAATTGAAAATAACCAATCTTATTGACATAAAATTTCAAATTGAAATCAATTATGCTTTCTAATGAGCACAGCACTTGTAAGCCCATGCACTTCCACTTATCATCATTTACTTGAAATAATTTCCTTTCATTTTAAATTGAGCTCTTTTTTTAATAAAAAAACTACTGTTAGTGTCCTTTGGTGACTAAAATTTTAAAATTTATATGGTAATTCTTGGATAACCAACGGTATGTCTTTCCTTTAAGTTTTTTTTATCTTATGTTTCCCACTTACACTGTTGCACCACCACAACCTCCTCAACCTTCACCACCATACATTTCTCTGCCAACTGAACAACAGAACCACCACCCAAATCACACCCATTGGTCTTCCATCCCTACAACTGATAAACCACCACCCTGTCAACTCCATCACTAATACACCACCTCAATTTCTCTGTCTCCTCTACCACCCCCACAAAATCAATTTCTCTTCCTTCCTCCTCCACTGCCAATCCACCACATACCTACCTCTACCACCACCAAATGAATCCCGCAACCAATCCACCACCTCAAATTCCTCCATCAACTTTCCACCAATCTAAAATGTTAAAAAAACCACCACCAAAATTTTTTATGACCTTTTTTCTCTGCTTATTAAAAATATCCTTAAAAATATGTTCATTTAATTTTTCAAATATTTTTTTCTTTTGTTATAAGTTAGATGGGAAATAATTTACATTGGGTATTTATGACCTAGTCTCTATTCATGCAATCCCATCCCAAAAAGAACATCACCCCTTATTTGGCCATTCCTGATCATTTCACTGTTGGAACTCAACCAAATGACTGGATTATTTCTAATGATATTAATGATCCTAATATCTCTGTAATTCCTTATGTAATGAATATTGGGACTCAACCTCACAATCATAATAATTTAACAGATGAGATTTCACTAAAGCATAATAACACAAATTTCAGACAAAAAAAAAAGAATATTTGGTTATATGAACCAAACCACAGGCCAAATTGGCATTTATGATCCCAAATTCTCCATACTCACACTATACAAGGAGAAAGATTATAATTCCTCCTGGTTGAAAATTCCTCCACAAAAACTCCTACCCATACCCTATTTACTAATTAATAAACATAACAATCCCTATTTTCCAATTCTCATGTATCAAATTCATCCATTCATCAGTCCAACACCAGTCTTCCATAAATTTCAAAAAGCGCTCATCACATTTAATAAGTGTACCCCCAATTGTCAAAATATCACTACAAACATTGATATGCGTGATGGAATTATATAACAAAGAGTTTTTTTTCTGGATTAATATTCTTGTAAATTAGATGGGTTTTATGAAATGAAGGATTTATTAACCAAATAGAAAATTGATTAAGATAATAAGCAATGGTAAAAACATCAATAATTTGATTAATTTGTTCACTGCCAAATCAAAATATTTTTAAAAAATGCAGTTGAAAACAATCAATAAATTATTAATGCAGCCAGTTTTCCAAGCTTCAGTCAACTTTAATTGAAATTCAATATATCACACAATTTCAAACTTATTCAAATGTTATAGTTACTTTCAATAGCTTCCAAAATAAACCACACACCAATTATAAGGACATCAATTCATGTACCTATGGTTTCTTCTTGTTTATCAATAAAAAAAACAATTTAATTCCCATTTAAACTAATTTTCCACCCTCTTGGAATGGATTATAATTTCCCAACCATGAATTCCTCTTCAATTTTTCCAAAGAAGGCATTGTTTAAAGATTATGGAAATTTTCTGAACTTCTTCATCAAACAATTAAGCCACCAAAATAATTTCTTTAATATAAATCCATAAAACACTTTTTTTTTTGTTCTTTTCAAATAATTAAATTTTCCATACAAGAAAAAAATTTAAACAACTGACCTCTAAAGAAATCCAATCAAAGGTAAATGGGAAAATCATGCAAAATGAACAGGATCACAAAATATCACATTAAAATAAAAAAAAAACTTAAATATTTTAGATTGTTATGTGTATTATGTATCATATATGTTTACACATTTTATATCTCTTATCTAATTCCAAGTATTAACATTAACCATTCCATACACATAGATTGAAACTGTATTACACATATTAGTCTTGAATCATTTTTGTTTTAGGATTTACATTTTTTATTAATATTATGACTCATCAGTGATTTTAATTCATACTTTCATTTTTTATTGAACAAATAAAAAGTGTAGGGCTTGACTATTTCACACATATTCAAATGGTAATTTTCATCATCTTTTTCTATGATATTCTGGAGCTCTAGGGGGTCATTATCCTCACATAAATCATTCCAATGGTCACTTACTTGTGCTAATAGATTATGCAATATAACATATATTATCACCTACTGTAAAAATAATTTCATCTCTTGCACATTACACATTTGATTTCTCATCTCACATAAAGGTGACCACCTCCCTTTAAAAACACCAATAGAATTTTCAATATGAATTCTTGAACTTTCCAAACATAGATTAAATTTTTGATTATCTTCTTAGTGGGATTTTGTACCTTTTTATTCTGCCACAATCCAATGTGAGAGTGAATAAGCTGAATCTGCAAGCAGATATTTATCTTTGGAGATTGTCATATTTTGGTATGCATTTGAATCATGAAGAGACCTTGCACAGCCAACATATAGTGCAATAAATCCACTTTTCAAATCAAAAACTAATTCAATTGGCATTAAATACCTAAATCACATCTATTATTAGATTTATTATCAGCTCAAAAAATTTTTAATAAAATATAAATATCATAAATACCTCTTCTTGCAATCAAAGTATGCCTCACAATTGCTGGGTGCCTTTTGAGAAAAAGGTATAAGACTAACATTTATAAATGCCACACATCCATTAGCCCTTTGGCTGGAATTACTTTTGATTTCTCCAATTTCTTTTGTGAATTGGGCCATGTAATATATTCCTTTTCATACTTGATTAATGCTTTGATTATACACTGCATATATAGTACATGAATATTTTCAAATAGAATTCCTAGTTTTCACAAAGAGGCCCCATTCCCATTGGATCCTAATCATGATAATGCTACAGCAAATTTTTGGAAGGATTCATGAGTAGTATGGCAGAGCTGTTTGAATTGATGACTTGATAAGTGGACCAAATTTTTTTTTTCAAAGGATTTGCTCTAAAGAAATTTGTGCATGGACCAAATTATTATGCAAAGCTACATTTCCTTAGTGAGGTTTTTGTGCACCATTTCTAGCAACTTGGCCATGAGAGGCTGGGATTTCAAGTGTTATAATTTGGGATTTACAGCCTAAACCATAGGTTTTTACATATTCAAAATACCACAGGTCAGGAGGTGCGGTATTTGAGAAATCCTAGAAATTAAATGTGGGAATTCAGGAAAAAAACAAAATTTTAAAGGCAGGATTTCATAGGTTTGACACCCCCTATTATTACTATAGTTATTATTTAATTACTATTTTAAAAGATAATACTAATGTGAATTTATGTTTAATTCTTAGTTTTTGCTTTTGAATTTTGGCATGCTTAAACAATCAAGTGATGAGTCAACAAAATTAATGCTTGCAGTAGTATTTTTAAAAAGTAGCAAGGCTGGATAAGTAGTACCCATGGGGTCTATACTGTACTTTAAAAGTGGGGGAAGATGAGCACTTCGAAATCTGAAAGAGGATGCATTTAATAGCTCTCAGTAGTCCAGTTTCAGTACATTTTAAGTCTGCTTTCTATTGTTAAAGGTGTAGTTTGGGAGCTATTGAAATTTTTCAGTATATGCTGCCTCGTTTTTGCTTGCCCAGCCTGGTAACATAGTAAGAATAAAGTTATCTTATTAAATTGCGCATGAAAGGAGTGTTTCCTGATAATTTTGGGTTTTCGTTTCCAGAGGAGGTGCGCTTGCTCCAATCAATTTCATTCAAAAAACGCTGCTTTGGTTTCAAAATATACCATCTATTTATAGTTTGTAGAAATTGCGAGTATGATCTAGTTGAATGTCATGTTTTCCTATCAACAACGTAACAACACCACAAAGGCACAGGTCTAGAGTTTTAGAAGAATGAGAAACTAAATGTACTAGCCAAAAACCAGTTTAATATAGCATGAGATACATCCGCAACACACCCTATCGTGTTGAATGATAGAGTTTTACCTCAGTTCAAAATCTAGACAGGTAAACACCAGCTCAAGCAGTGTTCAAAAACTTGGACTATTTTCTTGTCAATATATTAAAAACTCCGACGAAAAAATGTACAGGATAGCAATAAATTGTAATAATAATCTACGAGATTTAGCAACGAAACCGCTTTTCCCATACCTAACGCTAAACACGGAGTTTTGCAACAAGACATTTTGACTATTTTGATAATGAAAATTCAAACCGGGTAGATTAGAGTTGACGTAAGATTTGGTTGGATTTGGTGAGTAATATAATAATAAAGTCGATAGGGCAGGAGCTGCGGGTGAAAAAAATAACAAGGTTGTTGAAAAAGCATCCCATGTAGCGAGTAATGCTAAAAAGTTAGCAGTCCAAGGTGGATACTGAAAAAGGAATCATCAGCAGATTAAAGGATACAAAATACAAGGTTCAGGAAGCAAAGGAAGATAGTGATGGAGGTTGCAGTGCTGGAAAGGGGACTTGTCTCTAGGCGAAGTAAAAATGCGGTTACGGTCATGAGAAAATGACACTACTCTCATGAATTGAACGAGATACTTGGCTAAATATTCATTAGGCTCCAACCAACAAAAAACCAAGTGTCTTTGCCAAGTTATAATAGCTATGGAGAAGGAGGAAAGGCTAGAAGAACTAAAGAAGGTCGGGAAGAGTAAGTTGAGCTTATAATCCGGGTTATTGATTAAGAAGTGAAATTATGACGCCAAGTGAGGGAAAAGTTCCCAAACTATCGATGCCGAGTTCATTTTATCTTCCAAATGTGAAGTTAGAGGTTGAGAATAATAACTTAGATGAAATACTTGCAAGGAGTTAACGTCGAAATGTTGCTTGACCTCACAGCGAGCTGCTCGAGTTTTGCCGTAGTTTGTGTGCAATTTGCTTCAGATTTGTCCTTTAATGTCTACCTTTCGAGTTCTCAAAGCCGCTTGCTGAAGAGCATCTTTCGCTGGTTTTGAATCCCATAGTTGAGACTTGCTATCATAGTAGTAAGCATTATGACACTTCAAAAATGTGCAGCATTCTTCTTCCGAATCAAAGGCCAATTGGTTGACGAGATAAGCGATGGGCAAGGAGCGAAGCCTGCAACAAGTATACTTCAGGATATAGTTTTTGAAGTTTGAGGTAAAAGAGAACTGACGCCTTTGCCATAATTGCCAGCGCTCTTATACGTTCTCGCTCTACAAACCTGTCCATTAGATACCCGGCCATCAAAGGAGCTTTACAAAATAGTTTGAAAAATCGGCGATAATTGGCAGTTGAGACTGCAAAGCGGACTTGCAATGCATGTTTTACACAAGGAATCTGACTTAGAGAATCTGGGATAGTTGACAAGACCTGGTTTAATTCTACAAGGGAATGTTTGAATAGTCAGAGGAGTTACTTGTAGATATAAAGAGCAAAATGACGACCAACCACTATGATTGCGGGAGTAGATTAGATATAAAATATGGTAAGCCAAGAATTCCTCCTGGCGGCCTGGCAGACCAAGTTTATATAATTGACGGAGTTGACTGGTGCATTGATTAAATTCACCAAGATCACCCTAGGTATTAATCAAGTCAGGGCTAGGTTTTTGTAGGTTGCATGTTATAGTGTATGTTATACCTTTTCTAAGGCAATGCGAGCATGGGTTTCATAAACAGATACTGTGAAATCATTCTTTATCCGTTGAACCTGACGAGGCTGAAATGAGTGATTACTTGAAGCAATAATTTAATTTTAGATTAAGATCTTACGCACCGTCAAATCTTGTCTCAGACTTTTGAACTGATCACAGACCCAATTGTAGTTACCCTCCAATCGCCATTTATTTTTCAGGTGCTCCAAGGTCATTTTGCAAACATCCAAGGGTCTGACGTCGATGGGGTTAGGCTCCTGAAAGAGCAATGAAGTGACTTGAGCCAATAGAATGGGGTTTAAATAGAGAATTGACTAATGAAAACGATCACTCTACCGAGGTAAGTCTCAAATAGGGCTTTTCCAATCTCTGACAACAGCCCACAATAGTGTGTTGATCCCAATCCGGAATATTCTAAGAGAGAAACAACAGTAAGATGCGAGAGTTAGCGAGAGCCCAGAAAAGCGATAGTAATCACCTTTTGATAATCAGCCGAGACTGATGGGAATATGACGTTCTCTCCGTTGGTATCCTCGTGAACATTGTGGATGTGTAGATTTTTAACGGCAGCTGTGGTACCGGGAATCTTATCAAACCTACGTAGTCTTTTCTGCCTGCGGTCATACTCATTTTCAGCATCAACAGCTGATGACGCTGGGGTAAAAGTTAGTGGGTTCTGTTTGCGCTTATTAAGAGGTAATAAACTAAGAGAATGAGATGTCAATCAGGCTGCATAAAGTCCATGGCTGAAGGGGCAAGTAGTTTGATTAAAAACTGACGTTTGGAGTTGAACTTGAGGCCAATTGATTGTCCATAATCTGCCATTCTTATAAGCTTCAAATATCAACGACTTCAATTCAGCCTCGACAGCTGTCCGATTTGAATCATTGCAGCGAGCAAAAGTCTGGTTGACGAATTCCCTGAATTGAAATGTTTATAAGTAAGAGAAAGGTCCTCGGGAAAACCAGAGATCCAACTCACTTCAGAGAAGGTGGCCAAGAGCTTTGAGAAGACATGATTCGCCTGAGCCACGAGCGTGAATATTTTGATGGATGGCCAAGAAGCCAAGATTCCGACCTCTTGCGAAACAACGAGCTGGATAAAACTAAAGAAAGTTAGATTACAAATAATCCTTTGGGATGACGAGGTCGTGATGGCCAGTCTGGCTAGAATAATCGAAGAAGGCGATAAAATCTTAAGCTGAATAAATTTCATCCGACTGGGACGGACGAAGGAACATGGTCAACAGGCCTGCCCAGCCAAGACGGGTGGGTGAGCTGGGGATTAGACGGGGACTGCTTCGGGGACCGCGCTGCACACCTCGGCCCCGACACCTCAGATTTGATTTTCAACTTTCCTGGTATGAATCAAGGCTGGACAAGCAGTGTAGACTGCAGAGTGCCCTGCTGCAGTACTACTTCAAGCAGTCAATTTTGCTTTTTATTAATACTGAAATTTGACAGGTAAAATAAAAACTGAAACTGTGCAACTTTTACCTATCAATGAAAAATCTGCAGTGTTTATTGCAAATTTCCAAAATACTGAGTATTTTTGCAAATGACTGATTCCCTCTGAGCCATTTTTTTCAACATTTTGGTCAAAGCATTCATAATCACTTGCAGTAAAATACTGAATTTCAGTATATTTTCATTATTCAGTCATACTGCTTTCCCATACTTATGCAGCGCATACCAAACTGACACAAAATCTTGTAAGTACAATGCTCACTGCATGCATTTCCATACTAAATTCAAGTAGGACTTCATTTTTTTAATAAATGGAGCATCTTTCACAAAATACTGATAGTTAATTATCTCAAGTGACATATTATCACAACCATGTGTAATTACCCCCCCAATGGGTGTTTACAGCAATTTTAGCCTGACCCCAATTTATGGACAATTGGGCATACCATCATTTTATGGCCAATTGGCCCCTTTTGATGTTTAATGCCCTTTGGGCCATATCCAGCAGCTATCGGCCTCCTTGGCCAATTCTCCACCTCACCAACCCTCAGGCCAATACCCTTCTTTTGGGCCTGGGGGTCATTCTGCTTTCCAGAGGCCTCTGGCCCCTCTAGCCACCTCCAGGGACTTTGGCCCACCCCTTTTGGTTAGGGGGTCTATGGCCTAAATGGCCTTTTTGGGCCATTTAGGCCCCCTATGGCTCTATGGTCTGCTGCCTGTGGGCCATGGGACCCATTAGGCCCCTTTTGGCCTAATTCCAATGAGGCCAAGGGGGGAATACAGTAGCCCCCAATGGCAGGTGGGCCCACCTGAGCTTGTTCTTGGCCAAATGGCCATAAACCTCAGGGAACCACATTTTGGCCCAAGGACTCATGGGACTCAATTTGACCACAGTAGCCATATTCCCTCAAGAATCTAACCATGGCCTCTGGCAGTCATCTTCATAAAGGGGTTTCCCCTCAAGATCAGGGAAACCCCTGACCCAGCTCAATGGATCCAAGTCTATGGGAACCAAGGTTGGTGCATATATGGTATTATATACCATTATGCACCATTTTCTCTCAGAAATCCAATGGTGATGGTTTTAGGACCCAATTACCTCATTTTAATTCAACTCCCCAAATCCATCACCCATTTTGAAGGAAGACTTTTCAGTCATTCAGTCTTGCACTCCCTGATGCCTACCAGAAGACCATTCAAGGACCCCAACCACCTGGCCCTGCAGGAGTTAGGTTGTTATTTCATTTTAGGATTATTCAAGGGGTAATTTCAAGAGTTTATCAATCATTCAATCAGTTGTCAAGGCATCAAGCACTTCAGTACTCCCTGGACAGCTCAATTGGTCCATGAAGTTTGTATTCAAGAAACCTGTATGGCCTTGGCCCTTTTGGGCCAATTCATATTCAACTGTGGAAATTCAGTCACAAAGCTCAATTCTCAAGATGGACAGTTCTGTATTGACCCAAAACAGTCAATACAGCTTGGTTATCAACCCTCCAGGATCATTCTTTCAACCTTTCACATATACTGGTCACCTTTCCCTCCCTGGGGACTTTTTCCCCAGTTAATTAATATATTGAATTAATTTTTATCCTTACTTTATTTTTCATTATTAAATTGAATACTGATAATCTTAAGTCATTCATTTGCACCTTTTTCTTTGCCTGTAAGTGGATATTGGTGGTCATATACTTTACTAATTCCCTTTTTCTTTCTAAAAGGTTGAAACAGTGAATTGAGGATTCATTTGGTTGGTTCTTTGGCCTTTGGCTTTCCCTTATTATCTTTGGCCTTTGGCTTCCTTCTTATTTTGGCATATCTGGTATTGCTTTCCTTTTTCCTTAAAGAAATATACCCTCATTTTATTTATTTATTCTTTTGGAGCCCTCCAAGTGAGTTCTTGATTCCTGAGCACCAGGACACTCTTGTTTTCACCAAGAGCCCCTGTGACATTATATTAATTAACTCATAATTTCTTTTCATTCTATTCATTCATTATTTATAATTTCATTCAATTGCTTCATTGAAATTATGATTCTTTAATGCTTATGAACTTTATGATTCATTGTCATATCTCAATTTTCTCTCACTAATTCATCACTTTTAAAATTGAAAGTTGACCCAATTTTATTTTTGTTTTCTCTTTTAATTCTTTATTATAATCATCAAGTCTTTTACAATCATAATTCAGGTCTCATTTTTTTAATTGATTCTCAAATTGGTCATCAATATTCTTCAGACACATTCTTCATATAACGATTCAATTTTATTTGTTCCTAAAGAATTTTGATTTAAGAAACAATTCCCTTGATTTTGATCTTATTGACTCATTTTACATAAAATTGACATTGACTTCAAGAAATTTGATTGACCTGAACATTATTGATTTTGTATATTTTTTCAAATCAAGATTTTTGAAATAAATTGATTGTCCTCAAGAATTCATTTGATTGATTTATTTTATGCAAGATTTTGATTTGATTAAATTGAAATATTGATATTGACTTCAAGACTTCATTTGATATTTGATTGATTGATATACCTGAAGTTTTTCATTTGATTCATTAATTTTTCCTCAAGATTTGATTTTGATTTTGACTTCAAGCTTTATTTTTGAATTACCTCAGGTTTCTCATCTTAAAATTTTGATTTATTATTCATTTTATTTCATTCTTATCCTTAAATAATGCCTATCCAACATTCATCTCCTTCAAGACAGACAAGATCTCAGGCCAGAGCTCAAGCTGTTCTTACTCCAACTCCAAGAGCTCCTCTTGACTGCACCCCAGAAGTTCCTCAACTGAGAGCCCAATTAGAAAAAGGACCCAGTTTGGAAGGAGCAGCACCATACATCCAGGAAGGAAGAGGGACCAGAAGATCAAGTTCTTTTTCAGGAGTAGTTGGCTGTTTTCCAGGACTTTCAAGGACCACTTTCAAAGTTCCTGGTGAAGATGGTGAAGAGGAGGAGGAGAATTATGTGGAAGAGGAAGACTGTGATGGTAATGAAGGTGTCCCTGCTCCTGTGGGGGCATCCCAAGGTACTGGAGGACCAACTCTAGCCCAGTATAATCAGTCTGAACCATGCTTATTGGCCATTATGCAGCAGATGACTCAAGTTATGGCCAATCTTCAAGAAGCTTCATCTTCTGAGGCATCAAGACCACCAGCCTTCAAGACTCCATCTATGAAGGCACCAGAATGCTTTTATGGGACTCAGCCCTTCAAAGTAGGAAGCTTCATTCAGTCTTGTCAATTGATCTTTCATAATGATCTGGCAAATTTCTCTCAAGACAGACAAAAAGTTCTTTATACCACTTCATTTCTAATTGGCAGGGATTAAAAATGAATTGTGCCTTATCTTTCCAATCTCACCAATCAAGATCCAAGCTACCTTCTCAATTCTTGGACTTCATTTGAATCTCAACTATTTGCCTTATTTGGGGGCCCAAATGAAGTTAGAAAAGCTGAAGCAGAGTTGGATTCCTTAAGAATGGAAGAAGGTGGACATGTTTCTTTATACATTTCCCATTTCAGAAGTTTGGTTTTAAGAATTGGAGATTGGGGTGAAAGAGCTCTCATCCATCATTTCTGGAAGGGATTGCAATCCAGGATTTTGGACCAATTGTCCTCCCATCCTTCAAGAATTGACTCTCTTCAAGACTTGATGGATATTACCCTGGAGCTTGATACTGGGTACCATGAGAGGCAAAAGGAGAAGAATCCTGAAGCCTCAAAGTCAAATTCTTCTTATCCCCAAAGTTCTACAAGTTCAAGTCAAAGAAAGGAGAAGAATTTTCAGAAGAGGGACAAGACCCATTAATCTTTGTTGAATGAAGATTTCCAGTTGTTGAATTCTTAAAAGGAAAGAAGAATCAAGGAGGGCCTATGTGCATATTGTGGCGGGATTCATAGTCTTGAGTCTTGTTTCAAAAGGCCTCAAAACCATCTTTGCCAACCATCAGGCAAAATTTCCAGCCAAGGAAAAGCCTGAGTAAAAATCATGTTGTGTTCAATGGTACTCACTGTTTTCCATCCAGAGCACAATTGTGCATTCTGAATACTGGTGTCAAGAATTATCTTAAATTTTTTGTTTTTTCTTCTCTCTCTGATATGTTTTACATTATTCTCATTGATTCTGGTGCTACCAGCTCATTTATTGCAAGGCAGTGTGTTCAAAAGGATTCTTTTACCAAGTCAGAACTCCCAGAGAGGATTCCTCTTATCATTTTGGACTATTCTGAGTCCCCTTCCTTATTTGTGACTCACCATACCAAATATATGGTTGAGCTCCCTTGCTTCCCAAGCTTTGAATGGGACTTTTTAGTCATTGATACTCCCAAGGGAGAAGACATCATATTGCGCTTTGACTTTCTTAATCAATTTAATCCATCTATTAATTGGAGGCAAGGGCTGATAGCCTTTAATGCTTATCGTAAGGACTATCATCATACTTCTAAATATTTCAGTAATGACTTTTCTTATTCCAAATCATGCGCAGCTCTGGTTGGTGATTCTAGAACATCATAATTTCTATCTTCTGTCCATACTCCTTCCCTTAATTCCTGTCCTCTAGAGAAGAAGTCTTCAAAGACATTCAAGATGTTGGAGAAAATAATTGTGTATCTTCACTTAACCCCTTCTTTGGGAATATGGACCTCCCTCCTTCATCTTATCATGACTCCCTGGAGGAGTTGTGCAATAAAGAGGAAGGGCCAGAAGAAATAGAAACCGTGATTAAGGTTTTTCCTTCTGCTTAACACCAGTATTCAGATGTATTATCCAAGGTGAAAGAAGAGAAACTTCCTCCTCACCGTGCCTGTGATCATCATATTGAGCTTGAGGGGTCTCCACCTCCAATTGGGATGATCTACTCTTTATCAAACCAAGATCCAGATAAACTCAGGGCCTACATTTCAGAGATTGTAGAGAAAGGTTTCATCTGGCCAAGCTCTTCTTCAACAGGAGCACCTGTCCTCTTGGTCAAAAAGAAGGATAGTGGCCTCTGTTTTTGTGTTGATTACCACAAACTCAATGCTGTTACTAGGAAGAAAAAGTATCCTTTTCCTCCTATGAATCAACTTTTCACTGTTTTCAATGGTCTTCTATCTTCTTCAAGATTGATTTGCATGGTGCATATAACCTGCTCAGAATCAAGGAGGGTGATGAACATTTGACAGCTTTTAGGACTAAACATGGCAGTTATGAGCATTTTGCTATGCCATTTGGGCTCACCAATTCTCCTTCCTCTTTCCAAAATATTTTAAATAATATTTTTTATGATCTTTTTCATGTTTATCTTGTATTTTATTTGGATGAAATTATGGTCTTTTCCAAATCTGAGGAAAAATGTGTGACTCATGTGTCCACTTTTCTTTCCAGATTTAGAGCCAATAAGCTCTTTGCTAAGGCCTCCAAGTCCCTGTTTCATGTTTCTAGTGTAGAGTATTTAGGTTATATTGTTTCTTCTGAAAGCCTCAAGATTGACCAAGAAAAAGTCCAGCAAATTCCCAATTGGACACCTCCAAGAAACCTCAAGGCTCTTCAATCTTTCCTTGGCTTTGCAAATTTTTACCACTCTTTCATCAAGAATTATTTGAAGAAAATTAGTTTCATCACCAGTTTCCTCAAGAAAGATTCCTGTTCTCCCCTCAATGAGGAAGCTCTTAGCCAGCTTAAACAACTCAAAGAGGCCTTCACCACAGCTCCAATCCTTCTCTACCAACCATTGTAGTGACTGATGCATCCAATTATGCCTTGGGTGCTGTACTGAGTCAGAAAAACATCCCATTGCATTTTATAGCCACAAGCGTATTGCAGAAGATCTCAACTATGAGATTCATGACAAGGAACTCCTTTGCATAGTCTGGGCTCTCAAGCACTGGAGGGCTTTTCTTCTTTCACTTTCTTCCCCTTTCGAAATTCTCACTGATCACTCTTCTTTGCCATACTTCTTGTCATCAAAAGTCCTTACTTGCCATAAAGCCCCTTGGGCTGAATTCCTTTCTGAATTTAATTTCTCAATCAATTACCTCCCTGGCTGCCTAGCTACTCTTCTGGATGCCTTATCATGCTTGGATGAAGTTTATCCAGAGAGGGGGGAGTACTTCATCAGAAAGAATCCAATTAATTTTCAACAACTCATTAAGAAAGATGAATTCCAACCCTCAAGATTTTTTGCAGTCAAGGTGGAATGTTTTTCAGATTTGATTGAATCAATTCAGAAGAAATTATGGAAATATTCTCAGTACAGAAGTATTCTTTAAGAATTGAATAAAGGTAAATCTGTGCAAGATTGTTCTCTTGATTACTCTCCCAACTCCATTTATTCAAAGATTGGGTGGTGGCTCCAAATGACCCCCAAAATTCAACTCAGTATTCTTTAAAAGCATCATGATTCTCCTCTAGCTGGACACCCTGGCCAAGAGAAGACTCTCAAACTTGTCAAGCGGGATTTCTACTGGTCCAGCATGACTCAATTTATCAAGGATGATGTCTCATCCTGTCAACAGTTCTCAAGAAACAAGAATATTCATCACAAGAATTTTAGACTCCTCAAACCTCTTTCAATTCAAAAATGGTCCTTGGATTTTCCTTTCAATGGACTTTATCACTCAACTGCCACTGTCCAACTATTTTGATTCAATTCTGCTCATAGTGGAAAGATTCTCAAAAATTGAAATTTTTATTTCAACAATGTCTTCAAAAACTTCACTGGATTTGGCCCATTTATTAATCAAGAATATCCTTTCAAAGCATGGCCTTCCTTCAAGAATTTTCAGTGATAGAGGTTCACTTTTTGTTTCTTGTTTTCAGACTAATCTTTTTCAGCAGTTCAAGATTTCAAGAGATCTGTCAACTGCTTACCATCCAGAAACTGATGGACAGACAGAGAGTGTAAATCAGATACTAGAAAATTTCCTCTTGATTTATGTCAGTTATCATCAAGATGATTGGAACACCTGTCTTCCTCTGGCTGAATTTTCCTACAATAATTCTGATCACTCTTCAACAAAACAATCACCATTTTTCACTGTTTATGGAAGAGATCCACAATTTGACTCAATTCACATCACTAAAGATACTACTGCTGGAAAGTTATCAACAAAAATACAATCAGTACAGCAAGTTGTCAAAAGAGAACTTGAAATTTCAATAGACACGTTGAAGAGGTATGCAGATGAAAGTAGAGCAAGTCCACCTGTTTTCAATCCTGGGGACATGGTATGGCTTTCTTCCAAGAACATCAAATCAACTAGACCCACCAAAAAACTGTCTGAAAGATGGTTGGGTCTTTTTCCAATCTTGAAGAAAGTAAGTACTAATTCTTACCACCTCAAGCTTCCATCCCAATGGAAATCCATCCACCCAGTACTCCACATTTCCCTTCTTGAACCAGTCAACACATCAACAATCCCAAATTGGAATCAAGAGTATCCTCCTCCAATAATCATAGAAGAAGAGGGATGAGAAGTCTCTAAAATACTGGATTCCATAATCAAGAGAGGAAACATATGATATTTGGTGGAATGAAAAGTTTTCAGTCAATACCCAGAAAGATCTACTCAGGAAACCAACCAAAAACCTCAAGAATTGCCCTGAAATTTTCAAGGACTTTCACTCTTAGTATCCCAACAAGCCAGGTCAAAATTCTTCAAGAGCTTAAGTTTTTTATATGGTACTTGGTGGGGAGAGGAATTGCCAAAAGTACCACTCCTGGTATGCCCTTTTAGAGGTATTCTACCCTTCTTGTTGTAAGCATCACCTTGGCCACTCTGTGAGCACTTGTCAATTTCTGGATACAGGACTCTGGCCAAGCTTTCAAAACCAATTACAATTCTTATGTCCATTTTCACTTGGGAAAATTGACCATTAATTATGCATTTCAGCTTTCAAGTTGTTTCCATTTTGATTTCATTCCTTCAGCAAAATGTTTTTATTTTTTATGGCACTGGCGGGATTGGTAACTACAAAAGTAAGCTCCTCTCCTGGTGTGCACTTTCCTGAGGGGTCCACAATCTGTCAAAAACATCACCTTGGCCACTCTGTGAGCACCTGGCATCAAAATTTCCATTCCAGGTCCTTGGCAAATTCAAGTCAACTTCCATTATCAAGATTGGAAAACCCCCTCAAGATTTTATTTCTATTTATTTTATTTTCTTATTTTTATTCTTTCTTTATACTCTTTCAATTTTTTCTTTCTTATAATCTTAATGCCAAAATCTTTACATCAACTCAATTCTACAAAAGCTCCAAAGCAAAATTTCAAAAGAGGACCAAGTCATCCTCACATCATATGCCAACCTCTTATCAGTTATAAAATTTCTTTTCAAGATTCAATACCTCTGGATTCCCTACATCCAATCCTATCAGAAGCCTCAACAGGTTTCTACCTTGGTTTGGTGCTCAGGAGCTCACCCTTCAAGGTGGGGGGTACTATCACAACCATGTGTAATAAACCTTCTAATGGTTGTTTACAGAAATTCTAGCCTGACCCCAATTTATGGCTTATTGGCCATACCATCATTTTATGGCCAATTGACCCCTTTTGTTGTTTAATGGCCTTGGGGCCCTATCCACTTCCTCTGGCCACAGGCCAATTCTACACCTCACCAACCCTCAGGCCAATACCTTTCTTTTGGGCCTGTGGGGTCACTCTACCTTCCAGGGGCCTCTGGCCCCTCTAGCCCACCTGTTTTGATTATGTATCTATCGCCTAAATGGCCTTTTTGGGTCATTTAGGCTTCCTATGGCTCTACAGTCTGTTGCCCATGGGCCATGCGACCCATTAGGCCCCTTTTGGCCTAATTCCAATTAATCCAAAAGGGGCCAAGGGGGGCAGCCAGTAGCCCCAATGCCAAGTGGGCCCATCTGAGCCTGTTCTTGGCCAAATTCCAAGAAGACCCAAAATGGCCATAAACCTCAAGGAGCCACATTTTGGCCCAAGGACCCAAGGGACTCAATTTTGCCACAGTGGCCATATTCCCTCAAGACTTCAACCATGGCCTCTGGAACTCACCAGAGGCCCCCAGTCACCTTTATAAAGGAGTTTCCCCTTGAGATCAGGGAAACCCCTGCCCAAACTCAATGGATCCAAGGTTGGTGCATATATGGTATTATATACCATTATGCACCATTTTTTCTATGAAATACAATGGTGATGGTTTCAGGACCCAATTACGTCATTTTATTTCAAGTCCACAAATCCATCACCCACTTCAAAGGAATATTTTTCAGTCATTCAGTCTTGCAATCCCTGACAGCTACCAGAAGGCCATTCAAGGACCCCAGCCACCTGGCCCTGCAGGAGTTGGGTTGTTATTTCATTTTAGGATTATTCAAGGGGTAATTTCAAGAGGTTATCAATCATTCAATCAGTTCTCAAGGCATCAAGCACTTCAGTACTTCTTGGACAGCTCAATTGGTCTATACAGGCTGTATTTAAGCAACCTGTATGGCCTTGGCCCTTTTGGGCCAATTCATATTCCACTGTGGGAATTCAGTCACACAGTTCAATTCTCAAGATGGCCAGTTCTGTATTGACCCAAAACAGTCAATACATCTTGGTGATCAACCCTCCAGGATCATTCTTTCAGCTTTTCACATATGCTGGCCATCTTTCCTTCCCTAGGGAATTTTTCCCTGGTTAATTAATATATTGGATTGATTTTTATCCTTATTTTCTTTTTCATTATTGAAGTAAATACTGATAATCTTAAGTCAGTCATTTGAACATTTTTCTTTGCCTGTCAGTGGATATTGGTGGTCATATACTTTACTAATTCCATTGTTCTTTCTGGCAGGTTGAAACCGTTAATTGAGGATTCATTTGGTTGGCTCTTTGGCCTTTGGCCTCCTTCTTATTTTGGCATATGCTCTATTGCTTTCCTTTTTCTGTAAAGAAATATACTCTCATTTTATTTCTTCATTCTTTTGGAGCCTGCCAAGTGAGCTCTTGATTCCTGAGTGCCAGGCAACTCTTATTTTCACCAAGAGCCCCTGTCACACATATTGAGCATTCTTAAGGGTCCATTGCTCAAAGGTTAAGACTTATGAGATATTTATAAACTTTTATATAGTCTTTGAGAAGATAATAAAGGAAAGTTACATTTAAATCACCAAAAAATATTTGATTATTAGAATCATATATCCCAGAAACCCTAAAAGTCTTGTACTTTTTATAAATTCTCAAGTGTCCCATTTCTATGGTAGGCCAGCTCTTTCAGACAAGTCAAATGTGAGATTTTTTTTGAAGTTGAAGAACCACTTGTAGGGGGATTTGTACATCTTCTATGTGAGAAAGCTTGCTCAACAAAGGCTGAAAAAACTAGTACTGTAAACTATCACAGTGAAATGGCCCCAAGAATGAAAATTTTTCCTGATTTAACTTGTCTCTAAGGTCATAATTATTGATAAAATCACACCATTTATCAAATTAATTCAAAATTTTTATTAGAATGGAATACAGATCACACACTTTCACATACATTACTATATCCTCATTTTGAATAATAGGCAGGTGGCTCTCTGGATAACCTGAAATTTCATAATTTTGGTGACTGAAAAACAGTTGATCTTGAAATTTGTCAATAGGTGGTTTCAAATATTTCCTAATTATGGTTTGAGAAGTATTTATGACTAAAATATTTGAGATTTGATGGAGTATTTATCTTTCTATTTTGTTAGGAATTTGACATTGTAGTAATACTTTTCTGATATTGCCTTTATTAAATATTGAGATTGGAAGGGTGAAATATAAAATTGTTCAAGAATTGGTAGAAATTATGCGGGATCTAATTTACAGGCTATCAGGGGGTTGTTATTTTATCTTTAATATTCAATACATTTGGTCATTTTCCCCAAAGCAGCCATGAATGCTGTAGCCCAACTCAGTTGTGTTTGCGCAGCAAATTTGTTGATCTCACTTGTGATTGAGTGATGGCAATTCAGACAAAAATGGTTTTTGGTCTATTTATTTGGTGCTCTCTGAATTTTCAATCTAAATCCTGGAAGATTGGCTCAGTTTATTACATTGGATAGTAGCTCCATGGTTGATTGGGGGGATTTAGTTTATCATAAAATTGAATTCTTAATAAATTTTAAATCTTTCAATATTTTGTAAAAAAGTAATTGAATAAGGTTGTTGGAATACTTAAAGGTAATGATTTGGGATTGCTAGAGCAATTATGGATGTCTTTAAGTATTTATCATTGTTTTAGTTAGCTTAAAATATGAGAGAACAGGTTTTTAAATATATGCAGAACATTTTCTTGGATTCTTAAGGTTTGACAAAAGATTTTGATGCTAATTACTTACCAAGGTATCATATTCTAAATTGTGATCTCATTTGTAGATATAATTACTTCATTGTCAATGATTCTGAATTTTCTTCTTTATTTGGGACATTATTACAACCATCTAATTAATGGTTAGTAGTATTGAAGATTTATACTAATTCTGAAAATAGATACGCAAAGATATTTATATTAGAATTATTTGTAGATGACAGTCTTGATAATATCAACCTTACTTAAGGATTTTTTGCTCTTATCTTCTTCATATTGGTCCCACAATGAAGAAATATATTGGGTGATGCAATTTTAAGACAACTCATAATATCCTGGGCCCAATTTGTTTATTCTAACCAAAAACGTATTGGCCACTATTTACAGTAAATGAAATGCAAATAAACTAAATATTCAAGTATGTGGACAAGTTAAAATTATTTGTTGGATTCAGGTTGACATCCTGAGATTATTTATTTGATTTTAACCAGTTTTTGAATAAAGTTGTTTCCTTAACACAAATTTTTTCAGAAAATTCAAAACACTTCCACCATTACTTCAACTGTATGAGATTCAAGAAATTATTTGAGATCAAAGAGTTAGTGTTTGGATATGGAATTATTTGGATCAGCCCATTGAAGACAAGTTCCAGATAGTATTCACTCAAGTGCTTTTCTTTCCAACAGTCAATGGAAGTGCATAGTAAATTTCCATATGGAATTTTTTTGAGCTCCACCAAAAACTTTTATTTTGATTAGGATTATAACAGAGTTTCTGGAGTGGAAACTATCCTTAATTGGGGCCATTTCAATTTAGGCAATATTTTTCGCATTAAGCATTGCACAGGTTCTCATTGTCAAAATGAAAGAAAGGGAAGATCTTCTTAATAAACACTAAAGTGATCTTCCCCTGGAAGCGGTCTTCATCTTTTTCTGAAGCTAATTTTGTTTTTATTTGGCTAAACAGAGTGTATAAATTTTTATCCCCAAGAATTTTCGCAGCCTTTGCATCTGTTTCAGTGCTTGTTAATATTGGATGAGCTACCATGTGAGATATTGATATGGGAACTACAGTTATTACGCTTGTAGATAAAACAATTTTCCTTTTTTTCCCAATTAAAATTTGTCCAAGAGTAATTTCCAAATTGATTGGAATAAAAACACGCCATAAAAATATTATCAATGATAATTTCTTATGGTAATTGCTATGAAATAATTACAAATTTAGGAATAGAAATTTTTCTTGGGAGTTTTCTCCACAATTGAAATCTATGATATTTTAGATGCAAGCTCATCAATTTCATCTAGGGATATTATGTTTTCAATTTAACCTCTTTGTTAAATTTAATTCAAAGAAAAGATCCCAACTAAGATGAGTAAAGAATTTAATTATTATATTTTAGACATAATGGATCAGCTTTTGGAAGTTCCATAGTTTCTTAATACATATTGGTGAGGGATATTATAGTTTTCTTCAACTTTGTTTAGGATTCTGTGGTGGTGATATAGTTTCTCTAAAATGAGGTTCCATTCCAGTATGTCCTCTCAGATTATTAGGATAGCAAGATAAAAATCGGGGGAGGAAATTATCTCCAATATTATTATAAAGATAATTTATAAAATTAGGGGAAAAGAAAAAATAAAAGGATGGTAGTTTTTAAGAAATTCAGAGTTACAAAAGTGATATTCTAATCTTCATTGAATAAATTTCTTATTCCTCGGCAGATTACTAATAAGGCATTCTAGTGGAGAAAAACTACAGCTTTGAAGAGGTTATTGGGGCCTAAAATTGTCAATTATTAAAGGAATAAACTGATTAACTTCTGTTTTTGATTAAATACTTAATTGGTGTGGGTGAACTTTCAATGTGGAATACCTTATCAGAGCTAGAGATGTATTCTTTCTAAATTGAGGGTCACAACTGAGCAACGCAAAATTTGGCTATTAGAGAAAATTAATTAATATTTGAGACTGTATTTAGTTTAAAAATATCATTATCAGGGCTCTGGAAAGTTGGTACAGTCAAAGTTGACATACCTTATAAGCTCACATGGCCCATGGATTAAGGGTTGCACCATGTTGGTGCCTATGTAGACAGACCATAACCTTTTCAATGTGATAAACCATGGGGTTCTTTTCCACAAAATATTAACTAAAGCTCCCATAACTAATATCCCCATGTCATTTTTCATTAAAATGTATCTTCTAACCTCAAAATTCCCACCATCACAAATAGTGTTTTCTATTTATATTGGCAACACTATTTTCTTGTCAACATCGTTGTTTAAAAGAAATTTTGATTTCAATTCAACTAATTAAATTATAGAGTTAATTGAAGAATATGAATTCAATAAATTTGAATACAGAATCAAAGATATGGATGAATCAGTTGAATAAAAAACAAAATGATGCACTTAACAATGCAAAAGAAGGCTGGCTTGAACACAAAGTAAATCTCATTGAAGAGAAGATTCTCATTTAGAAATTCCATGAGATAAACCATCATGAACAAGAATTTATCAGTCTTTACAAAGGAGAATCTCAAGAACTTGAAATTATTTTGGAACAGAGCCAATTCAAACAAAATCAGCCACAAGCACCCCCCAAAAAATAAAACTCAATACAGCATTATAAGAGAAGAAAATTATAACAGGCAGAACTCAAGTTGAAACACTTGTAAAAAAGGTTGAATTTTTGGATTGGCACCATCAAAATGGAAAAAGCCAATGTGTTATAGAAAAATGCTTTCACAAATTTTTTCTTCACCTTCGTCTAAAAAAACCATGAGTATCAGCTTTGATTAAGGTAGAAGAAATAATAAAGCAAGATAATAAAGTTGCCCCTGTAAAACACAAGAACATAAGCTCAATTGTTGAATAATGGATCCAACAGGAAGTTGATAGTAAAATTATAATAACCAGAGAGGTCATAAATCAGAAGTGGAAGGGGCTTTCCCACCTTGCAAGGATACCAAGCTATAAATGGATTTCTTTATCCAATGTATGGTTTAAATCCTTCAATAATTTTAATTAGTTAAAAAGCTATACTAATTATGGCGAATTTGGTAAAACTGATCAAGTAATTTTCACACAATAAATCACTTTCTTGGAAGAAATTTCATATAAATTCAACCTAGCTAACATCTTCAAAAATAGATGAAACTAGCCTATTCAATACTTAAACTCAGCCTTTTTCATTGAAATTGCACGCAGACAGATTAAAATCTTAAATTTTTGAATAGGATTCCCCCCAAAAAGGCCTTGAATACCCACAATTGAAAGGGATAAATGGAGACAAAACCCAAGCTATAGTTTAATTAAAATTCAATGAAACTGAAACCACGCGTTTACCACTCTTATTCATTAGGAAATATGAAATACCATAGTGTTTCAACAAAAAATATGGATTTCAACTAGGATATAAATATAATTTCAAAACCCAATCATCGATGAAAACAACCATTTTCCAGAAATGGATTTCTTGCTGGAGCATAACACTGAATTCAAATAACAAAACCATAGCCCTCTTACTAGACGAATTCAAAGGAAATCAAGCCCCACCTCAAAGCATTTCAAACATCGCCCCCATTTTCTTTAGACCAAACCTCACTTCTTACTTTCAACCACTTGATGAAGGAATAATAAATTCCTTCAAGTCCCAATATTCAATTTGTTTGATTTCTTTGGAATATTTTTACATCAATTATATTATCAACTTGAATGATATTGAAAATATAAATCAGCTAATTGCAATGTTTATTTTTGTATTTCCTGGGATTCTATTAAAAAATAAGCAATGAAAAATTGTCGGAATCATAAAAATATACCTCAAAAGCTTCAAGAATTTCAAAATTACTTTGTAATTTTTCAGGATCAGAACTTACTGGAAAAAGAAAATAAATTAATTCATTAAATAGAAATAATTACACAAAAAACCAAATGTTTGTTCTGAAATTTTCAAACCAATTCAAAGCAAATGACTTAGAAAACATAGCAATTTAGGATTTTTCCAATCAGAATCAACCCTTTTCTCAAAGGATTGAAGAGTTAAATACTGAGAATCCCACACTTCCAAGACCCCCAATTTCAATTGTTCAGGAAGCCTTTCATGATATTTTAGATTATGTGGTGTCATCTTCTTTAAAAGAATGGAAGCAATTTATCAAGGTATTAGACAGATTTGTTATGGCATTAAAAACCTAATAAATCAATTTTAGAAAGAAGATGTAAATGTGGGATTATCTCAATAAGAAATGACTCATGTATTGTATCTCTTAATTGTGTCTTTGATTGTTATTAAGAAAATGACTTGGCTTTAGTTATATTACGATTTCTTTATCGTCTACATTTTTTGATTAAATTCGATTTTTTCTTGAAATAAGAAAAAGCAAAGAAAATTACTTGAAGCCATTGATGGCTTTTGATTATGGATGTTGACAGGTACTTCCCTAAGCCATAAACTTCTGTAACCCATTGAGAATACTGTATTCAAATGTGTATGGGTTATGTCAGTTTTTACTGTATACAGTGTTTCAATAGATAGTTTGTACTTGAAGTATGTTTAATATAGACTGCATATCCTCCACATTACTAACTTGAATCTGAAATTATAGCCCAAATTCAGTATGACTTATGTAATTAAATTGAAGTGAAAATATAGAATCTAAAAACACACATCTCAGTAATAATGCCACGGGTTCTCTGAAGTGTATGCACTCCAATTTATATCATTTCTTTATGCAGTCAAAAAACCATACAAATAGAAGTCACCATGAGCAAAGTTGCCACACCTAATAGTAGGTGCTTCATTTGGTAAATTACATAAGAGATAGGTTGGATACATGCTGGAATACATAACAGAAATGCAATTGAAAAATAGAAGCTTTCAAAGAAATGCAAGCCACATATGCAATCCACCAAAGCTCAATTCATTTTTCTCAAGATAAGCTTTGTGAAAATTCTTAAACCTTAAATTCTATACAGGAAAAGAGATTTCAAATTTCTTATTTATATTTATTTATAGCTTACTAAATATTAATAACCAAAAACATCAGATTTCGGTGTGGTTGCAAAAACAAAGTAGATATACCATATCAATTTTTTTTATTTGGAAATAATTGGCGAGCTATATTAGCATTAAGAATATTTTCTTCAAAGTGGATTGACTAAAGGAGGAAAAAATTTGTTATAAATTAAATATAAATCTTTCAGTAAAATTGTATCTCTTGAAATTATTTATTGACCCTTTGATTACATCTCTCCCATTTTCCCCTAATTAGGAAAATATTTTTCATTTGTAAATGAAACATTAGTTATATATAGCTCACTACAGAAATATCTCCCTCATAGAATGTTTATTCAAAAATGATATATTCTGGACAGATATTTCCAGGAATTTTGTCCAAGAAATTCTGAACAATAGCTTTGGCAATTTATATGAAATAAATATAAAAATGGAAAACAGATATTTCGTTTTGACTTTTTTATTAAATAATTTGGATGTATTATAAAGCCAAGATATAAGATTGAAATAGGCCTCATATTTAGAGCTTAAGTATATCTGGATATTAGTGTATGTCTTACTCATGACAATATAGGATATATTAATCTCACATTCTCCACTAATTTACAGAATTTCTTTATAATCATAGATTTATCTTTTTTTCTTATTGAAACTTTGGTCTGTGGAAATAACTTAGTGTATTAATATGTTATATATATGTAGAAGCCTATTAAAGTATAAGATAAGGCAAAATAGCTACGATATTATCATTATTATTATTATTGGATTATAATAGCATCTGAAAAAATTATTTTTGAGAAAATCAAGAAATGGGTAGCTTCAAGTTCTTGTACCTGAAGCCTGGATGATTTCTGTTGACAAATCTCAATCTTGCATGTGAAATTTGAGGAAAACTGATTAAAATTTCTAGATATTTTCAATATCATGCTTCTAAAATACCTTATAATCTCAATATTCATCCATGAAACAGCTTTGATAAATATATATTTCTCAAATTACTTTATTTCATATTATATATCTTTTTCACTATTTTTGGATTAAAATTTGTAGTTAAATATTAGGATTAACTTAAATTCACATATGTTCTTAAGCTAAGAAATGTCATAGTTTCATTTGTAATTGAGGAATAAAATTATCAAGATAATTATATTAATTTAACCATATGGAATAATGAAGAAACTTAAGTAGCTAAAAAAATTAAGAAAAGTATATGAGTATGTTTTTATCATAAATCTTCCTGAGAATGGAGGGGGACCCATGTATACAGATAAAAATCTTCAGGAAGTGTAGATATTGGCTAGATATTGTTAGAAAATGAAAGATCACTATTTTTTTATAAGTAATGGAATCAATTCCCTTTATTTTTAGATAATGAAATCGCCCGGTTCATTGAAGAAAAGGAGTGGTGCAATCATGTAGTTGTTTTTTTCTGGAAATTTATTTTGAATATTGAGTTTTAGTTATATAAGTTTTAAAGATACTTTAAGCTATATATACTGAGAAAAGAGAAATGAGAATAGTATTGTATACTATTTATAGGATTTAGGTGATTAATATATATACGACGTTTATTTATATGCTTCCAAAATAAAATATGGGTTAGTTTATTTCCCGTATTTTTCTGTATGAATGCTGAAGAAAGGACTTTAATTATGAATCTTTTTAAAGCTCTTCCAGGAGAATAATCGGAGAGTAGATAGACATAAGATTGAAGTAATTCACATATAACTTCACAGGAACATTCAGCTAGCTTCCCAAAATAATCCACATTCCTTGTCAGAGTATTCACCCTACATATTAAAAGTAACACAAAATATATAACCAAGCAGGTCAGCTACTTAAGGTGATATTTGTAAATATTTTTCAATAATAGCTAAAGTTTGAATTGCAACTACTAAGAATATAATTAATATTTCTGTGCTAGAGTGAAAAAAAGAGAGTTATATTTTGGGATAATATTATTTCAAAAGTTTTCATAACAGATTCATAGCTTGAGAGAGAATTTTATCTTTTTATAAATGTTGTTTTATATGGCCTTAATAACGAATGAATGAGTTTTAGTTTTAGCTTATGCATTATTCAACTTCTCCTAAAATCTGAATGGTTGTACTTTCACCTCTTTATTGGCTCAAATATCAAATTGAAGCTTACAAAACTAATGATCAGTAAGCTAAAGCTATTTATTTTTTGATAGTCCTCCCAAAAATATGTATTTTTTATGCCAATAGTTTTGAAAATTTTTTCTCAAGGAAATATACGTCAAAAATCTGAAAAAAGATATATAGTTAATTGAAGAACGTCTTTTGTACCTAAAATACCAAAAAAGATAGCTGAAATGAACTTTGAAGTTAATATGAGGTTCAGCCGAATGATTATCAAAAGAAGGGCTCAATATACTCCTTTTTTGACTTCTTATTTATTAAAATATCCCTTTGACATAAGTAATTTACATAATTTGTAATTTACACTAAATATTGATTTTTTATCTTGAAGAAAGTAACAATATTTCATATTATGCTATTGTAGAAAATATAAATATTTGAAGAATTTGGTTTTTCTTAAAATTATGATTATTTTTAAAATTAATTTTATGTTTCCTAATTCTAATTTAAATGATCAGTTTTATTATAATGATTGTTTTTTCAAATTTTATTTAATTGAATTGTTTTTGTCATTTCCTTTCCAAGATTATGGTAGCAGGAATTATGTAAATCATGCTACTGTAAATTTTTTGACAATCGTTGACAAATTTACAGTAGCTGTTACCGTGATTTTAGTAGATGAAGTAGATTAAAAAGAAAATTTAAAATTCCAAAAGACAAGTCACAATAATAATTATAATTTAAGAAAAATAACAACATAAAAAATAGCTGAGATGAGAAATGACAAATACAAATGAGATTACTGAGAAAAATCCAAATGATAAAAACAAAACAAAGCTTTGATCATTTTAATTTATAAATAAATTACCTGATAATAAAAATGATAAAGATCTCTTTCAATGTATATCATGAATGAGTTTTTTGAAAAAAAAACGTTTTTTTTGTTCTCTCAATATAAAAAAACCTCAAGTTAAAAAATAAGAAAAACCAAAAATATATATTACCCAGCTTTAGAGGCTCTCCAAAAATAGCTCTATTTTGATAAGACCTTTGTTTATTCGAAGGAGTTAAAATATTTATTTCTTAATGATACATCATGAGATGGTAATGCAAATCTTGGATTATATAAAAACATGGCTTTTTTGTATGGAGGGCTTTAAAAAAACTAAAACCTGTTTCAAATTCTCAATATAGCTCAAAGATGTAAGCTCGAATTTAGTTGAGGCTTCTATTAATATTATCAGAAAATCTGATATAATCTCTTATATAGCTCAAATTTTAAGTTGAGTAAGAAACAAGTGCAATGTATTAAAATCAATATAATAAAAATAAAGAAAGTTGCTCAAAATTTCTGTAATATCCCAGTGGCATGGAATGTCTTGGAAGTTCACAAAACATTGAAATTATTCTTTCAACTTAGTTCAGAGCACAGGTATAAGGTATTTTCCAAATGCTACACCTGATTTCCGGTGTATCTACTTTTTTCATGGTGGGTGTGGTAACATAGTTACTCCAGAGTATCTATATATAAGTATGAATGTACACCAGAAATATACTTCTTTTACTGCCTTGATATCGATACATAATTCAATCATAAGGGAGCACATACAAACAGGATCATTCGAAATGTAATTTCTATCAGACTACCCTGAGAAATAAGTGCAGGATGAATATTATGAAGATTGGGATCAGAGAAGCAATGATGATAGTCACGGAAATATTTTCAAGACAAAGCTATCTATATTTACTCTTTTCCTGAATTAATAAAGGATCTTGTCCATAATATTTTTTATCACATGAGATATGGCTTTATTAGAATCAAATTATACATTTAGAATTTTCAATTCCAATTTTAAAAGCCACTAATTTTTTTTATTGAGAAGTGCTTTCATATATAATTCATCACAATTGAGTTCAGGTTGCAGTCAAAGGGGATCTTGGGGGGTAAAAGTGGACTGGAACTCAGTGAATAAGGTCTGACTTGGAATGAATCCAAATAATTAAAGAGATAAAAAGAATATATTTTTTTAACAGAGATGAATTGAAAAACTAAATCAGAGGAGAGAAGCCCATAAAGTAAATACTTGAATTACTGTTTCAACCTGTTCAAAAGGAATATAGAAATTAGTAATGTTATGACCACCAATATTCAATTAACAGCAAAGTAAAAGGTGAAAATGTACAACATAGTATTACGTAAGGCTTGTCTATTAAGAAAAGAGTCACATTTTGGATAGGGTACTATGACTATCCTCAAATCCAATATAATAAGATACTATTTATTATTACCAAAATTTTAAATTTCTTAACCAATTTAAAGTTTAAAATAAAAAATGATTTTCCATAGGATATAATTTCTTATAGAAATTAATAATTAAAGCTATCTAATAATTATATAAAATAATTATATCACAAAAATATGTTACCTAAGATATCAAGGTAGAAGTAATATTTCTCTACCAGAATTAATCCTTCTTAAAACAGAATTTGCACATCAAAATAGAAGTTGTATGAAAATAAAGACTATTTGAAAATACCATAAAAAAAGAATACTATTAACTTGATCTCCTTTTATTGGGAATTCTGGAAAGAAAAATTATAACAGGATTTCAAAAATCTAATTATTAATAAAATTGATATGAAAATTTATATAAGTCCAAAAAGAAATTAAAAATTTGAAAATGAAACAACAGAAAATATAAATTTAACATTTTTAAACCACATTGAACAAAAAGAATCGAAGGATTTGATGAAGTTCTTAAAAGACCGTTTGTGGGTTGAAAGAGAGATTTTATGGAATTATACGCAATAAAAGCTCCAAGTAGAAAGATAATAGTTTGAAAAAGTGAAAAAATTCATTTAATTTCCTTCAAGACTTCAAAGACATATAGAATGATAGAAGCAATTCTATAATACCTGGAAGTAGTTATAAATATCAAAGTTTATAAATTAATGTGATGATAGGATGATTATTAGTAAGAGCACAATATCAGGCTTCTTTTAAGTGAAAAAAGATCACATAGGCATTTAAAGAGGTTAAATAAAAATAAAGAGAATTGAGAATACACTTAAATTACTTAAATATATGGTTACATCCAATTCTCATGTGAAATCATTATAATTACTTAACCATGTTATTTTATGTGGATAACAACCTCTTTATTGTTAAGAGAAAATGAAGGTACTAATCTGAATATTCTTTCATTCAAAAATAAGAAAGTTTCTACAGAATGTATTCTTCCCATTGGAAATTTAATGGCAGGATGAAAGGTATGTGAGTTTTTGAGTATTTTTCATTTCATGTAGAATCCTCAAAGATGGAATTTAAGTAAATATTTTCATTGATATTATCAATTCATAGTCCTTTTTTGGCTTTAATTGAAACTTTCAATATCCTCTATTGGCCATTGAAAATTAAAAGTTATTGATTAAATATTATATTTTAAATTAACTCTTCTAGTTTTAGAATATTGATTGCATTATTCTTTTGGTGTATAGTCAGAAATATCACAAGGTGTACTTAATTATTGATAATATATTTATTTATTTCCCTCTACAATAGCATCTATCATATATAGAGCATCAAAAAAATCTTTTTTACCATTTTCTATCATGTTAGTCCTTGGGAAAGTTTTTCAACTTCATTCTTTGTCCTGATTAAAAAATTACCTCTTCTAAATTGATTTACAACATTGTTTTGGTGGTGCTATTAGTAGGTGTTGGATTCTCATATTTTTTTCTCCAGTGTTGTTATCTTTTCTCATTACTTTTGAGATTTTTTTCCCATGTTTTGTAACCCTTTTTTATAGTAATAGCTACTGTTGGTTGCTTTTTTGTGTTATGTTTTGTTTCTGGGGTTTCCAATTGTTTGAGTCTCTTGCGCTACTGCCATTAGGTATATTGAATTTTGTTGGCTTTGAATGATTAAACGTTCTTGTTCTTTTTTCTCTTAATATATTTCAGATATGTATAATAATTTGCTCATGTAATTAGTTAGTTGTCTAAGAAATGATCTGAGTTATTATCCTGTTCTGTCATCACAATCTCATCAGTTACTTGACATGCAAGGCTAATTCTATCAGTTTTTTTTTGGGACTAGGAATGATCTTTAGCTTCCATGGGTTTGAAACTTTGAGAGATGACAACATACCCAAAAAGGTCACAAGAAATATTTAATATAATTATACATTAAAAATAAGTACTTTTAAAATACAAAAATACCATAAATTAACATAAAACTTGGTTTAACTTAAAAGCCAATAAATAAACATGTGAAATAAACTATACCATTGGATTCCCCATGGTAAAATACACATATACCCCTTTTATGGCATATCTGTAAAGTCAATATTTAATAAGTTATAAGTAATAATACCTTATAAAATACACAAATCCTTATTTATTTCAAACATCAATGAGACAACATTTGAAATAAATGGTACCAGTAGATTCCCCATAACACCCCACATATAAAATAATTAAGAAGCGAAGCTTCAAACTCAATACTTAAGGAATTAACCTGAATATATGCACTTTTTTGGTCAACACATATATTCAGGGATTTTAGCTAATATCTCTTGAATTATACATGATAGAGTGATGAACCAAAAAGAAAGTCATCCCGTAATTACTGTAGGAATACGGAAATGAGATTTATTTCACAAGTTATAAACAAGGTTAAAACCTGTAAGGAATTATTGATTAAAATCAACAGAGCTGTTGACCACTTTGTTGTGAGAGTGGTCCAAACTTAAGAAAAAGTGGACAGTTGGATTCTACTAGTTCATTCGTGAAGAATGATATATTTCTTATTATAATATTCAAGGTATAACCCCTTGAAATCATAGTTTGAAGTTTAAAATATTAAATTTTGACAGAAAAGATGAGTTACAAGAAAAATCATCAAAAAAAGAGTGTTGATGATGTGATGTGATGCTCTTGGCAGCATAATATGGTTATGCCAAGCTATTAGAGTTCACTCTCTGAATGGCTGTAGCGTGTAAATCTTAAAAGTTATTCAGGATCAAAGTTTGAGCTTAATTTGATCATTTATGATCACTCACTGTAACCTTAAATTAAGTTTAACAGTCATATGTGTAATAAAATTGGTGAATACTATTAGTTTATGATTAAAACTAATAAAATACACAAATTTTGGGGTTCTTCCAAGTCTTTGACGTCATCAAATTTAGAGTTATAGTGATAAATCTAAATAATGGCGTAATAATGATGTAATATGGTTTGATTGTGATGTAATCATCACCAAACCTTAAAATATTGATCAATACACATCTACTAGAAGCCTGTTGGACTCTAGGAGGGAGGTATTTACTATAAATAGAGCTCTTTTTACTCTGTTTTCCCCTCAGACGCATCAAAAACATTAAATCAATACAATAAAAAGGTAATTTCTTTATTCTTTATATATAAAACTCTTATATTATTAAAGACCAAAGATCATCCTATTATAATAATCAATTTTGATGTGATTAAATGCTTTATTTAAATGTTTTTTTTAAAAATCTCTCTAAAATCTCATGTCCATGTAAAAATCAAGAATATTTGTAATTTCTCTATTTTTTATTGTAAATACAATTTGGATAAGTTGTATTTATATTATTTGGCGTAAAATAGCTCAAAATTATTATATCAAGTATTAAAAGTAGGTTATTTTCTCTTATTATAATAATTTTCTCTCTATTATTCTCTTAATAATACTTTAATTAATATAAATAGTATTTATATTAATTTATAACTTTAATATTGGTAATATTATTGTTATTAATTGTTTTTTATTAATAAAAAAAATTTTTTTATGCCTTTATTATTTGTTTGTAACAATAATAAAGTGCCTTTGAATATATTAATTATTTTATATCAATATATTTATTTTATTATTAATATAATTATTTTTACGCCATAATTATAAGAATTCTTTATTATTATAATTATTTTTATCTTATCTATTTCATTTATAAGGACATTCATAGTACAATAAGTAAAATATTAGTAATTTTTACTTATTGTTTCATAGTCAAACCTTACATTTGGGGGCCTGGCCGTGATATTCACTCTAAAAGACCTTTAAAAAAAAGATTCTAATTGGGCTTATCCAATAATAAATTATATTTATAATCATAAAATTATATAATAATTTTATATTTATTGATTTTAAAAGCTATTGAGGCATTTGGAAAGCAATTGTACTGTCTTACACGTTGTTTTTCACATCCTTAGACTTGCAAAAACTCTCTTTGAGTGACTCTAGTGATTGGAAAAGATGTTTTATAAATTAAAAATAATTTTATATTATAAATTAATTTGATAAAAGAATCATATTCATTTTTATTTTATTCTTTAAAAATAAAAACTTAAAAAAAAAACATAATAAAAAGATTAAAAACCAATAAAAAAGTGGTTTTATTCATTTTAGTTCCATTTCTTTAATTATTTTCATTTTTTTAAAAAAAAGATATAAAAGCAATTTTTAAGTGGAAAATTGCCATATCTTACCAAAAATAACACTTCTATATAAAAGACTTATATTTATTTGTATTTTATAGTGCTTGAAGACAACCCAACAGAGGATAACCAAACCACTGTTGAAAGATTGGTGGAATAAACTTGTCAAAGTTCTCCAACACCAATAATCACTAAGAAAAAGAAAGCCAAGAAATTGGACTTTCCAGGACCCACTATTCAGGACTCTGAAGGTGAGTACCTCATTTAAAAATTGCCATAAGAGTATTTCTGTTCTAAAATCCTCTTATTTCTTATTTTTCTTATAATATGACTACCAGAAGAGGCTCCCAATACTCCATCCAATCAGATGGAGCTGGACTCAGAGGTAGAATTGATTCCTCAAAAGGGAAAAGGAAGGGCAATATCCCCAGTGGAACAGAATCCACACAAGGAAGTGCCTTATCCCAAAGGCAAGTCCCAGAAATGCCCATGATATCTGAACCTGAATTGGAACTAAGTATGAGTAACTCAAATAGGTACAAATCACATTCAGAGGGCTCAAATAGACATCTACATGAGCCAATACAAACAGTACTACACAGTGTACAAGGACAAAGATTGGGAAATGTTTCCTCAAATACACCAAGGAGTGATGAACTCCTGGCACATCCTGAAGAAGTTCCTCAAAGAGCAGGAAATAGTGAGTTACTCCAATGGATGGAATCCACTATCATCCAAACCTCAAATCAAAAAGATCAAGGAATATCATACCAAAAAGAAGGAGGCAACCAAGGAAGAAGCCCCAGTAGCTTCTACCAGCAAGCCCCAAGTCAACCCACTTCCCCAAGAAGGGAAGAAGAACAAGAAAAAGAATTGGAGAAAACCATATTCCCCAAGTTACAGGATTCCCAAAATCCAAAAAGATGCCATGGACAATGTCTTCAACATGGCCAGAACTTTGATGGAATTCAAAGACAAAGAGGAACAAAGAATGAGACAACCCCATTTCCCAAAGAAATAACCTTGTCTCCTGATGTTGTAAATACTTTAACAGAGCTTAAAAATAGTATTTTACCTCTCAGAGATTAAAAATAGTTTATTATCTTTACAAGAAATAAATAATAGCTTATCATCTTTAACAAAACTTGTTACACAAAAAAAGAAAGAAATTGATAACATAAAATTCATTATTGAAAATAATGAACCAAAAGTATTAATTGACAATACTCAGAAATTAATACAAGGACAACAAGAGTTGTAAAAATACATAAGTGATATCAAAGAAAAAACTTTGACAATCAATTATGATGTGAGTATTGACAATCTTACAGAAAAATTAAACAAATTAAGTATTTCTGTGGAAAGATTTGAAGAAAATACTTCATCACACCAAAAATTACTTTTGGACCATGTAGAAAAGAGTGATGAAACAAGAATGCATCTGAAAGATGATATTCAAATTGAAATAAGGCTTATTACTGAAAAAATGGATAAAATTAATGAGGCTAATTTGAATATGCCAAAGTTATCAACACCATTTTCTCACATAAGAAGCCTGTTAAACCAAAAGAGGAATTAACAAATCCATTCATAACAGACTTGGGTCACCAAGACAATAACCAAGTTTTAATGAAGGAAGCACCTCAATTGAAAGAATGGCCAACATTCACAGGAGAAGGTGAATATGACCACATGTCATTTATCAAGACAATTGACATGCTACAAGAAGATTATGCCATACCAGATGAATTAATCACTGCAAGACTACATTCATTGTTTGAGAAATCTGAAAAATTGATATTATGGCATAAGGCAAACAAATGGCAAAAATACCTGGTCTTGGTGGAAACAAGAAATAATCACCAAGTGGGCTAATGATGCCTGGAGGTACAAAATAGGAAATGCATTTGAAAATTCCTTCTTTGACCCAGACAAAGACAAACCTTTAACTTGGTTCTTGACACAAGTTGAAAGACTTAATGCATTGTACCCAGAAATGTCACAAAAGATGGTGCATATAAAAATACTCAAGAAATGTGTAGGAGAGCTAGAACATGCCCTAAGAAGCAGGTGTATAGAACCATGCTCCACAGAAGAGTAAATTAATGCACTAGAAGACATAGTGACAAGAACAAAGATTGGCAGGAATTGGAAGAAATTGGACATTAAAAGCCCAAATAAACCATTTATCAAAAAAGATAAATCAAAAGAGCCCTTCAAGCCCAATACATCCAACAATAATGAGGAAAGAAAATGCCATAAATGTGGAGGTATTGGACACTTAGCCAATAATTGCCTTAAAAAGGCAAAGATTGATGAAATTGTGGAAACAGAAATCCACAATGACAAAGAAGAGGAATCTGACTCTGAAAAAGAGACAGAAGAATCAGAAAGTTCTGAAAGTGATGAAATCAATATAATTAATGCACAAATTAATAATATTGATAGAATTTATGAAGTACTGGATGTTAACTCAAACTTACCACAGGTTGGGACATCTGACACAAACCTGACAAATATACAAGATGCCAAAATGTATAGGACCAAACCTGAAAGAGGAATGGGATATACAGCTGGAAAATCAAGTATAAGTATTGTTATGGTTGATAACCAAGAAGGAAAAGTTAGCTTAGATACAGGAGCATATTGCACCTGTGTTGGTAAAAGTTATTTAAAAATCATTGTCCCAGACTGGCAAGAAAAACTTATACCAATACAAGGTGTCAAACTTAGTAGTGCAAGTGAGAGCATGAAGCCCCTTGGAATAATTGATTTAACACTAATTTTTCCCCATCCCTCACAATGTGTCAGACTTAAAGTAGAGTTTGTAGTAATGGACAACTGTACTAGTAATCACTTCATACTTGGGAATGACTACTTATCAATTTATGGTATAGATATCTCTAACCAAAAGGATAGATATTTTACCATAGGAGACAACAAAAGACAAAAGTTTGGCTTCTTAAATAACAAAAAACAAATCACAGTTATTAAGAATGGAGAAAAAATTCCAGAAAAGGAACTTTTTATATCTGAACAACTTAAAGAGGCAGAATTCAATCAAGAATTAACAGAAAAAATGAAAGAAAAATTGATTGACCTCTTATTTAAGTACAAAAATTCCTTTGCAACTGACAAAGAGCCACTAGGTGCCATAATTGGACATGAAGTGGATATCATTCTTAATGTAGAAAAGCCTTACCCACCTCTACTAAGAAGACCTGCTTACCCAGCTAGTCCAAGAGCTAGAGAAGCCCTAGAGGTACACATTAAAGAATTAATGGACCTTGGAGTATTAAGAAAGGCAGGACATAATGAGCAGGTAGAAGTCACTACACCTGTCATTATAACTTGGCATAATGGAAAATCAAGGATGGTAGGAGACTTCAGAGACCTGAACACCTATACCATTCCAGACAGGTATCCAATACCCAGGATCCATGAGACATTGACCCAATTGTCACAAGCTAAGTTCATCACAGCCATGGATGCCTTAAAGGGTTTTCATCAAAATGTCTTAACAGACAATGCCAAAAAACTACTGAGGATGATAGTCCACTGTGGAATTTTTGAATACTTAAGAATGCCATTTGGCATAAAAAATGCACCTTCCCATTATCAAAGAATGATGAATACCATATTTTCTGAAGAATTATCAGAAGGATGGTTAATTATCTATATTGATAATATCATAGTTTGCTCAGAAACCTGGGAAAATCACCTTGCAAGACTAGAAAGGGTACTAAAAAAAATAGTCCAAGTGAATATGAAAATTTCCTTGAAAAAGTGTCATTTTGCATACAGTGAATTAAAAGCACTAGGACATGTGGTATCTGGACTTAGTCTAGGCATAGACAAGAATAAAGTAGCAGCAGTACTACTTAAACCAATGCCTCAAACCAAAAAAGAAATGCAATCATTTCTAGGATTTGCTGGTTACTATAGACAGCATATAAAGGACTTTGCAAAAATTGCTAAATCCTTGTATAAACTATGTGACCAACAAACAGTCTATGAAATGACAGAAGAAATAGTCAAGGCATATGAAGAATTGAAAAATTCCTTAACAAATGCCCCATTTCTTCTAATTCCAGATTGGAAACTACCCTTCAAACTTTACATTGATGCTTGTGGAGAAGGACTGGGTGCTGCACTACACCAGACACAAATTATCAATGATAAACCAGTGGAAGGACCAATCTGTTTTATTTCAAGACAGATAAAGCCAACAGAAGCAAGATATGGAGCAAGCCAAATGGAATGCCTCTGCTTAGTGTGGGCTTGAGAAAAATTACATTACTACTTGGATGGAACAGTATTTGATGTGATTACAGACGGTAATGCTGTAAAATCTCTGTTAAATATGAAAACTCCAAATAGACATATGCTGAGATGGCAAATTGCTATCCAAGAATATAGAGGAAATATGACTATTGTTCATAAATCTGGAAATATTCATAAAAATGCAGATGGTCTTAGCAGATGGGCTCTAGCAAATACCCCTGACAATCCAGCATGGGTACCACAAGAAGAACATCATATAGAAGGAATATGTGTTACAGAAATTGGCACAGAATTCTTTAACCAAGTTAAAGAAAGCTATAAGATAGACAAAAATTGCCATATCTTAAGCCAACTTCTAATGAAAGACTGCAAAGACCCATCACTTTCATCAAAACTAGATGAAACATGGAAAAAGGCATATGATGAAGGAAGATTCCACCTCCTTGATGGAATCCTTTACCATAGAACAAAACACACATGTGTTATGGCCTTAACAGATAGAACCCTGATAAACACTATTTTACATGAGTGTCATGATAGTGTTGCAGCTGGACACCTTTCAGAAGACAGGACACTAGAGAGGGTAAAAACCTGCTCTTGGTGGCCAAATTGGAAGAAAGATGTTATAGAATACTGCCAAACCTGTGACAGATGTCAAAAAGCCAACAGAGCCACAGGAAAGAAATTTGGAATGATGATCCAAATCCAAGAACCAAAATCCCCTTGGGAAATAGTTCATATGGATTGGGTAACAGCATTACCTCCAGGAGGAGACAGAAGCTATGATGCATGCCTAGTATTGGTTGACAGGTATAGCAAAACTCCCATGTTCCTACCATGTCATAAGGATGACACAGCTATGGAAACAGCCATAATGATATGGAATAAGATTATTAGCCATACAGGATTATTCCAAAATATTATAAGTGACAGAGACCCAAAGTTCACTTCAGAATTATGGACAAATCTCCATAACTTGTTTGGGACAAAGTTATCATTCTCAACAGCTTACCATCCCCAAACTGATGGTTTAGCAGAAAGAATGATACAGACCTTAGAGGACATGATCAGAAGATTCTGTGCTTATGGGCTAGAATTCAAAGACTCTGATGGTTTTACCCATGATTGGTGTACACTAATACCAGCTCTTGCACTGGCATATAAGACATCAATCCATTCTTCTACTGGTAAAACACCAGCAATGCTAGAAAAAGGTTGGAATCCAAGACTTCCTTATGATACCCTCAAAAAGGACTTAGTGGATATACACCCAACAGCAAGCAGTTTTAAGATAATTCTTGATAAGGCAAGACACCATGCAAACAGATGTATGCAAGATTCTTTCAAATATGCAAAGGAAAGATGGGATAAAAGTCATAAGCCACCTGATTTCAAAATAGGAGACTTGGTCCTAGTATCAAACCTGAATTTCAATAACATAAAAGGCCCAAAGAAATTAAAAGATTCCTTTGCAGGACCATTTATGATAAAATCACTTCATGGACCCAATGCTTTGAAATTGGAACTCACAGGTGAACTAATGAACAAACACCCAACTTTCCCTGTAAGTCTGATAAAACCTTACAGCTCAAGTGACAAGGAGTTATTTCCACTAAGAAATAAACCCCCACTTGAAATTCCCCCCTTGGAAGAAGGAGAGGACAAGAAAATAGTGAAAGTCCTTAAAGAAAGAAGGACAAGAAACAAAAAAGAAAGAGAATACCTTGTAAGGTATAGAAATTCAACTCAAGAAGATGAATGGCTACTTGAGAAAGATATAACAAATGCTGATAAACTACTAAGAAGATTCAGACATGAAAGAAAGCCTGAAAAATTAAAAGTTAAGCATTATTGAGCTTCAAGACTAACAAAGTCTATTGGAGAGGTAGGACAGTGGATGATACCCTAATTACACATATCAGATTGTGGTACAATCTTTTTTGGTGGTAGGTAATGTGAACCTTTGAGATATGACCACATACCCAAAAAAGTCACAAGAAATATTTAATATAATTATACATTAAAAATAAGTACTTTTAAAATACAAAAATACCATAAATTAACATAAAACTTGGTTTAAATTAAAAACCAATGAATCAGAATGTGAAATAAATTTTACCATTGGATTCCCCATGGTAAAATACACATATACCATTTTTATGGCATATCTGTAAAGTCAATATTTAATAATACCTTATAAAATACACAAATCCTTATTTATTTCAAACACCAATGAGACAACATTTGAAATAAATGGTACCAGTAGATTCCCCATAAAACCCCACATATAAAGCAATTAAGAAGCTAAGCTTCAAACTCAATACTTAAGGAATTAACCTGAATATATGCAATTTTTTGGTCAACGCATATATTCAGGGATTTTAGCTAATATCTCTTGAATTATACATGATAGAGTGATGCACCAAAACAAAAGTCATCACGTAATTACTGTAGGAATACAGAAATGAAGTTTATTTCACAAGTTATAAGCAATGTTAAAACCTGTAAGGAATTATTGATTAAAATCAACAGAGCTGTTGACCACTTTGTTGTGAAAGTGGTCCAAACTTAAAAAAAAGTGGACAGTTGGATTCTACTAGTTTATTCATGAAGAATGATGTATTTCTTATTATAATATTAAAGGTATAACCCCTTGAAATCATAGTTTGAAGTTTAAAATATTAAATTTCAACAGAAAAGATGAGTTACAAGAAAAATCATCAAAAATATAGTTTTGATGATGTAATGAAATTCTCTTGGAAGAATAATGAGGTTATTCCGAGCTATTAGAATTCGCTCTCTGAATGGCTGTAGGGTGTAAATCTTAAAAGTTATTAAGGACCAAAGTTTGAGCTTAATTTGATCATTTATGATCACTCACTGTAACCTTAAATTAAGTTTAACAGTCATATGAGTGATAAAATTGATGAATACTAGTTTCTGATTACAACTAATAAAATCCACGAATTTTGGGGTTCTGCCAAGTCTTTGACGTCATCAAACTTAGAGTTATAGTGATAACTCTAAATAATGGCGTAATAATGATGTAATATGGTTTGATCATGATGTAATCATCACCAAAACTTAAACTATTGATCAATCCCAGTGGATATGATCATTACATATCTACAAGAAGCCTGTTGGACTCTAGGAGGGAGGTATTTACTATAAATAGAGCTCTTTTTACTCTGTTTTCCCCTCAGACGCATCAAAAACATTAAATCAATACAATAATAAGGTAATTTCTTTATTCTTTATATATAAAACTCTTATATTATTAAAGACCAAATATCATCCTATTATAATCATCAATTTTGACGTGATTAAATAATTTATTTAATTGTTTTTGTTAAAAATCTCTCCAAAATCTCATTCCCACGTAAAAATCAAGAATATTTGTAATTTCTCTATCTTTTATTGTAAATACAATTTGGATAAGTTGTATTTATATTATTTGGCGTAAAATATCTCAAAATTATTATATTAAGTATTAAAAGTAGGTTATTTTCTCTTATTATAATAATTTTCTCTCTATTATTCTTTTAATAATACTTTAATTAATATAAATAGTATTTATATTAATTTATAACTTTAATATTGGTAATATTATTGTTATTAATTGTTTTTTATTAATAAAAAACAATTTTTTACGCCTTTATTATTTGTTTGTAACAATAATAAAGCGCCTTTGAATATATTAATTATTTGATATCAATATATTTACTTTATTATATTATATTTTATAATATAAATTATATTATCATATTTTATTAATAATATAATTATCTTTATGCCATAATTATAATAATTATTTCTATCTTATCTATTTCATTTATAAGGACATTCATAGTACAATAAGTAAAATATTAGTAATTTTACTTATTGTTTCATAGTCAAACCTTACAATGGGCTACGATAAGGCTCATGGTGCACTCATAGTAATAATTTGGAGCGGGAGGGAGCACATATTTTGGTTTGTTTCAATTTCTTGATAAGATTATTTGCAAAATAGAAAGATATTTATTGGATGTTGAAGAGTAGGAATGTGGTGGTAGAAGTCAGAAAGCCCCAATATGTACAATTACCTACCAAAAGTATGCAAACATGGGCCTGGGAGCTGTAAAGTAAATTGTGTTTTTCTTCTTTTCAACTCTTTGTTTGATTGTGTCATCAATATTTTTTCTGCAAAACCTCTTTTTCTGGGAATAATCCACTTACAAACCACAATTGGAATATTGAAAAATATTCTATTACCCATTAAATAATTTTTCTCACTCATAGACCACATGACTTTGATGAGATAATCTATTTTCATTGAAATTATTTCTTACTTTACCTTGATGTCTTAATATTCCTTTTTGCCAATTTTTTATCTAAATAGATGTTTTAGGTGAAAAAGAAATCTTTTGGCCATATTGCTGGAATCTGTCAAGCTGGTATCATTTTCAAGGATTTTCTTATTTGATTAATATTCCTTATAGAATGGTTTATGATATGATTACAAAACATTTCCATATCAAAACTATAAAAACTTAAAATCAAAAGGCCAATATACCATTTTGAAAGATTGAACCCAGAAGCATATTAATTGAATTATGACTGTAAG